>CAJQUW010004412.1:105000-212105 GCA_907163375.1 Prostheceraeus crozeri
AACATTTTACTAACATAACATTCCTAACAACATTATATATACATCTCTATGTAAACATTAGACATAATATGAACTTGTGCTGAATTTCAAAAATATAATCATTAATCCCTTGAGAAGTCCAAGAAAAGGACTGAAACCGGTCGGGATTTATATCCTTAGTTTTGATTGCCTTCCTTCGGGCTATTATTTTCATATATATATATATATATATATATATATATATATATATATATATATACGAAAAAAGAGTTACTAAATGAAAAACAATCAAAACTCAGGAGTGACTTGATCCCGACCGGTATCGTCCAGCTTTGCGGACTTCTCAAGGGATTATGATTTTTATATTTCTTTCTTTCAAAAAACAGAGCACATAGTAAATCTAGCATTTAGCTATAGATATGAAAAATAATGTTATGGTTAGTAGAGTGTCATATAGTTAGATATCTGTTGGTCATGTCTGCCAACTTTTCTATTATAGTTTCTGTAAGAATATACTTGCTCATTTATCCCATTCATTTGATTAATATCCCTCCAATAATTAATACATAGTTGATTTGTTGTTGAAAAAAGGACGTTTAGTTCGTTGATTATTTGAAGGAAATTTGTTACGGCTACTAATTCTTATGAGGTGCTTGTCCGATGTGAAAAATTCAAATTTCGCTTTCCAAATTATTTTACTGTTTCTCTCTTCACCTTCGCTTAGTTGTCTCCACTCTTCTTCCTTCTGTTTAACCTCCTCAGGATCATAAATGGTATGAAAATATTGTTTCATTTCAGCATCAATTGCCTCCACCGTTTTAGTTTTGATATTGGCTGGTGTGCTTTCTCGTAAGGCTCCTTCATATATTTCTGATATTGAATTACATCGCAAGGCCTGATAAAATGAGAATTTTCTTTGAGATAGTTTCTTCGTCCAGTCCAACTTTGGGATGTTCATTTTTTGAATTTCTCTTGATAGCTCTTTAACTTCAAACTCCATTTCATTTTTCAACGTAATAATTTCTGATATACATTTTTGTTTTCCACTTTCATTCTTAAGATTTCTTAGTTCATCTTGAATCGTATGTAACGTACTATCCATGCTTCTACATTTCATAATTAACATGTCCATTTTATTGTTCAGGATGTCAAATTTAGTATTACCGTCTCCGTTGAATCTTGTAATTAAAATGTCTAACTTCTTATTTAGAATTTCGAATCTATTATTCATGCACTGTGCTCCCTCCCTAGTTGTTGATGTTCTCCACTTAGCGTCCATTTTGATCAAGTATCCAGAGCAAAGGAGATGAAACTCAAAATGGCAAATTAATACGAAAAAAGAGTTACTAAATGAAAAACAATCAAAACTCAGGAGTGACTTGATCCCGACCGGTATCGTCCAGCTTTGCGGACTTCTCAAGGGATTATGATTTTTATATTTCTTTCTTTCAAAAAACAGAGCACATAGTAAATCTAGCATTTAGCTATAGATATGAAAAATAATGTTATGGTTAGTAGAGTGTCATATAGTTAGATATCTGTTGGTCATGTCTGCCAACTTTTCTATTATAGTTTCTGTAAGAATATACTTGCTCATTTATCCCATTCATTTGATTAATATCCCTCCAATAATTAATACATAGTTGATTTGTTGTTGAAAAAAGGACGTTTAGTTCGTTGATTATTTGAAGGAAATTTGTTACGGCTACTAATTCTTATGAGGTGCTTGTCCGATGTGAAAAATTCAAATTTCGCTTTCCAAATTATTTTACTGTTTCTCTCTTCACCTTCGCTTAGTTGTCTCCACTCTTCTTCCTTCTGTTTAACCTCCTCAGGATCATAAATGGTATGAAAATATTGTTTCATTTCAGCATCAATTGCCTCCACCGTTTTAGTTTTGATATTGGCTGGTGTGCTTTCTCGTAAGGCTCCTTCATATATTTCTGATATTGAATTACATCGCAAGGCCTGATAAAATGAGAATTTTCTTTGAGATAGTTTCTTCGTCCAGTCCAACTTTGGGATGTTCATTTTTTGAATTTCTCTTGATAGCTCTTTAACTTCAAACTCCATTTCATTTTTCAACGTAATAATTTCTGATATACATTTTTGTTTTCCACTTTCATTCTTAAGATTTCTTAGTTCATCTTGAATCGTATGTAACGTACTATCCATGCTTCTACATTTCATAATTAACATGTCCATTTTATTGTTCAGGATGTCAAATTTAGTATTACCGTCTCCGTTGAATCTTGTAATTAAAATGTCTAACTTCTTATTTAGAATTTCGAATCTATTATTCATGCACTGTGCTCCCTCCCTAGTTGTTGATGTTCTCCACTTAGCGTCCATTTTGATCAAGTATCCAGAGCAAAGGAGATGAAACTCAAAATGGCAAATTAATACGAAAAAAGAGTTACTAAATGAAAAACAATCAAAACTCAGGAGTGACTTGATCCCGACCGGTATCGTCCAGCTTTGCGGACTTCTCAAGGGATTATGATTTTTATATTTCTTTCTTTCAAAAAACAGAGCACATAGTAAATCTAGCATTTAGCTATAGATATGAAAAATAATGTTATGGTTAGTAGAGTGTCATATAGTTAGATATCTGTTGGTCATGTCTGCCAACTTTTCTATTATAGTTTCTGTAAGAATATACTTGCTCATTTATCCCATTCATTTGATTAATATCCCTCCAATAATTAATACATAGTTGATTTGTTGTTGAAAAAAGGACGTTTAGTTCGTTGATTATTTGAAGGAAATTTGCTAAGAATTAGTAGCCGTAACAAATTTCCTTCAAATAATCAACGAACTAAACGTCCTTTTTTCAACAACAAATCAACTATGTATTAATTATTGGAGGGATATTAATCAAATGAATGGGATAAATGAGCAAGTATATTCTTACAGAAACTATAATAGAAAAGTTGGCAGACATGACCAACAGATATCTAACTATATGACACTCTACTAACCATAACATTATTTTTCATATCTATAGCTAAATGCTAGATTTACTATGTGCTCTGTTTTTTGAAAGAAAGAAATATAAAAATCATAATCCCTTGAGAAGTCCGCAAAGCTGGACGATACCGGTCGGGATCAAGTCACTCCTGAGTTTTGATTGTTTTTCATTTAGTAACTCTTTTTTCGTATTAATTTGCCATTTTGAGTTTCATCTCCTTTGCTCTATATATATATATATATTATTGTAAACTTATAAACCTGCAGAGACATCCAAAAATCTGCAACTCGTATTTCTTTCCTGTTTCAGGCGAAAGTTTTGCACTTACAATGAAGCGGCTCGATCCTTTGTTGAAGGCTAAAGTAAAATTCAACATTCAAGGTGCATTATTTGAGGCCGAGACTCTCTGCACCAGTTCTGCGGAGAAACCAGTACTTGTTCAATTGTAAAATGTTAATGTTGAAAGTGATAAAGCGCCATCTGTTTTCAATATTGCTAAGATATACGAAGACATCTGAGTAATTACCCGAATTTTTTCTGTGTTTTTGTAAATACTGAATATCGCTCATATTCTGACAAGCAGTTGTTAAGATTTGAAGATTTTAACAGAAACATACATGTACATGTACATTGGAAATATTGCTTTTTTATTGTTCCCACAAAAATATACATTCACATATTTTTAATCATGATTCCTGATAATAAAACTTCTAACCTTTTGAAAAATCACAACTACGATCTCGAGAAAGCTGGAGGCATTGAGTCGTTAATAAAACTTGCTTTTTCTGATTAAAAATAGGACCTATATGCTTATTACACTTTTGCTACTTTTTGTTCTTAAAAATTAACTTGAATATGGTACTTAAAAATAGCTTTTTCCAAGTAAATCGTATTCAAAGTCTTTAAGCAAAGAATGTAATGAACTTTCGAAAGATGAGCACATCTACTTTATGGAAATATCACACAGTAAACTTATTTCACTTATCAAAAGAGATCACGACCAAAAACGTCCTCGATGCATGACTTTATCTGGCCAAGATATTTTCCCTACATTTGTAATAAAGTAGGTTTTGAAATTCTCTCTGATAGCGGATGCACGCTGAGTGTGATTGTTAGAATCTCACTCGATGTATTGCCTTAGCACGGCTGAGGGCACCAAATCCAGCATTTTCAACTTCTGAACGCCAATCTCCAGGTAGTCTCCAAAGCTTCCATCATCGCCATTTCTATCAATATAATTTGGGGGCACATATTGTTGATTGCATGCTTCTTTGAAGTTCGTACTTTTCAAATATTTGTGTAAGCAGACAGTAGCTTTCACGATGCTATCAACAGCGCTGCATGCTTTGATTGGTCGACGCAAAATCCTCCATCTTGCTGAGAGTATTCCGAACACGTTTTCAACTGTTCTTCTTGCGCGAGAAAGATGATAGTTGAATATTCGCTTTTTGTCATTCCCATCGATGTCATTTAGATTGTCGGTTAGTTGTCGATTTGACCAGGGTCGCATGATGTTATTTTTCAAGGGGAATCCTTCATCTCTAATGAATACATACGGAGATTTCATGCTGGTCTCTGGTACACTGTAAATCGCTGGATACGAAAATTGCATACAAACATACCAAAATCACATACAATTTGAAACTAGCGTCTCATGTGAGATTCTGGTATGTTTACAGAGATCGGGTATGTTTTTCATACGAAATCTCACTTACTTTCGTATGTGATTGGTATGTAGCAACGATGGCCACATGCTCCATCAATTGCACCCACACAATTTGGGAAATTCCATTTTCTCCAAAAGTCAACAGCAATCTGCTTGAATCTCTCCGCCGTTTGAGGGGCCAGAAATTCTTCGCGTAGTATTATCCATAAAGCTTCACAAGTCTCTATAAATATTTGCGAGACAGAAGCATTACTTATCCGGTACTTGATAGCCATGCTTGCCTGGGAATCTCCACTACTCAAGATCCGTATAGTCAAACAAAGTCTTTCAGCACAACCTATGGGCTGCATGTGAGTTCTCTCATGTTGTATGAGCGGCCGTATTCTGTTCAATAAATCACGGAAGCGATATTTTGACATCCGGAAATAATTACAGAACATGTCATGGTCACTGATGAGATCAGGAATTAGAATTCTATATTGTCAACGTTCCCGTCTTTGTCGCAAAAATTTTCTCATGTAGATGGACCGGGTACGTTTTCTTTTCCGGAGTTTTAGAATCCACAACAATTCCATTGCGAATTCTGATTCTACATTCATATGTAGGACGTACAAACGGAGTGCTCTACAGAGGTCAATCAATAATCATGTCTAGACATCTGCCGAGCTCTGCAGAGGATGCAAGAAGACCTCCACATGCATGCGAACTCTGCAGAGGTAAATATAAACCAACCTTAAGGACATAAAAAATTGATGTTATAAAACAACATGAGACCGATGAATAAAAATGGGAAAAGTGGAAGTAAAACATAGAAATACAATTACACTACTACACCGATTGCTAATGCTACACTATATCTGAGACTACACACGGTGGATAATTGTAATAGTGGACCAGTGGAAAGTGGGTAATGGAGGTAAACAATAGAACTATAATGACACTCTACTTCACCAAAAGCAATGGAACTATACACACTATGCCTAATACCACACATGGAAAATCCTGTTTCTTCACTTGAATTTGTTATCGCCAGTTTCTTAATCTGCCTATATAATATTTCATGGAATCCAACATTTCTTCATTTGTTCTTCATTTGAAATACAATACATCGACCACTACTTCAGCTACCGATTAAGGGATATAAAACATAATACTGCAGTCCGTCAGTCATCATCAGGTACTCGTCTAGTTGTGTTTCGACCCCTAGCCTGAGCACTCAAACCCAGACGATCGGGGTCCCACACATAGTTGCTGTCAAAATACTGAATAGGTAATGATATATCTGGAAAGATATGTCCAGAGACAAGTCAGACATCATTCAAATGTTGCATTTCCTGTCATTCAATTCATCACATCAATAAATACAGAATGTTTTTTGCACATGTAAACAAATCCTGTTTATCAATCTGTGCCTTTTTTGATTCCCACAAGAAAACAGATCCTGTTCATCCTCGATTTCCATAAAAATGTAATCGTTGTGTGATAAATGTACAATCCACAAACTTCGCCTCATTCATCGAGACTTAACAATGGGAGCTCTCTCATCTCCCTTAAGCCATTCTCTCTTCATTGCCCCTCCCCATGTGATGGCTATAAGCCATTGTTAGTCCTCTCTTCTCCTATGCAGCAAGACGTTAAGGAATATGTAAGTCGTTTGTTGGTCGCGTGCCTCATTGAAATTCACAGAGTGAAGTGAATTGTCGAGCCGAGAACAGACCATATTTGTAAAGCGATTCGTTATGTCTTGTCAGAGCATTTTCTGTGTAACTCATCAAGTCATGCTGAGAATAACCTCTAGATTTCATGATACTTAGTATTTTGTTGGATTTGTGTAAAGCGTCATGTAACTTCGAGCATATTCGACAAAGTCTGACTACTTGTGAGGTGAAAACATGAAGGACCATCTGTAATGGGATCATGCTCTCCAGAAAAGTCAGTTGCACCACAGAGAAAGAGAAGTCATCCACCTTGTGATATACTGAAGTTCTCAGGCTGCTCTGTGAGATTTGTATTCTCACATTAAGATAAACTACCTCTTTATTGCTGTTATCATCATTTCTCTCCGTCAACAAGTCAGATGGATAAATTATTTGAATCAACGAATCAAAGTGTTTAGAATTGACAACACATACATCGTCAGTATCTTGATGTAGGTGATATTAAGCGAGCTAAATGATATCTCTTAGTTTTTATCAAATTTTGCATAAAACATGTTCGCAGCGTAAAAGGAATAGGTCAGCTAGTAGTGGACTAGAATTTCCTCCCATTGGAAGGCATTTAATCTGCCTGAAAACTAAATTACCAAATGTCACGTAGGTCTGTGATGATAGGATTGTATGGCTTCTTCTAACTTCTGTTTATCAAAACAGTGATAACCATTACATTTATTCATCAAGCAAAAGTACTTACCATATCCAATGCAAATAAATGTTCTATTTTAGGAATTAAACACCAACTGCATAATAGCGAATATGTGATATTCAATCAATTTTTGATCAAGATTCGTATATAAGGTTGAAAAATCGAAAACTTGCAATGAATGAACTTGTGTCGAATTTAATCTGTGTAGAAATTCTTGTGTGGACTTTATACTCCAGAAACAATCGAAACCGCTGTTTCTCTTAATTGCCATACAATATCTCTGAAAATTGTCATGCAAAATACTTAAGACTGAATTTACTTTGATGGAAAGCTTTTTCGATGTGCATTGTCGTGCACCTGCTATGAATCCAAATTTGCATGGAGTTTTGTGAAATTTTGGAATCTAATACAATTTTGGTAATTTTCTGTCTTTTTCACAGACAGATAGTTTAAACTCGCTTTTCATAATTGTTGTATGTTGCTCAATTACATTCTGCGCTAAAATTTGCTCTGGACCGTAGGCATCATTACCCGATATGTTCGCGTGGAAATATCAATTCCCAACTCGGCTAAGAGAATTTGGAGATAAAACTTGTTGCAAATGATGGCTTAATTATTAGATGCTTTATCAACTGGCGTAATTATGACGTCATTCTGCAATTCTTTCAGATTTTGACCCATTTTGACATTAATTTTGTGTCGATTACTGTGTGCACGAAATCTATTCGAAGATTTCTTGGCAAGATATATCCGATCTTTAATCAGTGCCATGATTCTTGATTTCCACGCCGAGAATAAAGTAGCCTCGAGCATTTACTTTAGCATTTACTTTACTATTTTAAAATAGCCTCTTATTTACTTTTGTAATATGCTCATCTAATGAATTACTGATTTGAGCTGTTATGGAACTCCAACGGGATTCTGTGTTTGGTACCAAAACTGAAGAGTTGACGTATGTCTTCATCATCCACAATATCCAGATCACCCGTTATTGCGTGACCATAATGTGGGTAAACAAAATAATGCCTCTTGCTACATGAGCATGAATTATTCATGATGTGTATCACACCCTGAAACTTCAGGTTATTAAAAAAACGCCCATAATTGCTCGTCCAAGTAATCTGCTCGTAGCGCATTGGCAACACAACTGTCTGTGATCTTATCCCTGAATTTATCACTCAAGTCACAATCTCGCACACTGCACTGAAGGTATCTAGCGAACATTGACTTTTCATTTTTGGCTGGTGTTCCTGTGTTGCTCCTGTGGGTGCTCCTGTGTTGCTCGGAATTTATAAACCACACAATTCTAATGTTCACTTTGAACGAATGATACAATTTCTTTAAAACTCATCATGTAATACATCAAATGTTAGTTTCATTATGCAATTTACGCATGGGCAGATCGAATATTCCCGCAGAACAAATTCTGATGTTTTCAATTCAATTTAGCAATGGCAATATCATTAACATCACCTTTCCGATATAATCTTCGTATTAACGAGTGTTTCTTTTTTGAAAGCATCAGTCCTTGTGATACGGGGATGGGAATGCATCCTCAATTTTATTTTATCTCAAGCAAAAGCTTCTTTCGTTGGTAATAAGCATAGAATTAGATTCATCTGCACGCGCTTCAGTTTCCTAGAAAGGAAGAGTTATAATATCGAAATGGCACATCAGAGAATTAGACAACTTGGTCCTTCTTGAATGGATAATTCGTGTGTCGCTTGATATTGGAAATGGCAAACAATAAGCTGTCAGCAGGGGACACCAGAGCCAGTGAGAGATGCGTGCGTGCTGTGACATCACTTCGCACACACCAAAACACACATCGTCTAGCTAACATTCGATTCAGTGTATTCACTATGCAGCAAGGAATGGTGAGAAGACGATGATGAAATCATCAAGTGAACTAATTTTCGCACGCCTGCTACTTTTTTTAACAATAATCGGAAGGGCCAACATTATGGAGAAAACTTGGACGCAATGATCTGAATTCTTTGAATCTGAAGAAATTTCGGCAATCGAAGCACTTTGCTGGAACTCACATTAATCCGCAAGCGACGAACGAGGTTTTTCCTATCTCTGTAAGGTACTAGGAATTCCTTTTTGCCCACTTAATAGGTTCCTCGATCTGCCGGCGATTTCGAATTAATCACACTTCTAGCAAACCGAAGAAGATAAACAAAATATTTAATTCTGTGAGCAGAAGACTGTCTAAAGACTGCTTGAAGTCACCACTATTAAAGCCAAAATGCAGTCATAGCCGCTTTGTTCATTCCTACAAGCGCAGTCTTCCGACAAGCAGCGATGAGGACGAAACCACCCCATTCCGTATATTCCGTAATGAAACACTGACAATCTCTTTTTCTAATATCTAAAATATCAAAATTATCTTTAGAAACATTATGACCAAAATGATTGAAATTTATGTAAAATTTTGAGAGTGGCATATCACCATGTGTATCATCGACAGCTACTGAATTAATTGACATTGAAGGCGCATATACACGGGTTAACTTAGTGAACTTCCATGAAATATCGCGCGTCTTGCTACACCACACACACCCTCTACTTTGCAGAGTGTGTCGGTCAAGTAAGTAACCTCTTGCACGGCAAACTACCTGTGACGGTCCACTAGCAGACTACAACAGCCACAGAATTCGATTGCTTAAGCGCTTCACTTTACTGGAAGTACAGACTAATTGAAAACGATGCCAAATGCCGGAACTAGCAAGTGCACTGTAAATCTCTCAAAACCAGTCACATGCGAAGGATGCATGCTAAAATTTTTTTTTGATGTATTTCTGAATCTACTTGCATGCTTTTCGCATGCCATTTCAGCCGTGGTGTGCTTTCCATACTAAAAGCCATAACAGCGCAATGTTAAAGAAAAGCATCAATGATATCTAAAATATGTTGATTTAAGGCCTTTTGTCAATAAAGATCACACTAATGTTGCATGATGCTTACTACTGTTTTGTAAGTAGTGAGATTATGACATTCAAGAGTCAAACTTGAAATACTGAATTCGATTTTAATACAAGTAAGTGTAAGAAATTTCATAAATAATCAATACGTATTCATCTATCAACATGCATTATGTAATTTTGGAATTAATCATATTATCAATCCGAAATAAAAACAATCGGTTGAATGAATTGACGCTAATGAACTTGGTTCATTTACTCTACTTTATAGTAGAGCTAACCAAACGTTCTGTTAATGTTACTAGGCATGCAGTACCAATGACGAGATGCAGCATAAAATTCACAATAAAGCTAATCTAGTTAAATACCACACTATCAAAAAGAAATATCCACGACTGCTATTACTGAAAAAAAGTTATTTGACAGCAGTATGTAATGTATATATATTTTTTCTACTGTGTGACCTAAAGCTTTACATAGCACAGTGGGTCAGAAGCTGGCAAAACCTCAAAAAAAGATTTTTGAAATTCTTCTTGAATCATTGTATTTATTGTTACAGATGTTCTGGCTAGCAGATATGCATAAATTTTGGTTCACTTGTTTGAATCGTTTTGATTTTACAATATTTTAAATCTGTCTGTTGTATTCAAATTACGTTTCGGTTCGTGAAGTTTACAGATTGGGTCCTGAAGATCTCATCCATAAATCAGTTGGTAAGTGATCATTTTGATCATTTTTTACTTTAGTTTAGTCAACATAAGTAGTATATAGTGTGACATCCGGCGCGACGCTTCGCTTCGCTTTGCTTCGCTTCGCTTGCGCCGGATGTCACACTTTTGCGGGTTTTTTCAAAAAATCAAAATTTCAAAAATTTAGGTAGACTTCAAATTTCACGTGGCCGAAGACCGAAGGGGGGAAAATTTAGGTAGTGACAAATTTTCAAAAAACAAAATTTCAAAAATTTAGCCGGTCTCAAAATATCACGTAATCTCAAATTTGAGATTAAGATCATTTTTTTACTTTGAAAATCATGACCGTTCAAGGACACCGAAAATCATAAAAGTTAAGAATCTCAAAATTTGAGAATTACAATTTTCATTGCTTAAATCATGACCGTTCCAGGACACCGAAAATCATAAAAGTTGAGAATTTCAAATTCATGAATTTTATCCATCTTTCAGGTTTTTAAAATATATCATGTGACTAATAATATTTCTTTAAAAATGGAAGAAACAAAAGTGGAAGGAACCTCAAGAATATATCCTTCGTTATCATATGAACGTAGTTCTACTTTAATGGACATTGAAAAGATTAACATTGAAAAAATGAATAAAGAAAAACACAAAGATAGAGTAAGGTATATGAAAGATAAGGAATCTCAATTATTATTAAGATTAGAGCATTATAAAAAATTAAGAAAGAGATGGACTCAAGTTAAGAATGTAACACAAGGAATTGGCATATTCTTAACAATAAGTTTAGGTGCTTTAACAATTGTTATATCTTCAGGTGTTTTAGTAATTCCAGTAGTTGCTACTGCTTTAACAGGTACGGGTGTTTTTGCAACTTCACTTGTTACAATGTTAGATAAATCTTTAATAACTAAGAAACGAAAATCATTAAAAACTAAGCATTTACATATTAAAGAAGTCTGTGATAAACTACACTACTACTTTCAAAGAGTATGTGATGATAATGTTATTACGTTAGATGAGATTGAAAAATTTGATCAAATAGCTAATGAAGTAAATCAAACCTTTCAATTACAGTCCGAAAAAGTTGATGATAAGAATAGACAGGATGGCAAAATTTCTAGTGATGGCAAAATTTCTAATGAAGAAAATGACAAAATTTTTTTAGAAGAGCTAAAAACTTTAAGCGAAAATTTAAGCAAAACTTTATTAAACAAAACTTTATTAAACAAAACTTAAAACGAGAAAACTTTAAACGAGAAAACTTTAAACGAAAAGATGTCAAACAACAAAGCAATAAAAAAATAATTTGTTCAGTAAAATGTTTTTGTTGTATTCCAATGTTATCACAAAATTCAAATATTATATTTTAAAAATGGATAAAATTAAAGCTGATAATCAAAAAAGAATTAAACAATTAGAAGAGTTAATAAAACAAAGAAATATTATGAAAGAAAATCATCTTCAACATAGAATGATAAAAGCTGGCATTCAATCTGATATGTTTGAAAAAATGCAGCAAACCGAGCAAGTAAAAACTGATTTTGAGAAAACTATGAAACCATTTAAAACTCTTGAAAAAGAAAGTACAAATAATGATAAACAAATTGATATAACAGATCCAGAGCACAAAACTATATTAGATGACTATGGATTACTAGAATCAAACATTAATAAGAAATTACCAAAATCTATGCAATTTGAACATTCTATTTCATTTATAGATGGAAAAATAATACCTAGATTTTATCTCGGACAAAAAGAAATATTTCCACAACCTTTTCGAGGTTTAATTTTTTCACCAGATAAATCTCCTTTTAATTTAGATAGAAATTTTGTTAATCTTTTAAGAGGAGCAGATTTAAATAATTATGCTGTAGAAGATCTTATAAAATGTAAAGCTATGTTAGACAGAGTTGGTGCAGTAAAATCTCTAAGACGTTATAAACGATTAGAAAATTTATTATCAACGGGAGTTAAAGTAGGAAAAGGTTTATCTGAAAAACAGAAAACAGAAACAACCATATTTTTACCAGATGATCCACAAGAATTACTAAATAGATTAAATATTTTAATATCTGCAATAAAAGAAGGACATAATTCTAGTTTCAATGAAATTCATGCTATATTGAAAAGACTGTTAGAAAAGAAGATTCTAAATGAAGAGGATTATAAAAGTGTAACTGGACATCTCTGATGTCCTCCAGGGCTTCGCCCGTAGCTGAAATATGTTGTTTCTAATTTTTTTTAAAAAAAATATTTATTTAAAATTTTAACTAAAAATTGTGTTCAGCAGATTTAGACAAAATTAATAATCATTTAGAAAATTTGACAGAGATTTTGGGTTCATCAACGTACGACGTTAAAAATTATAACAACTACTTCTTCACACACTTGTAATTTAGAACCCATTCTACATTTAGAACAGAATAAAAATTATCAAATTGCATTGACTAGTTTCTCTACATTTAACACTATTCAAAACGTTATCAAAGATGTGAATGATCAATTTAGATATTCTACTGATAAAGTCAAAACGTGGAAAGTACTAACTTTTCTTCCTGGTTCTTACGAAGTTGAATCAATATCAAATGAAATTAAGAGAAATTTAGGTATACCATTTAAAGATAAGAAACAATTACATTTTGCAGTTGAACCGGCAGTTAATAAATTTTCTCTTACTTTAGACGAAAATCATCAAGTTGATTTTAATCATGATAGATCATTGTCAAAGCTATTAGGATTTAATAAACAAACCTATAGTCAAGGTTATCATTTAGGTGAGAAGATTCCAAAAATAACTGAAATAAATTCAACTGTTGTACATTGTGACATTATTGAAGGAGGATATATAAATGGTAAATTATCAAATTTAATATTCAGTTTTCCAGCTTTTACTGTACCCATTGGTTATAGATTAAATGTATTTCCACAAACATTAATATATTTTCCTATTACAAGAAAAACTATTAACAACATTAACATTAGAATCACTGATGAGAAAGGGCAAGAAATAAATTTTGGAGGTGAAGAGATTATGATAGATCTTTTGGTTCGGGAGGTATAAACTCCCGTTCGGGAGGTATAAACTCCCGTTCGGGAGGTATAAACTCCCGTTCGAGAGGTATAAACTCCTACGCGAAGCTAGAGAAGTTTAATTTTCTTCTTCTTCTTTAGAAAAAAAAATAAAAAAATAAAAATAAAATTTTTTTATTAAAAAATGAGTGAATTACCTCCATTAAATAAAAAAAAACTTAAATTTAATCATCATCCAAATTTATCTAATAAAGTTTTGTCAGTTATTTGTGGAAGATCAGGTTGTGGAAAAACATATCTATTATTTAAAATTTTAACGACTCCAAATTTTTTGGATTATAACAATCTTATAATTTATACAACAACGGCAGAACAACCCGTCTATCAATTTTTAAAATATGGATTTGAAAATAATCTTAAAAAAACAGCAATTGCTTCATTATTCAAAGAATATGAAAAATCTGAAGATGAAGAAGAAATAAGTTCGTGGTGTGAAGAAGCAACAAAAAATAATCAGTTAGTAGAATCTAATAAAAATAACCATATAAAGATACAATTAATAGATGATAGTGGTAATATGCAAGATCCTAGTAAACTAGATAAAACAATGAAAAATTGTGTAATTTTTGATGATTGTGTTAATGATAGAAATCAGTCAGTTCAGAGAAATTATTTCACAAGAGGTAGACATAATAACTGTAGTGTTTTTTATTTAACACAAAGTATGTATTCATTAGACGGAAGTGTTATTAGAAAGAATGCAAATATATTTATACTATTTGAAATAAATGCAAGAAACTTAAGTGATTTGTTAAGAGATTTATGTGTAAGAAATAAAGATGAATTTAAACAATCGTGTAACAATGCTTGGTCAAAAGATTATGGCTTCATTACAATTAATATTGATAAAAAAATTCATGAAAGAGTTATCGAACAATTGTTCTCTGACTGAAAGAGTTATAGAAAATATTTTCGCGGAGTGATAAAAATATACAAATATAGCGTTATAATATTTTTTTATCTTATGTATATATCAAATTTGTCTATCTTAGAAATTAGAAAATTAAAAAGGTGAAGTAGTTATTCCATCAGGTAAAATTTTTCTTTTATCATCAAATGGATCTAATGCTAATTTATGTTCTTCTTTTCAATACATGTTATGTTTTTTTGAATTAAGTCTATAATTACATGCTGTTTTTATTTCATTATTAAAAAATACATTTTTATAATCTTGAAATGTTATTTGATTAGCCACTGATGCCTTTGAAATTCCTTTTAATGTTTTATGTGTTTTAATATTATTAGTTGTATCATAACAGTAACATTTAGATTTTAAAAATATAGCTTCTGTTATGAAATCTTCATTTCCTTCTAATTCATCTTTTACTTTACATAAATCAGAAGGATGAATGATATCTTTTTTTTTATCTATTTCTTCATCAAGTGTAGAATTATACGGTATTGTTAATTCTAAGAAAACAGAATCTGTATCTGTAAAGTGTAATTTATAGTTTTTGCCATAAGCAGGTGCTAAATAATCATATATAAATCTATACATAAATAGTTTAGCTAATTCTAATATAGTGAAACCAATGAAATTAAACTTATCATGTTTTACGCTAATTCGACGTAAATGTACAGCACATAGTTCATCACTAAATCTAGTAGTTCTTTTATATGTAGGTTTCCTTGTTAAATTTTGAAACCTATCTTTATCATAAACTATTTCAATATTTTGTCTATTACGCACATTTTCTAAAGTCTTACCATAAAATGCATTATTCATTAATTTGAAGAACACGTTTCCAAAATCATCTTTATTTCTTTTAGCTATTTTGCGTTTTTCAATATTGAACTCTATATAATTTTTTAACCACCTAGATTTTTGATAAAATAGTTTTCGATGTATTTTGGTGAGAATCATTCCATGATCTAAATACCAATCTAGCATTCTTCCTTCAACAACATACTTTCCTTTTTTGCTTTGTGTTAACATAAGTTTTTTTGTTGGTCTGTATTTTTTAGGAATTAAAGATTTTTGATAATCTGAAAAATCTTCTATATTAGGAATTTTGTTTTCGGGACAGAAAGGAAAATATTTTGTTTTATCTTTTATTTCATCAGGGTATACTAAATCAACTTCATACATATAACCATGATTATAATTTCCATCATATGTTTTTTGATAATCAAGAATATTACACCATGACATTTCACCTGTTGGTAATTCTTGTATCATGCAAGAAGAATATAAGCTATTAAAATCATAATATAACAAATAGTTTTCTCTCATGATTTCATCAACTGCTGCTTGACTATCTTCATTTGATATAAGTCCTTCTATATTTTGATTAAACAATTTTATAAACTGATCACTTTCTTCTGGAGATAAAGGTTTCATTATTCCATAATCATCAGGATCTACTTTTTTATTGTAACATTTAACATATCTATTACCTAAAACTGATGAAACTCCACCTCTAATTCCAGATTCAAAAAATAATGATTTATCATATGTATTTTCTTTATAATGTTTAAGTTTAACGGACTTTGTCCTAGAGCCATCGGCTTGAACACCAGTATGTTTTAATCCTGCTAGCCATGTTAAACCTGGTGTAGAATAACAATAACATGGATCTATTCCGTAATATTCTAAACACATGTCACGAAAGTTTTCGAAAAGATCAGCTAGTATTAATACATCTATCTGAAGATATTTCATTGTATAATCATACATTGTTTTACAATTTAACTCTCTCCAATTCTTTTCAGCTTCTGCATAGTCTTCGTCAGATAATTGTGATTGTTTTAATGTTGATTTAAATTTATTTATTGGAGGAAGTTGTTCTTCTTCCATAATTTTATTCACAGAATTAAAATCAGTCTTCGACTGTGAACCACAGGTTTTATCTCCAGTTACATCAGTCTTCGACTGTGAGCCGCAGGCTATATACTCATACGGAAATATTCCTTTTAAAGGTTTTAAATTATATTTATTTAATATTTTACATTGTTCAGATTTCAAAGTTTTTCCCATAACATCTAATGAATAAGGAGTAAAAAATCTAAATGCATCTAAAATTCTAATACAACCTAATTGCATTGAAAAATATTCTTCTTCTGTTTTACATAGTACATTTATTTGTTGTTGTTGTAATTTTTCAGATGAAAATAAATCTTTCATTACTAGATGGAAATCATATTTAGAACCATTGTAGAAATATAGAGGAACAAAGTTATATTTAAATTTATTAGCATTAAGATTACAAGAATTATGTGCTGCACCTCTATATAATCCATTTAGATGATCATGATCTTTTACCTTGACGGCAGAGCCGTCACTTCGCTTGTCAAGATATCTACCTTTGCCATTTTTATAATTTTTTGTAAATTCTTTTCCACAGTAATAACATTTTGTTTCATTAATAAAATTTAATTTTTCTTTTTCTGTTAATGGCATCATTGGTATATTTGTTTCAAGCAATTGTGAAAAGCGACCTTGTAATTCTTCTACTTTCTTTGTAAACATTTCTGAACTATCTTCACCATAGTATTGAAAATATTCTGATTTAAATAATTCAGGATAATTTGAATGAATGTACATTCCCCAACATAATGGTTTTTGTTCAAATAAATATTTTTCTTTGCTTTGTTCAGGCGCACTTCTTTCAGGCGCACTTTTTCCGGAATTATCATTTTCAGAATCGGGTGAAGCCCTGGAACTTTCCGTTCGATTTTGTGTCATATTAACATTATATGCTTCAAAATCACAATAAATAGTAAAGGGTACTTTATTTTGAAAATACCATTTATTATATTCTAAATAATCATCTTTAGGAAATGTGTTTCTGACTGCTTCATTTTGTTGGCAATTCTCCAAATGTCTATTCATTTCTTCTTTAGTTCTAAAACTTGTCATACATTGGAGACAAGGAAAATTGGCATTATCTGAAGTTCTTGTGAATATAGAAACATCTTTACAAAATATAAAATGACCCTGATAATATAATATATTCGCTTGTGCTGGCTGTTTTGTCTGTTCTAGTTTTTCAAATTTATCTTGATATATTTCATGTGTTTCATCAATTTCTTTTGTAAGATTAAATGTATTTCGATGAAAATTTTGATTTAAGATTTGTAACTGATAACTATATTCTTTATCATATTGTTCTTTATATTGTTGTAGACATTTTTTTAAAGATTCATTTATTTTTTGATTGGTTTCATTTTCTTCATTATTTAATTCTTTATTGTCTTCATTTAATTTTTGAATCGTTTCTATCTTATTTTGATATTTATGGCCATATTCTTGTACTAATATTTTTGTTTGTTGTTGATAATCTGTTTTACATTTTTGTAAACTTTCATTTAAATTTTGTAATTTTTGTTGATATTCTAAAAATAAAGATAAATAATCGGAATCATAATCATAATTATAATTACGTCCTTTATAATTATTATGACTAATCATTATTGGTGATAATGTTTTTATAATTTCAAATTTTTCAGTACATATTATATTTCCTTGGTAAAAAATATTATGATGCATGTAATTTCCCCTATCATTATATACTATTTCTGATTGACATACATTTTTATTATTCAAATAAAATTTTTTTGAATCTGAGTAAAGTGGAGTAATTTTACCAATAGAAACATAATTCACATTTAATTCAAAAACATTTACTTCTATTAAATTTTTATTCTTTTTATGAAACTTTTTTAACCTATTATAATCATATGGAAATTCATCTAAGCCATCAGAAAGATCAAATTCATTTATGTATTCTTCTTTATTGTAATGACTTAGTCTTTCTTTGTGATATTTTGCAGGATGTAAATGTGCTATAATTCTCCACAGAAAACAATAATCATCTTCATTTTTTATGTTGATTATTTGTGGTGAACTGAAAGGCAAAGGAACATAACTACCACCAGTATTATTTTTATATTTATCAATTACTATTTTCTTAGATAGTATTTTAACAAATCTCCAACCAGATTCACGTAACTGGGCTTCAATTATACAATTTTCTAATTTAAGTATCATCGATTCAAATATGGGTTGTATATCATTTACATTATGAATTTCTTGTGAATTTGTAAAATGTCCTTGTATTATTTCTTCAGGAATTCCATCAGGTCCATTTTTTGTATAAAGTACTTCTACTTTCATATAACATTTGAAAGATTTCTTAAATATATTATAAAAGTTTGTTAATACATTATAAAAAGTTTCATCGGTTTCATTATATTCAACGGGCGAAGCCCTGAAAGACATCTCCGATGTCCCGCGAACAGACTGATTAAATAAATATTTTATATCTGTTACGGCTTCATCAAATTCATCTATTTCGTTAAATTCATCAGTATCGCTAAATAAATATCTTCCATCTGGCACGGGCCAAGCCCTAGAACCTTCGGTTTGTAGGGTCTCATCTTCACTATTAAAAACTTTTTTATATTCCGAATGTGAATAATCATCAAACATTTTTTTAACTTTTATATCAGTAGGTAATGTTTCTAGATAGTTTATATAATTATTTAATTTTAATATATTTCCTTCATCAACTCGATCTACATTTTGTAAATGCAACTTCTTTTTGTTTGCAACTTTTTTTTACATAAGACACAATAAAACTTGGTATTTTCCATTTTTTTATTTTTTTAGAGAAAATTTAAGAAAAAATTTGTGTTTTAATTTTAGATATAAACATTCTAATATCAAGGACTTGAGTGTTATTTTATATTATTATATATTTCACGTTCTTTAGTTATTTTTTTTCTTTATCACATTAAGTTTTATCATATTACGTTTTATCATATTAAGTTTTATCATATTAAGTTTCATCATATAATGTTTTATCAAAAGATAATTTAAATTTTTTTTCACTAACTATTGATTCTTCATCATCATCATCAATTGATTCTTCATCATCATAAATTGATTCTTCATCATCATCATAAATTACACTTTTTGGGATTGGATACCATTCCCTGATAGGAATATCTAATTCTAAATTACATTTCTTATCTGATAATAATATAATAGAGAAAAATATTGGTCTTTGTTCTCTTTTGGAAAATTTAATAACACCACTATAATCTGAATCACTTTTAGTTTTTATTAAAGATGATAAAATTTTAAATTGATTAGATGTAAATCCTAATTTAAATTTTGTAGACCCGACACATGGTTGTCTAACAGTATCTTCAACTATTCCATCATTATTATTTTCAATTGTAAGAAAATGAAATTTAGATAAATTTTTATAATTACTAATATTTTTATAATCTTTTTTACCATTTACACCTTTTTCAGATGTTTCAGAATCATCATTTATATTATCATCATCTATATTATTATCATTATTATCATAAGATTCTTTAAGATCGGGCAAAGCCCTAGAACCTTCGGTTCGTTTATTATGATTATGGTCATTGTTAATAGTATAAGGTGTTGTCCACATATAAATTTTCTCTTGTTGAGATAAACCATTTATATAAGATTTTAATAAATTAATATTTAAGTTGGAATATAATCCTATATACGTATCATCATCATATCTTTGCGGCATTTCTAATGTTTCTTGTTTATAAATTGTATCTCTATAATATACTTGACATAATAATTCTTCGTTATGCTTTTTACTCTCTATATGAATGTTATATTGATTTTGTTCATCAACAAATAATCTTATTTTTTCTTTGGAAAAAGATTTTAATTTTTTAACTAATTCTTTAATATTGATATAATTAATAATTTTAGTTTCTATCCAATCAGTATTACTAATCGGCAAAACTGCTCTAATAAAACCATAAACATTATTATGACCAATAATAACCATATTTTCTTTATTTAATTCAACATAAGCTACATCATTATATTTACTAACAATATCCATAAATTTAATAAATGGATCACCTGGAAATAAACAATAATTAGTTTCTATAGAAGGTAAACCTTTAGTCTGTTCTCTAAATATTTCGGCTTGTAATTGAAATAAAATATTAACATCTATACATGGATTATTATTATTATTATTATTATCAAAACATTTATTTTCAAATCCCGTTGATCTCGTCGAATAAGAAGAACAGGATGATGCGGACGAATATAATTTTTTTAAATTTGGTTTTTCCATTTTTTTATTTTTATTAGAAAAAAATTTATTTTTTTTATTTTTATTAGAAAAAATTTTATTTTTTTATTGTTAACAAATGATGTTAACAAATGTTGGTGGAGGTGCATATATCCCGAATAATCGTGAATTAGAAATAGAGATGGAAAATTATATCATGAAAACTGGAGACGTTTTATCTGGTCCATTGCATCTTTCTATTCTTCCGCAACAAAATACAGAGTTAACAAATAAACAATATGTTGATACACAAATCAATGACTTAAAAGAAAAATATATAAACGATGTTTTGGTTCCACTGATGAATGAATTAAAGTTGCTAAAACTTAATGACAAATCATTAAACGAAAAATTATTAAAACTTGATAAAAAGGATAGAGAGCTAGAAGCAGATATAGCAAAACTTTTTAAAAAGATTTCTGAACAATCAAAAATTTTAATATTACTTTCTTTAAATTTAAAATCTGCTGTAATTAAAAATAAACATCAGATAAAAATGTTAAAAGAACAATTAGAAGATGAAATAGAAAATCTACCTGAAAGAATTTAAAAAAATTTAAAGCAGTTACAAACTACATTCCAAAAAAGTGTTGATGAATTGAGTTCTAAAATTACTCAACAAATGAAAAAGATGAATAGAATAATAAATGAAGTAAACTCGCTTAATCAAAAAGTTGATAAAATGAAAACTCTTAAAATCAATTTAGAAAATGAATTAAAGAAAAATTTACAAGAAAACTCTAAAGAAAATAAAGAACAGTTAGATGCTGTTAAAAGACAATTAGATGTTCTTAAAATTAAGTTAAATGCACTTAAAACGGCGTTGAAGATGAATCAGGAGAAAATGCAAGTTAATAGAAAATAAATTAAAGTACATCACACGCTGCTTGACGCAATAGATAAAGTGCAACAGTCAATTAATAAAGTTATCTCGAAGTTGTTGTCCATTCACAAACGTAAATCTTAACACGTAAATATTTTTCCCAAAAGTCAAATTTAATCTTAAAAAATGCCTATAATTTATAAACACAATCTTAAACATTTTGCTTCAAATCAAAAAATTGCTCATGAACCACGTATGAATCCTGTTTATCATTATGATAATAGAGAAACAGTCGGAACACAAAAGTTCCTAGGCACCGCAGGTGCCGTTCACACGGAAGGAGCTGGGATCTTCTCTGGTATTGGAAGTATCGTTAACTTAATTAAAAATAATAAAGATTTGATTACATCTGCCGCAAAAGGAGCAGCTGCTATAGGTAGTACAGCTAGTGCAATATCAAATGCTGTCAAGTCTCAAAACGAATTAAAACAACTAGAAGCTATTCGTAAACTTAGGAATGATTCCGAAGAACTAAAAAAATTAAAAAAACTTTCAGAGGAAACAAAAAACAAAATTGCTAACATAGCTGTTGGGGAAACCTTGAGGAGCGGAGCTCCGTCTGATAGTAAACATAATGAAAAAACAATTGAAGAAATAAGAGGTAATGGCGTGAGCAGCAACCTTCGGTCTAACCAGCAAAGCTGTAGCGGAGCTGGTCTAGCAAAATTCTAAAATTATATTTTAGTAAAATTTTTAGTAATTTTTTTAGTAAAAATTTTTTCTGTCTGTGAGAAAAACAAAAAGTCAAATTATTTTTTATAAAAATGTCTTCGCTTATCGAAAATAAATTTAGATTAGACGATCCTCCGTTCGTCAGTAATAATCAAAAAAAGAATGACTATATAAGAATTGCTATGAATCCCGGATCTTCCAGTAGAGTAAATACTGGAGGTGATTTAATTTTTGAAGTTGATAATCAGCAGAGTTATATATATTTACCTGATTCGTTTTTACATTGTGAATATTCTTTATATAGTGATGCTAATTTTACAACACCATTACCAGAAACCGATAATATTGCATTAGAGAATAATTTTTTTCCAAGATTATTTACACAAATACGTTTAGATGTTGCAACTCAAAATATAGAAACAATAAGTGATTCTCCAGGTGTAATTGATACAATGCTTAGATTTATAACAATTGGTGAAAATAATAAAAAGTATGAAATCGAAGGTTGGTTTCCTGATACTAATGATGGTATAATTGTTGATGATTTAACTCACGCTGGAACAGATGCAGCAGGAATTGCGAATGATGTAGAAAATATTGCAAAACATTTAAATAGAACAAATAATGATGCATATAAAGAAAGACGTGAATTTAACAAGAAAAGTAAACAGACAGTAAATTGGTCGTTGACTCCATTATTCGTATATTTAGATTATGACAAAATATCATATCAATTAAAATTTAAGTTAATAATTCATCGTACAGCAAATAATGAATTAATCTTTTTTGGTAAGACTGGAAAAAAAGCATATCTAAAAATTGATAGACTTGAATGGTGGATTAAGCATATTACTCCTAGTTTAGAGATTGAAACAGCTATTGCTAAAAGATTAAATACTAACAAACCAATTCCAGTTAATTTTCTAAAGAGAACTGCTAGTTCAGTAACTTTTTCCGAACAAAGATTTAACTGGCATTTTACTAGAACTGCGAATACTCCAAGATATTTATTACTAACATTTCAAAGAAATAATTCTCCAAGTTTTGATAAGAACAACAATATTTTTCATATTAATACAATTCGAAGTTTACAAGTTTCATTAAATCAAACCCGATATCCAATTGATCCATTAAGATTCGATGATACCAATAATCAATTTATGGAAGGATATGATGCTTATAGAAATCTTTGTATAGAATTTGGAGTTGAACCACAATTAACTCCTGGAGATTGGAGACATTTATATCCAATTTTCTGTTTCGATTTAAGTGCACAATCTGAAGATATTATCAAGACTGGTTGTGATGTAACAATTAATATTGAAAAGAAAGATTCCACAACTTCATTGATGGCTTATGGTTTATTGCTAGAAGATGTAAAATATTCTATTGAAATTCTTAATGGAAAGATGACTAGGATCGGTTAGTAACCTGAGGACCTTTGGTCCAATCGGCTAAAGCCCAAGACTTCGTCGATTAATTAATTTTTTCATAACTAGAATAGATTAAAAAAATTCTTAACTTAAAATTTTTTCATAACTAGAATAGATTAAAAATTCCTAATTTAAAATTTTTTTATTAAAAATGTCGCAAGCGAAAAGTAATAATAAAACTGTTGAATTAAAATTACGTAATATTGTTGACAAAAATACACCTAAAGCTATTACGATTAACAAAAAAAAGTATTACATAAGTAAACCAATGATAGAGAATATTCAATTACAAGAAAAAAAGAATGGCGGGATTCTCCCATTAATTCCCCTAATAATAGGTGGCATAGCAGCTGCAGGAAGTGTTGCAGGTGGGACAGCTGGTATTGTCCAAGCAGTAAATAAAAATAAATCAGAGAAGGCAGCATTAGAAGAACAAAAACGTCATAATAGAGAGTTAGAGAAAGTTGCTAGGGGTGAAGGAGTAGTAGATAATTTTATTAGTAAATTAAAATTAGTTGATGAAGGAAAACGAGTTCTTAAAAATATTCTCCACAATGTTGATGATTTAATTGAAATTAAAGAAACTAAAGATGGTTCTGGAATATATCTAAGTCCTAGTATGATTCGGTAATAACCTCAGGACCTTTGGTCCGATCGGCTAATGCCTCTGAACAAAGTTCTATCGGCTAAAGCCTCAGGACCTTTGGTCCGATTAGGTAAAACATTTATTTTATCTTTTAAATTTTTTTTATCTTTTAAATTTTTTTTATCTTTTAAAATGAATTCTACAAATTCCGAAAATCTAATTAAATTAAAAATTTCTAATTTAGATTTATTGAATTATCTATTAAACAAAAATGAAAACTCAAATTGTCAGCATATTGGAGGTGACAAGAACAAAGTTCCATACCACTTCGGTGGTGATATACAAAAAACATTAGAAAACTTTCCTGGATTTATTTGGAGTAAATATTCGAAAGAAAAACATCTTCCTGGTCATTCATATACCGGTCCAGGAACTCGATTAGATATAAGACTAGATGAGAATAATAATCCGAAACCAGGTGAAGAACCAATAAATAGAGTAGATGCCGCCGCTTACAGGCATGATTTAGCTTATCGAAATCATGATCTAAGTTCTCGACATGCAGCTGATAAGAAGATGATTCAAGAATTAGATAGTATTCAAAATCCAACATTTAGAGAAAAAATTGAAAGAATGTTTGTTAAGAAAGCTTTACAAGCTAAAATATTATTCGGACAGGGTTTAAATGAAACTAATAACTCTGAGAGCAACGCTCGAACTAATAACTCTGAGAGCAACGCTCGAACCTACGCGTCTGAAATTCATAAAGAATACAGAAGGCCTAAATATTTATTGAAAGTAAAAGTATTTAATAAAGATGATATTTGGAGTTCTGATCTTATTCATATGCCGAATGAAAGGGACTACAAATACGCATTGACCGTTATAGATTTATATACACGATATGCTTGGGTAAAGCCTTTAAAAAATAAAAGTGGTCTATCAGTTAAATATGCGTTTGAAGAAATCTTTAAAGAAAGTAATAGAAAGCCAAGGAAATTGTTTGTTGATAAAGGGTCGGAATTTTATAACCGAAACGTTCAGCCACTATTTGAAACTGTTTATTCAACTGAAAACGCAGGAAAAGCTGTAGTGATAGAAAGATTCAATCGGACGTTAAAAAATAAATTATTCAAGAAATTTACTGAGCAAAGAAATCAGAAATGGTTGAAGATATTACCAGGCATTGTAGAACAGTACAATAATAAAGTTCATACAGGTATTGAAGAAACTCCAAAGAATGCTTCTGTCGACCCTGATTTGATAAGAAAAAAAATATTCGAGAATAATAATTTGAATGAGAGTAATCCGAATTTGCAGAAACTTAAGCCGAAATTTAAAATTGGAGATAGAGTTAGAATATTTAAATATAAGAATAAATTTGAAAAAGGCTTCGTCGGATACTGGACGAAAGAGATATTTGAAATTTCTAAAATAAATGAAAGTTATCCGATTTCTTACGAAATCAAAGATTTAGATGATGAAGATATCAGAGGCCGATTTTATCAAAATGAATTACAACGAAGTGATTTTTAATTATCATTATTATTATTATTGGAACTAACGTTTCGGGAATGAAATTCCCTTGTTAGGCGTAGCCATAGAACCTACGGTTCGTTCAATTCTAACATTATATCTAGAAATGGTACTCCTTTTTGTAATTTGTACAAAACGTATTAACATAATTGTCCACAATAGGTAGTGCCTGGTGTTTGAATTTGAAACGTATTGTATGTTCCCGTTCCAAGTAATTCTGTTGCTTCATTTGTAGGGGGCAAACCGTATGAATCAAAATAATAGTTCTGCTGATGATTTTTAACGCCTGCTGACCAATGTACGCCTTTTTGGTCTGAAGTGTGAAGATTGGTTACGAAATTTACAGTTATTGATGGAACTTTGTTCCGGGAACTGAAGGTTCCTGTTGGCTTATTTTTTAGGAATTGTAATTCGTCTCTCATTAGAACATGAAAATTCTTTATTCCTAATTCATTTGCGATTTTCTTTAGGTCGAAATTTGTCGTAGTTTGCGTTCCATATAATTTTAAAAACTCATTTATGTTGTTCATTTTAAAATAAAAAAATTTCTTAAGGGAACCCTAGAAGTCAGAAGGGACCCCTAGAAGTTAGAAGGGAGGGGGTAGTAGAACTACGTTCATATGATATTGAAGGATATATTCTTGCGGCTTCTTCCACTTTTGTTTCTTCCACTTTTAAAGAAATATTATTAGTCACATGATATATTTTAAAAACCTGAAAGATGGATAAAATTCATGAATTTGAAATTCTCAACTTTTATGATTTTTGGTGTCCTTGAACGGTCATGATTTAAGCAATGAAAATTGTAATTCTCAAATTTTGAGATTCTTTACTTTTATGATTTTCGGTGTCCTTGAACGGTCATGATTTTCAAAGTAAAAAAATGATCTTAATCTCAAATTTGAGATTACGTGATATTTTGAGACCGGCTAAATTTTTGAAATTTTGTTTTTTGAAAATTTGTCACTACCTAAATTTTCCCCCCTTCGGCCTTCGGCCACGTGAAATTTGAAGTCTACCTAAATTTTTGAAATTTTGATTTTTTGAAAAAACCCGCAAAAGTGTGACATCCGGCGCAAGCGAAGCGAAGCAAAGCGAAGCGAAGCGTCGCGCCGGATGTCACACTATATACTACTAACATATGTGTTAATTCTTTAAATCGGAGTGGTTAAATGGAGGCTCTCATTATTTTTTAGTAGACAAAACTTAGTTTTCTCTAAAACAGCATGTGTAATTGATTAGTTAAATGTACTAAAATTCATAAAACTATGCGCGCTTTCTGAGTTCTGTCGAATTCCGTCCTTAAATTACCTTTAAGATATGTAATTCAGTATACCAAACAATATTACGAAGAAATATTCTGCCAAGCAGTGCCTATTAACGTTTTATACCACAATGATTGATCATCTTTGTTGCTCATTGAGTTCGAACCCAATCCCTGCTACACGCAAACCGTAAGCACTATCCGTTATTCCATACCGATGCTTGTGACACGATAATGCAGCAGCGTTTCAGGTGAATCTTTCATCAAGTCACAACAACTACTACTCACAACACTATAGCTGCATATCAATTGTAGTGATAATTCGTAAAAAAAGCTGCGAGAAACCTAATTAAGATTTTTATTCTTTCAGATTGAACCACCATTCGGTATGGATAGGAAAAGCCTGGTATCCTACCTTTTTGATAACAAGACATCTATTCAAAGCGAAAACGCAATAACACAATTGACACAACACATTAAAGACACGACAAACTTACAACTTCCTGATGATATCAATAAGGTCATTACTGAATTCGTGTACAAGGTACGCATTAGATGGCAGAAGGCAAATAGAACGAAGGATGTTTCTCTAAAACAAAATGAATCCTGGCTTTCTGAAATGCTATTCAAGAGTGGTGCCGGTAATACGAGTAAGGGTGGAAGACCCTCTGTAGAATTTGAGTCGACGTCTACCAGGACAAAAAATCGAAAGGTCACGGGTATTGTGAGTGAATATTCTTCAAACGAACTCTTATACGCATCAAGCAAGAGATTAACAATCGAACAGAACACTGAAAAAGCTAGAGAAGTGAGAAATTTGATTTCTGATGAACACCAGACCAGTCCAAAAGAGGCTCTAGCTCTCATACTAGACACTAATCTAACAAAATCCAGTTATCAACTACTGCGAAACCATGCATGTTAAAAAAGGCTTATGACATCAGCAATCTTAGATGCGGGATTTCGATCCTGCATGCGTGGATACGATTTTTTGAAACTGTGTTGCATATTGCATACAAATTGCCGATCAAAAAATATCAGGCAAAAACATTGGCCGAGAAACGTTCTGTAGAAGAGAGAAAAAAAGAAATTCAGAAACAATTCCGAGAGAGAATAGGTCTTGTAGTTGATCAACCTCGAACAGGAGGGTCTGGAACGTCAAATGACGGCGACAGTGCGAGAAGAGTGTTCCAAAACTCGAATGTAGCTTCCGAAATCCTACAGATTGATCGCACACTACTCGAAAAACTACATGTCATCCTCATCACAATTTCATGCAACTTTGACATAGACTCAGAAAAATTCAAATCACACTGCATTCAAACAGCAAGATATTACACGCGACATTACAAATGGTATCCCATGCCACAATCAGTACACAAAATCTTATTACACGGACATGCAATCATAGAAGTGTGCAGTTTGCCTCTCGGGATGTACTCAGAAGAAGCGCAAGAGGCCTCAACCAAATATTTCAAGAAATACAGGTATGTCTATAGATGAAATTCCGAAATTGCCATGTTGTGCTTCTGCACGAGCTCTTAATCTTAAAAATGTCTGTGAAATTAGTTAATAATATTATTATACTTGTGCTATTACGGATGCATGAAAGAGTCTTTTTTTTAATTTCCAGAGAACAATTTCCGAGGAAGATATCAAGGTCATCGGCAAACAATGATCTCATGAGAAGGTTGCTGTGCAATTCGGACCCCCTGATCGCAACTTATCGCAATAATCGAAATACAAAGAAATTGGCTTTGTCATTAGATGTACTTTCCCTTCTAAAGGAGCCCAATGAGCTACATTTCATTTGATGTGATTTGATTGATTGATCAAATTTTCCGTGCGTATGTTGTAGTCTACACAGTAAAATTGTTCCAAAAATATTGGTTTTACATGAATGGTGTCGGTCAGTGAATATAATACGCTTTATACACAAAATCGCAAAGGTGCATCTAACACAGTTTTCTGGTTGCTATGCAGAAATAGGCCCCCTAGCAGCCGTTGCTAAGGGAAAACATCATTAAATCAGGCGCTATCGATTTAGTTAGAATTCATATCAAGTTTTTTTATCTTGTGATAGCAGCTCAACAGCAAGTTTTGTACATACAGTTTTAATATCTATATCTAACATGGTTTTCTGGTTGCTATGCAGAAATAGGCTCCCTAGCAACCGTTGCTATGGGAAAATATTACCATTAAATTCGGCGCTATCGATTTAGTCGGAATGCATGTTAAGTTTTTTATCAACAGATGCTCATAGCCGAGGAGAAGGTTTTGTCCCGTTTTGCGGGTTTTGACCCACTGTGCATAGGGAAGACAAATGAATGAGGACGAATTTGCATCAAGGCTCGTATATAAATAATGCCGACAACTCGCATTTCATCGTAAAACAGCCAATCACAGATAGAATAGTTCTTTATCGCTACATAACCTACCAATCACATACGAAAGTAAGTGAGCTTTCGTATCAATAACATATCGTATACACACGAGAATCTCCTATCAAATACTAGTTTCAAATTGTATCTGAATTTGGTATATGTTTGTATTTAATTTTCGCATCCAGCGATACTGAGATGGGAAAAATTGTCGTTCATCGCTTGCAGATTGCTGTGAATTCATTGAATTCATTCCAATGCCCTCCCATAGCAACTTTTCATCGATCAATATCGAATGCATTTAATTCCTCAGGTTCTGTTAACTCATCATGTCACGCCTCACTCTTATTTCAAGATAGAAAATACAAATTGAAACAAGAGATCTACTCGAATACCTCATGAATAAATGCTGAAATCATACAAACGCCAGCAAATGAAGCACTAGTTGAAGATATTTAGAAAGCTGTCGCATCAGAGAAATAAGCGTTGCAGTTTTGTCAACGAAGAGACGTATCAGCCTCAAACGACGCTTCGGCAACGAGGAATTTGCCAGATTTATTGCTGAAATCATAAAAGTGTCATCGTTCACTGAATTTTGATACATAACTCAACAGAATGTTGAGCATGGGTAGCCTTAGAACATAGATATCTGAATTTTTATAAAAGTCATCATACGGCTCTTCGTCCAGATGCCGTTGATGTGTTGATGCATTACCTCTATTTCACAGCATATCAAGAAACGTGTTCATGAAATACACATTGTGAATTTGATAGATCACTTAAATTAGCAATATACGTGTATTATTGAAAGCCGAAATGAGTAGTATCAATAAACTTTATAACATGGACATTCTTGGACAAGAATATTGCAAAAAACCAAGCTAGACGGTATAATCATTGAAGTTTTCAAACTTGCCAAATTTATCATGCACTTGCTGATGGGAAAAGCTTCAACCGCGCATGATATGAAACGCACATACCGTACAAAACGAGGAAACCATGTAATGCACCTTTTTAATGTCACGTACAATGACATCAAATGTAAATCAAGACGCATAACACTGTGATAACTGTGATAGCTCCACGTGAAGATTTCGCAGAGTGTTTATTGCAAAGGTAAAAGTATTGCGGGAGTGAAGAAAGGCCCAAGCCACAAGGATCTAGACACATTGTTTGTCAATGTACTTTCCTGGATGCCAATATGTAAAATTTATTCTTGTCCAACTTATGTTCAGTCACTTTGCAAAGTTAATGAAACAGTAATGCGTATTTAATTTTTCTTACTGTGATAGCGCTGATCTGATAAGATTGGTAGAGATGACAATATTGATGCAAAAGCGGTTAATGTCACATTATTGGCATTTGCTGATTCTGCACTCTGTTGAATGTTTATGGACAAACTCTCATGAAATGTTGGACTTCTGATTGTGTGAGCCCAGTGTTAAAGATAGCAAGACAAGACATGTTGCCCAAGTATCTATTTCCAGCAAAAGCAGGTCCATCAAGTCGAAACCCCACAGCCATGGATGTTGGCTGAAGCACAACTGCTGACAAATGTGCGGAAGTCAATAAAGACCATGCTGTGCCGTTGAGAAAGAAGCTCATGTTACCAATACTGTGATACGAAACTGCAATATGCTTCCAATAATTCAGTCCTGTTGCATTTACTTTTGATAAATAATAGTTTTCTGTACCTGCATTGGTTGCGAGCATTAGCTGCTTACCAAACTCATAAAACCACAGTCTCACACTGTCCAATGGTAAACCGTCAAGGATGGGCGCATACTGATCAATAGTGGACTCCGTGTTCACCCAAGCTGTAATCGAGAAACAATTGGAAAAATCGACAAGTTTATTGGTACCAATTTTGGTTTGAATGCTCGCTTGTTGCGTTGAAATGAACCTCGCAAATCTTCTGTCTGAGGAAAGACCCAAAGGACCAACTGCATCCCACAATAAACCTGTAACGGTCATATCCAACTCTGAACCTCCGATGCCCAAATTTTTCCCTCTATATTTGTCATCTAAGACATACGAGGCTTTTGGCTTTTTATCCACATACTTGGTTGAGGATCCCGAAAAATAAGTTGACCAATTAGGACCTGATGGAATGGTGATTAACGCAGGGAAAACGGTGGAATTCTTCATACCCAAGCAAATTCGAGATTTTTTATTGTAAGAAAGAGCACATGGCTGTCGTGTACATGGACATACAGCAATAGCGCATTCTAGGCCAGAGTCAGCTGTTCCATTTTTATCAATGTAGATGTCTTCAATAATGCGACCATGAAGGCGAGAATGAGAACAGGAGGCAACATTAGACTCTGTCTCTGCAGACCAGGTAATTCGAAGAAGAAATATGAGGACGGTAATCATTATACAAAGTGTCACGGTATGATGTTTTAGGTGAAATATGCAAGTGAGCTTCACGTATTGAAGTGCTTCATCGTCGAATGCATTTTTATCGGCTTCTATGAGATGAAAATTACTTCTGCTCCCCTAGTGGGGAGCATATTGGATTACCAATGGTTGAAGTGACGAATTGCAGATGCCTGACTTTGCCCAACTGTCTCACGGGATCAGATTACGACTTAAATCGAGCTCCCCGTGAACACCACTTGAAAAGAGTCTCAAAATCCTGGTCACAAATCGTGATATGGCAATTGACGACAAGATCTTAGCGTCGAGTAGCAGCTGTCCATATATATTTTTTGAGCACTGATCTAGTGAATTCAATGTCGAGATCTCGACTACTCGAGATTAGACTTTTAGTGCAACAGGTAAAAATTAATGCTCCATTGAATTGATTGGTCTGACAATAGGTCTACTGATGACTAGCACAGAATTTTGGCTTTTTGTTGCTGTGCAATTTTAAGCGTTTCCAAAATATCGACAGGCAAGTTTTTTATTAGCCGGCATAGTCATCAATTAGCCGGCCAATTTATTGGTCGGCTTTTCATAGACGCATAGCGCACAACTGCAACTCAAGAGTGCTGCGTTTGGGCAGAAATTCATGACTCGCTGTTTTTGTCTCTTGTGGGCCATCTATCCCTTTGCAGCTAACTTTAAGATAACATGTACAGTTGCTGTTGTTATGATGGAGGGAATAGGATTTCCATGACCCAATTGATCAAATAGAGTGTGTCTGTAATTGCTAACTCTTTAGAAAATCGCAAGGCAAAGACAGCCAGACTAGAGATCAATAGTTCAGACGATCTGCTAACTCATCTTTGAAATGTTCATCTTGCTGTTATGTGTCAGGGCACAAAATATATAGGACACAATCCGCAGTGTAGGAATACCTCTGAGAGGATTTCGTCGGAATAAGAACATTGATATTCCTCTCTCAGATACTCCTTTCAACATCATCCCACAAATGCGTGAATATGAGCATTTCTAACTGGCTCAAGTAAATTTATTTGTATTTTATCGCATTTTTGCATACACATTTTTATGACTTTTACTTGCCTTTAGCTGTATATATTTAAGTGCTTGCTACCATCATTTATGGTTTATACAGAGTGTTTCAAATGTAGGCTAACAGTTGATCTTGTCCCTATAAATCTATGTCAACTGTTGTACTGGCCATGGACATCTGAATAAGCCCAACTTTGGCCTTGAATTGGCAAAGAAATATTGAAATCTATGAATGAAATCATAGACATGTTAGTTTATGGTAATGACATTACGTACATGGATGAAATGACGTTTTTATCAATTAGTGAATTGAATAAGCTTTTCGGATTTTGCTGCTTATGCCATGTCAGGTAATCAGAAAGATGAGGAGAGAAAAGGGAATCTCTCTGAAAATTGTTCAAAGTCCGAAGAGGTCAACTGGAAGGGCATCATTTGAATTAGATATTCCCCTAACCTCTACTTGGAGACTGATGAGGAAAGTTAAGTTGAGGCCATACAGACCCAGACTGCTACATCACCTATCGGATTATGCTGAAATTCATGAGAACCAAGATTTACTTGATTAGTTTGGTCTGACAAAGCCAGCTTCAAACTATCAGTTCACGTAAATAAAGATAACTTTGTCCATTGATTCCATGAAAATCCGCACATTGTCTCAACAAATGAGCTTAACCAGCTTGGCTTAACCGACTGTGCCGGTGTGCCAGTCAATTTTTACTCCCGCCAAAATTTACTCCCCAGTAAATTTTTCCTAGGATATTTTTACTCCCCAGTAAATTTTGTCTAGGAAATTTTTACTCCCCCAGTAAATTTTTCCTAGGATATTTTTACTCCCCCCTGACAAAATTTACTGATATGAGACAGAATTTCACAATTCTGATTGCAGATTCGTTCTTAGGAACCTCAAATTGATGGGACTAGCATGAATTGAAGAAAACAGTAGTCAGTAACAAAAAATGGTTCCGCTAACTTCACAAACTGACTTCCAAAAAAGTAAAATCGCATTTACTGAGCAAAAACTGGGTTTTTTTCTGGAATAACAATGACAGATTTGAAATCAGCGAGTCAATCTGCATCGGATAGGCTAAATTTACTAGGGAGTAGAATATTCTAGGCCAAATTTACTGGGGGAGTAAATTTTGTCTGGTGGGAGTAAAAATTTCCTAGGAAAAATTTACTGGGGAGTAAATTTTGTCAGGGAGTAAAAATAAACTGTTACACCGGCATGTCATGCATCGGTGCGATTGTGCCAGTGTTTTTTGAAGGTGCTGTGACCGCTGACGTGCATCTTCAAATGCTTTAATCCTTTGTGATTCCTGAGATGCAGTCTTTGAACAACTTCAATTAACTGCACTTTCAGCACGATGGTGCGCCAGCGCATTTTGCACTGAGTTGTAGAAACTGCCTGAATGTTAATTTTCATGGAAAGTGGATCAGAAGATGTGGTAGCTCCCTCGCTCTTCCGATCTTACTCCCATGGACGTTTTGTGTAGGGGTGTTGTAAAGGAGAAAGTGTACGGACGAAAGCCACGCACACCTTCTCAACTCAGTTCTTTTATCACAGATGACTGTCAAGAGATAAGTGATTACAAGACTTCAGGCAGAACTGTACCGGTATGCCACAGTGTGGCCGAAAGACTTCAGGAGAGTGTCGATGTCCATGGAGGACATTTTGAGCACTTGCGCTAGTGAATTTTGTGTCATTTACTTTTTGTTGCTTGATTTTCTACTAGATGTTGAATCATCATTCGACGTCTCATTACCGCTATAATTCCAAATTGGTTTGTTGTGAAATGTATAAACATCAAAAGATGGGAGAATATAAGATTTAACCAACACCAGTAAATTGTAGAAGTGCATGAAATTCCAGTCAGTTAATTACATAGAAATTAACAATACCACAGAAAGTCCTAGAATGGAAATTGCATGAAAATTATGGCACACACCGGGGGAACTTAGTTGGGGCAAAATGCAACTTTTGCGAGCTGGCTTTCTTGTTTTCTGGTTGACATTCTAAATTATCAAGTCAATTTGTGATCTGGATTGTTGGCCCTTGTCCAAAGATCATGTACACAAAAGCAATAGTGAATTTACAAAATAGTGCAGCGACAGGATGACAGAGAAGGAAATCCTTTAAAACGTTCTGTATGGTCATCATTTTGAAATATCGCTCCTATAATCAATCAAGAACATAATCAGACACATATGCAACTTGTTATATCCATTTACAGATCATACATTGCTCCAGCTTGAAATCAGAGGCCAAGAAATCTTACAGTATTCATTTTATTTTGAAAGATTCCCCTGTTCATTATATTTGAACAATTTCAAAACTTTTGCATGTTTTCGAATATGAGCCTCCATAATATCATCACACTATGTCATATTAATCATTTAGTGATTAATTGAAAAGTTGCAACGACATTTCATTTATCTGATCGATGACTGTCGCTAGAGAAGCTTTCGATGTGTTTATTCCAGAAGAGCGCTAGGTTTCTTGACCGTTAGGAGGAGAAATTATCCAATAATTAGAATTTTATCTTTGAATTCTTGAAATGTTCTTGCAACCAGTACACCGACTACTTTCGATTATGACTTCTATCCACTTCTATGGTTAATTACCATGCGAATATTAGCTATCTGTGTCACTGATAAAAATATATGTAACATAGATTTTCATGGGTAAGTTCGACTGTTAGCCTACATTTGAAACCATAGAAGTGGATAGACTTTCTATGGTATTATTAATTTCTATGTTTGAAACACTCTGTATAATCATGGAATCCTAGATATATAACACCTGGACTGAAAGCTGAAATTCATTTATACACTAGACGGCCGGCTTGACTCAATACATAGAAGTAGATAATAGTACACTAGAATGGAAGTTTGATATCCTATACATGTACAATGATGGCACATGGAAAAATCTATGGTTTGTAGATCTGCTCCGATCTAGAGCATTTTATCATAGTCAAACTATTTGCCAAGTTGGTTGTGGAAGTTGTTGACAGGAAATTACAGGATTTTGTTGAAGAGAATTTTATGTGATATGGTAGTATTGTTTCACATGAAATAGCCCACTATTCCGTGGATTAATATACCGTGTCTATTTGTAGCAGTCACTGACAACTATTATCCAATTTTTCAATGCTGGAATGCGAATTAAAAATTGGTTCACCGAGTCATAATTGAAAGTGGTCAGTGTACCGGCTGTGAGAACATTTCAAGGAGTCACAGATAAAAAATCTAATTATTGGATAATTTCTCCTTCAAGCAATAAAGAAACCTGGAGCTTTTCTGGAATAAACACACTGAGGGCCTGTTTACCTACAATAATTACTCAAATAGATGAAATGTCACTGGAACTTTTCAATTAATCATTGAATGATGCATCTGATGCAGTGTGATGTTTTGGAAGCTTATATTCGAAAGCATGCAAAGATTTTGAAAATTGTTCCAATACATTGATCAGGGGAGCCCTTTAAAGTAAAATGAATACTCTGAGATTTCTTGGCCTCTGATTTCAAGCTGGAGTAATGCATGTTCTGTAAATCGACATTACAAGTTGCATATGTGTCTGATTATACTCTTGATAGATTATCGGAGCGATATTTCAAAATGATGAACGTACAGAACGTTTTAAAGGATTTTCTTCTTTGTCATCCTGTCGCTGCAGTATTTAGGAAATTCACTATTGCTTTTGTGTACATGATCTTTGGACAAGGGCTAACAATCCAGATCACAAATTGACTTGATAATTTAGAATGTCAACCAGAAAACAAGAAAGCCAGCTCGCAAAAGTTGCATTTTGCCCCAACTAAGTTCCCCCGGCGTGTGCCATAATTTTCATGCAATTTCCATTCTAGGACTTTCTATGGTATTGTTAATTTCTATGACTCAATAGCTGTCGATGGTGGAAAGCAATTAATCAAGTGAAAACGAAGTGTCTACAGAAAAATAAGCTGAAGTTTCTGGAAAACGGAAGAACATGGGATTGCAACTAACTTATCCTCGTTATCACTGAATACAGAATATAATGACTATATCAAATCAAGCAAATGAATTAGAATGAACTTGGCTATTGTAATCTCTTTTCAGTGGAAAGCTTTTTACTGCTATATTCTTTTGGACAGTGAAAATACGAAATACTAACTAGTAACACTCATAAAGTAGCCACGGTTGGTTTGATTTAACAATGAAAGGACAGGCACATTCCCATTTGATTGCAAAAAATGCCGATGCATTTACAAAAGAAAAATCACTTCCTGGAACATCTAAAAAATGTATGACGATTAGAATGATAGAATGAATGGTGCAGTGATAGGAAGTGATGAATTCAAATCCTCATGTGTTGATTCGAAGATCGAGACATGGATAAAAGACAGTGGATATCTCAGCGATATAGCGTCTGAAGATCCACAAGCTGCTTTTTCAGAATGCACAACAGGTCTCTGTCACAGGAGGACCTTCATGCAACAAACAGTTGATGACATCAGTAATAACCTTGTGATAACTTTCAGAGGTTGGAAGAAGTTATACGTCAGAAATTCATCCCTTTAGAAATGCAGGTATGGTCTGGGAAATGCTGATCCTTATATACCTTCAAATCGCGAGTGTAAGGTGAAAATTACAGAATGTTTGACAAATGTAACTTATGACAAGGAAAACAATCTACTGGCAGATCGACTTCACAGAATGGAAATAAGAGGTACATCGCACATGTGAAAAGAGAAGAAGAAACTTTTTTCCATGAATAATACATGACTGTATCATGAATCTTGATGCCGATGACAAAAGAACTCTCGCATGTTCCAAAAAATGATTGATCAGGTCCCTTGGCTAATTTACTTCACAAAAGAATTGCCTCTTTAATATCCGCAAGAGAAATAAAAAGAGATGTATGACGACATCATGGTTTGGTACTGTTATCTCTCGGAGATTTTTATTTGATTCGCTTTATGAGATGCACAACTCGTGGACTGGAATGACAACAGTAGCGAATCTTACAAAAAGTTGCAGGATGAGGGCTATGCACGTAGTAATCTGCTCAATTACCATCATCATTGAAGAAGCTTCAAATTTTACTTTTCTCAACACTTAAACTTGCTCGATTAAACAGTTGACCCAAACATCTGATCTAATCGGGAATGACTTCATCATTTTTCGGGCATATTTGCAACCTAACATTATTACCAAGTGAATTCTTTGAATTAAACAGATATCTAACCTTTATTGTAAAGTATCAAAATGCAAAAATTACTGAATCAGGAGCAATGTCACAATTGTTCAATTTTGCAAAGTTACATCGTCGATGATTACCGAAATAGTGAATGATCAAATCAATCATCTTATTATTCTTTAGACACTTTGTTTTCACTTGATTAATTGCTTTCCACCATCGACAGCTATTGAGTCAAGCCGGCCGTCTAGTGTATAAATGAATTTCAGCTTTCAGTCCAGGTGTTATATGTCTAGGAGTCCATGGTATAATAAGGTTATGGATCAGGACACAAAATTAAAATATCTCTATGTTTGAAACTCATTCATTTTGGGTCTGATTGTTGAAATGTTATAGATTCCAGACATAGAAATTGATAGCAATAAAACCTCTAGAATCATAGAAGTGGACAACAATAAGGCCTCTAGAATGGAAGTTCATGCAATGCACAATAGTGGCACATAAATCGCACGCATTTTCACCTAGATACACTTGTCAACTGCTGAATCATTGGATTGAAATAGTCACATGTGCAATTTTAAGCTTTTCATTGCTTCTTCATGCTCCAACTTAGCTTCAATGGATGTGCCGCGACCTTGTGTCAAATTCCATTCTAGTCAACTTCAGATAAACAATCTATTTCTATGTCTAGAAATGAAGTTAAGCTTCATGCTGTACACAATAGTGGCACATGAATCGCATGCATTTTCACCTAGATACATTTGTCAGCGACTAGGTACATCATTGGGCTAGAATCAGTCACATTTGTAATTCTAAGCTTTCATTGGTGTCTCATGCCCCAACTTAGTTCCCCCGCCTTTGCCGCGACCTTGAGTCAATTTCCATTCTATAAGGCCTCAGCCACACTGAAAGCAAAGCAAACACGAGCGTCTCGAGCAAATGTATGTCCGTAAGGTATTAATCGCTATCGTTTGCTTTGCTCGCAGTGTGGCAGTCTACAACTGCTGTAATGATGACTTTATATTTGCTGCAAAACGCTTGGAAAAGCTCGCAGTGTGGCTGAGGCCTAAGTCAATTTCAGATAAACAATTTATTTCTATGATTCCAGACATAGTTCTAGGACATAGTAGTACATAGAAATCGGTTAAATGTGGTGTATCACAATTGCAAAGAATTCGCATCATGGTCATACCTGTCAGTCTCATAAGTCTGGGCTCAAGTGAATGAGCACGCGGTGAGCTGTTTTTTCGTGCTTAATGATCCTTTAAGCAGCCCATCTTGCAGTCAATAAGTTCTTGGGGAACCGTAGCTGACCGGTACGGGGCGCGTCCACAGGTGGCGGATAGTGGAAGGCCTTCAGATATGGAGGCTCGCTGCGAATAAGTGCAAACGAATAAGCAGCCGCGGACCAAAAGCGGCAGGTTTAGCAGGGGAGAGGAGCCAGCTGGTGACGCGGCTGGGTCATTAAAAGCTCTCACAACCCCATTACGAACCTGCGGCAAGGCGATTATAGGCCACCTTTAAATAAGCCTAGTCGACGGCCAACGGCGGAAACCAGGCGAAGACGGCAGAAGAACTACGACGGCAAGAGACAACGACTTCGGGCGGATGATCTTTTGCTAAGAGAAATGGTGATTTCTTCAGTTCACCCAGCAGAGGGCAATGGCAAACCACTGCTGTATGTTGCCAAGAACAATCATGGTTATGGAAGAAATAATGGATTCTCGATTTAACAGCGTTAATGGAGTCGCATCAGGAGATGTTGACTCCTCGCTCGGTAGAGGGATTCATGCGAGGCGGGTGTCTCTCGACCGTCATCAAGCGACTGTCTCAAGCAATAATAGAATTATGAAAAGAATTGGAACCTGGAATGTCAGAACCTTGAATCAACCGGGAAGACTAGACAATGTCCAACAGGAAATGAAAAGATTAAAAGTTGATGTCATGGGCCTCTGTGAGACCAGATGGAGCGGCTCGGGAATTGTGCAACACAAAGACCACAAAATTGTCTACTCTAGTAGTGATGGACACGTTAGAGGAGTGGCTGTAATGCTGAATAGCGAGATGTCGAGAAGCTTGTTCGGTTTCTGGACTATTTCAGATAGGGTTATACTCGTCAAGCTGAGAGGACATCCGTTCGATCTCTGCATCATACAAGTATATGCTCCGACCTCAGCCAGTGCAGATGACGAACTGGACAGTTTCTACGAAAGCGTCGATAAAGCAAAAAATGAATGTAAGTCTCAAGACATAATAAAAGTCATGGGTGACTTTAACGCTAAAGTTGGATCATCGAAGGACGGTTTTGTGACTGGGAAATTTGGTTTAGGAGACAGGAACGACAGAGGAGATAGATTAGTCGATTGGTGCAAACAAAATGATCAAGTTATTATGAACACGTGGTTTGAGGAACATCCCAGAAGATTATGGACTTGGAAAAGTCCGGATGACAGAACCAAAAAACAGATCGACTTTGTCACGATCAACAAACGATTCAGAAACGCCGTAAAGCACACAAAGAGCTATCCAGGGGCAGACTGTAGTAGCGATCACATTCCAGTAATCTGCAAGATTTCGGTTAAACTGAGAAAACTCAAAGTGTCGAACAAATCGTGTAAACGTGATTTTTCTCTTTTGCATAAAGACGAGGCAACACTTGCTAACTTTGTGAATGGTGTGATGGACAAACTTTCGACTTACCAGCATAACGAGAATTCCTATGAGACATTCAAAGCTGCGCTGATCGATGCCTCGAAAGAAACAATTCCGAAGAAACAACAACTATCGAAGAACCAATGGATGAAAAGAGAAATACTCGAAATGATGGAGAACAGGCGGAAAATACAGAATAGGGACAGCAATAAGTACAAAAACCTAAACAAACGGATCAAGAAAGAGTGCAGCAAGGCAAAAGAGGAATGGATAAGTGAACAGTGCCAGATCGTGGAAAATCAATACTTCACTGACACCAAATCGGCGCATGAAAACATCAAAATTCTGACTCGAAAATACGTATGTTCAGATGCAGGATGTATAGAAGATAAAAATGGAAACATCTTCATGGGAAAAGAAGAAATTCTAAACAAATGGTCTGAATACATAGAAGAGCTCTATTCTGACGACAGGCAATAAATTCCTAAAATCAATAAGCCCATAGAAGGTCCTCCTATTCTGAAATAAGAAATCAGAGCAGCCATCAGAAAGCTGAAACGTGGGAAAGCTGCGGGCCCGGATGAAATCGTTATTGAAATGATAGAAAGCACTGGACGAATTTGGCATCGAGTATCTAACGAAAATAGCTAATGACATTTACGACAGCGGCGAAATACCTCACGATCTCTGCAAGTCTGTCTTTATTGCGATACCAAAGAAACACGGTGCCATCAAATGTGAGTTTCATCGAACAATCAGCCTAATTAGCCACATTGTAAAAGTCGTTCTTCGAGTCATCATGGAACGAGTTCGCTGCCACATTAACCCCAAAATTTCAGAGTCACAATATGGTTTCAAGAAAGACAATGCCACAAGAAACGCTATATTCACATTGAGAACCGTAGCTGAGCGAGCAGTCGAATTGGATAATGACATATACATTTGCTTCATTGACTATGCAAAAGCATTCGATAAAGTCAAGCATAGTCAACTGTTCGATACATTGAAACAACTTGACCTTGACGGAAAAGATATTCGTCTAATCCGTAACCTGTACTGGAAGCAAACGGCAGCCATCAAAGTGAAATGAGAAACAGGTCAATTCGTTAACATTCAAAGGGTAGTACGGCAGGAGTGTGTTTTGTCTCCAGACCTGTTCAATTTGTACAGTGAAGAAATTTTCGACGAAACAAATCACATGAAAGGTTTAAACATCGGTGGTCACAACATCAATAACACAAGATTCGCAGATGACACCACTCTGCTCGCCGAATCGGAGAGTATGCTGCAACAATTGCTGGACGGTGTAATTAAAGAAAGTTCCAAGAAAGGTCTTACAATAAACATAAAGAAAACAAAATGTATAACTATTAGTAAGAAAGGGGTGACTCCAAGGTGCAGGATCCACGTGAGAGGCGAACCAGTGGAGCAAGTCAACTCTTTTACCTACCTTGGAAACATAATAACATCTAACGGGAAATGTGACGATGAAATCAAAAGAAGAATTGGGATAGTGAAAAGTGCCTTCCAAAAGATGCACAAACTATTTAAAGACCGGAAAATAAACAGCCAAGTCAAGAATAGAATCCTCGAATGCTACTTCTACCCCATCCTGATGTACGGTTGCGAAGGTTGGACTATTTCCCCAGAGAACGAGAGAAGACTGAATGCGGCGGAAATGTGGTTTTACCGACGAATTCTAAGAATATCTTGGATCCAGCATGTCCCAAACGATGAGGTGTTGCGTCGGTGCAGTGCAAGGCGCAGTGTACTACACAATGTAAGAGTACGGCAAGCCAAGTTCTACGGGCACGCGATGAGAAAAAGACAAATGAAGAACATCGCCATAACAGGAAAGCTAAATGGACGACGAGCAAGAGGGAGACCAAGGCTCACCTACATCCATAGTCTCTCCAACTGGCTACAGACCGGAGAAGCCGAAGCAATTCGATCAACGAATAATCGAGAAAGATGGAGAACCATGATCGCCAACGTCCGCATCGGATAGGGCACCGGGAGTGAGTGAGTGAGTGAGTAATGATCCTTTACTATAGAGTCAAAATAAATAACATAGCAGCAAAAAGAACAAATCTAGCAAAACGTCTACGCATTTCTGCAGAAAACGCAATAGAGACAAAATTAAGGTCTACAGGTTTTCACTCAACACCACACCAAGTTTTATGAATATCCATGCAATACTCTGCCATACAGCCTTCACAACATGACAAAATCAAATTAGATCTTTTGTTGACATCGGTCGGGATTAATCAAAGAATGCTAAAAAGCAATCTTATGCGACCGTGCAGTTGTATATTCCCTATGTTTCGGCTTAGCCTTTATCAAGGGATACAGAAAAAGGAATTCTACTGAATGTCGTAAAGAAAAATTAAACTACCTATATAGCACACATAGATCTATATATAGATCATAAACATTGTGACATGCTAATGCAGAATTTAAGAAAAATATCATGGATTGCTTGAGATATCACAAGGATAAAAAGAACTAATCTATGCAAAAAGGAATAACTTAAAGTTACGCAGAATTAATTGGGCAATTATTTTTCGACCCATCACTGTATATTGAAACATGTCAGGGACGCTTTAATTACTTGTTACGTGAGTACAGCATTACATGCACGTACTAATCGTCAGACTTAAGTCAGTCTTACCTAACTTCTCTACTAATCATGATGAGTTTGCGAATATACTGAACGGTGAATACATACCTCTATCATTTCTACATCAGGCCAATTAGCTACATAAGGAGTGGGTATTGATTTAGGTTTGTGACTTGTATTCAACAAAGACTATAAAATAGTTCGCCATCTGCGAACGCCAAAAACGAACATCTGCTTGGAAGTCAGCATGAATTTTTGAACCTAAACGTAGCCCAAAATAGACAATTCTTTACAGAAAACTCACTTCAATTAACGAAGGCAGCCATCAACAATGAAATACGAAATCCTAACACCTAGACTACTTTTGGTGTTAAGTTTTAGGCGTAAGAGTTTTACGCCCCTTCGTAAAGTTACAATTCGTACAGCTTGGGATCATATCAAACTCATATAACACTTCAGGTTTGAGTCTTGAACATGTCACCATTGAAAAGAGCGACACGGAAAACCCCTGGATATGTTCTTATCTCAAAAAGTCAAATTTTGCTTATACGCCAGTTCGTCAACATAGCGACGTCGTGTTGTTTTTCATGCAGCATTTCTTGATTGAGAAAGCGCGTGCGCATTTCAAAATTGTGAAAATTGATTTACGTGTTGAAGTCATAGAATTCGACCCGTCCATTAGCAGCCTATGTCACAATTTCAATTCGAATTTTTAACGAATGATGAAGGATTAACCAGTGCTTGCATATAGTCAATGAAGAAACCTGATCAGTACGTGGAGCTCGGTTTTGCCAAGTAAGTGGCATTATTGTTGAAGTATGAACTACTTTGCTAGCTTGTTAGATATGTAATCCTGCTTTATCTATTCAATTTTATTGATAACACGCAATTCATGTAAATAGCCTGAATGTATATAGCGTAGGTCGGTTAAGTCAAATCATTTCTGCATGTCCTATCATCCATGGTGTGCAATCGGGATCCGTTGGAGGTCGGATCGAGTTCTGGTTGAAAAAATAGCAAAGTATAGAATTGATTAGCTACCTGGGCCAGGTAAGTGAATCGACAAGACTTTTAACAACTCATTCAATGATGACAGGAAACGGGAGCATTTATGACATGATCAGCCATGATATGATCAAGAATAATTTTTCTAATCACTAATTGCTTCATTTAATTAGGCACACCACACTGTTTCCTACGCCAAGCAAGTGTCTCGGCTGACCAAGTGGATAAGTTCAGTAATCAATTACTACATGAGCTTAAGCAGCTTACGGTTAAATTTTATGAGAATAAGTAAGAGATAAAAGAGCTTTTCGGGTTGTGCAACGAATTAGGAAATGAACTGTATATAGCGTAGGTCGGTTAAGTCAAATCATTCCTGTATGTCCTATCATCCATGGTGTGCAATCGGGATTCGTTAGAGGTCGGGTCGGGTTCTGGTTGAAAAAATAGCAAAGTATAAAATTGATTAGCTACCTGGGCATATGTGGGTGAAAAGCTCCAGTGAACGTAGGCAAACAAATGTGTATTGAATTACAACTTTATGTCATAAATATAGTTCAGGTTTATATAAAGCCTAGGTTTGCTTGAATTTTTGAATAGACTTTATCACATAACGAAGAGCGCACCTGTTTCTTATTATATGTAAATAACTTTTCATGAATATATTTATTATTTTTATTTTGAAGCATGTACCATCGGATATTGTTCGCAGATAGAAAGGGCTGTGTTGGAAGATTGTATTCCATTCTATAGACCCTAATATAGGCCTCTACCAACATTTGTTGTGCTTTTAGACCAGGGGGTGGGGCTAGGGAGGGCCTTCCTAAAATTTCACCTACTCGCAGCAGCTCCGAAACATTCAGTTAAACTATAGTCTAATTCATCAATAGGCTATGTCTTAAAATGCAAAGCAAATATTTCCTTAACAATTCTGAATGATTTCATTTTAATTACCCTACCATCCATATGCCTCTTTCTCCTGTCACGTGACTCATGATCATGATTCTTCAATGACTCATGATCATTGAATGAAATAAAGCTACCACAGCGAGTTTAGAGATGCAGACCGACCTCTTTGATACAGGACCCCACAGATTTAGATTGTTTAATCCTCTAAGTTCGCTGAAGATGCGATAAACGGGAATTTTCACTAGGGCTGTAAGATCTTACTGAATGGACGAGAATCTCATGCATCAGTTGAAAAGCAAAAACTTTCATCTCTTGCGCTTATCTTATGTCATGAATATCTTCAGAATGTTCATTGTCATTCCATCAAATTTTAAGAAATCCCATCCACATGTCAGACTGTTTCTGCCTACATTAGAACGTGATTGACTTCTGCTAGTATGACAACTTGACCATGACATCTTAAGAACATTTCCGCGACAACTTCGCCTGACCGGTCGGCCAGAGAAATTCGACTTGTGCCTATAAACAACAATAAGGGCTCTTTGATAATCTGGTTAATGGTAAAATAAGACGAAAATTCAACCTATCCAGCAGGATGATGATTAATTAAACCCTCTTAAAATAATTCTTGCACTCGGAAAGTCTAAGGAAAACACTCGTTGACATCGTTGCCAAAGTAAAAAGCTAGAACATGATTGTACGACACACGGGTGACGGGAAGACCAGTTAAGGGACAAAAAAATGACACCTCTAAACATTCATTTTTTGGATATTATATAACATGTGCATTTCATACATAAAAGTTATTAAAATATTTATCGGGCTCATTGTGTGTAATAGGTGATTTTTCAAAATGGCCGCCAAAAACTATAAAAACCCAATTTTCAAGTAATGAATCTGTCAAGAGCTATACAATTTTTCTTCTATGCATTAAATACCATCCGGAAATTCCAAAGGCATGATATAATACATCATATCTGCTGTTTAGTGTCATAGATACACCTATATATAGCTTATACTACTCATAAATTAAATATGTATAAGTAGTAATTTTTTATTTGTTAAGATACATGTGTAGAAAATCTCCCCAATGTTATGGTCGAATTTATAAATTTGATAAGAGTAAATAGAAGATTGAACGGCCTTCGGCGTCCTGCGCCTTCTCTAGGTCGATGGTAACCATTAAATTTACAAATTCGGCCGTAACATTGGGGAGTTTTTCTATCTTAACCAATAAAAATATTATCTCCCGCTGTCTGGTCAATTATATACTGAGTAGTATGTCTACAGGTACTCAAGTTTGGCTTATAACAAATACATGTACTATTACATATAGACCTATAAGAAGATGGAACATTAAAACGTTGGGTCATTTTACTTTCATACGAACAGTAAGTAAAGTTTACAAATTAAATGTAAATACTAATGAGTTATCTGATACTCGATATATCTAGTGCACATAAAAAATCTGTCATTTGTGTTGTATTTAATATTCTTTAATGGTCAGAATAGATGACAATGTGAAGGAAACCAAAGAAAGTGAACTCATTAAAAACTTTTCACAATGTCGTATTTGAAATATGGCATATCTATGACCGTGTTGCAGCTATAAAGCTTACAATGTAGATATCTATTACAATATCTATTACATTCCTTTATAGTGTAGATTATCTGAAATATTCAAATGTATTGATTCGTTGATGCTATTAATGACAAACTCATCTCATTACATTCTTGTTCAAAATGGCTCACGCACGACGTCTTATGTCTCATGATGAAAATCGCTACAAAGTGTGTATCATTTGCTTTGAGAAGGGTTCCTATCAAATCACCGCCACTTTTCTTCAGCGGATTAAAGATTACTTCATCGAAAATTATGAAATCGACGACGAATGTTTGCCTGCCGTTGTTTATGGAAAATGTAGAGCAACATTAACAGACATCAGTTCGGGTAAGAAGGATCGCTCTGTTCTTCCACAAGTGTATGACTTTTCAAAAATTCTACCAGAATACTCCAGGTCAACACGCTCTTCTCCTAATCCAATTTGTAACTGTGATATTTGTAAAGTTGCCAAGGAAACCATACACGCACCTAAAGCAAGAAAAGGTCGCCCTCCTCTGACTCCTGGATCTAGCAAAACGCCGAAACTCGTCGCAAAAGTATGCATTCATTGTAAAACACCTGTTGGAAGAGGATTACCGCATAAATGCAACGTGAGTACCTTACGTCGAAATCTAATCGAAACTTGTGACAACTCTGACGAAAGAACAAAAGAAATTGTGGCAAGCAAGATAATAAAAGATAGGTGCGATGCTTCTTCTTCAAGATCGATATGTTTACAGACTAGAGGTCCAAAACAGTTACCTGTAAACGTCATCTCATCAGGCGACAAGGCATCACAATTCTTCTCCGCAGATGAGCTCTCTCCAGTTGGCAATGGGGATCTCGAATAAGCAGATGAGGTTAACTCTTATTCCATTCCTTCGAAGTGTGATGGGCAGAGAAGTTGTGCAACCGTATACGGATACATTTCTACAAGATCGGGACAAAAAATTGGAAGACTTTTTTGTACACTCTCAGATAGATTTCGGAACTGTAACAAAGGAAGTTGTGTACTGTGTCGACGTTCCTGCTCTGATACAACACGTCTGCCTACTACGTGGTCTTGACCTGCACAGTCATGACCTAAATATCAAACTAGGCATTGACAGTGGAGGAATGTTTATGAAGTTTTGCCTTAACATCTTCATGACTGATGAGGAGGAATCAAAATCATTTCAAAATACAGATTGTTTCATAAAAAATGGATCACCCTTAAACATCGCCTAAAACTTCAACTTTGTCTAACTCCGCCAAACTTGAACGAATTTCTCTGAAATTTGGAAGATATGTCAGTTGTGCTTACTAATATCATTGTTGGAAATTTCAAGCATGAATATTGAGTTGTTTTCCTGTTATAGATGAAAAAGTAGTATATAATTTGATCTTCATTTAGCAATGTTATACAAAATCATACCTCACTCTTATAAAATTACATTTGTGTTCCTTTGTTATGTAATATGCTGTTCTACAAGCCAAAAGCTATCAAGCAAAACAAAAATAAAGAAAATCGGTCAATCAGAGCCAGTACAGCACCATCATTCATCAACAATAATGTAACTGCTACATGTGATTAACTGGACTTCATGTTCCATAGCTTCCTGACTTCGTTGCGGTGGCGGTGTTGGCAGCACTCCTGATTGCTTTCAGCTAGAAATCTATCTCTTACCGGTTGAAAACAATACAAAGCACAAATGAACAATAACGAGATCGCATTCACAAAAGTCACCTAGTCAGCCTTGCTAGAACTAGGGTTTTCTTTGCGAGCTACAAGCAAGCGACTAAATGTCCCTTACACAAATGTGCATCGATGGCATAATGATGATTTTCGACTCTGTCGTAAAGAGGGCTGTGGCCGTCCACGCAAAACATCCAAACTTAGAGACCGCCTAATTTTGAGATTTGTTAAAGTTGATCCAAGTCTCTCGTTAACTGAGATGGCTGCACTAGCCTCGTCTATTTCTAAGTCCACTATTCATAGAAGACTTATTGAGTCGAATTTCAAGAGCTGTAAAAGACCCTCTCAGATCGAATTATCAGATCAGCATGCAAAAAGACGTCTCAGATGGGCAATGAGTCATTGTCACTGGCGAAATCGATGGGATCGGGTTGTCTGGTCTGATGAGGCATCAGTCCGTCTGAAGGATAGTGATGGTCGATTGAGATTATGGATAAAATCTGATCAGGAAATTCCGAGACATTTACATCATCCCCGGGTACAAGGTGGTGCGACTCTACTGATTTGGGCTGGCATTTGGACCAATGGCCGCTCTGAACTTCACATACAGCAAGGAACCATGAATTCTGAACGCTACGTGAATGTTTTACGAATGAACATTGGCCAAATGACAGATCAACTTGGTTATTTATGGATGATAATGCTGTGTATAATGATAATGCTGTGTATAATGATAATGTGTGTCACAGGAGTAGTAGAGTCAACTTATGCAAGTCTCAATTAGGGCTTAGGACATTATCTTGGCCAGCTCGTTCTCCTGATCTGAATCCCATAGAAAATGTATGGAGTATTCTAAAACGTAACGTTCGTCGTTCACTGCTACCTACAGATGGCGTATCACAACTTACGTCACTGTTAAAAAGAGAGTGGAGAAAGTTAGATCAGTCAAAAATCAACGATATCATCGAATCAATGCCTAGACGAATTGGTAATGTCATTGACAATAAGGGTAGGGCCACAAAATATTAGCTTCTTTAGAACCGTTACTGTATCATAACTTATCAGACTATATAAGGACATTTAAATATATTAGGGACATGAAATAACATGAAAAATGCTTTCTGTATCATACTTATGTTATATTTAGTCAAATTTTAGGATGATCCACTTTTTATGAAACGAACTGTAGTTCTGTAAGGAAGACTATCATCATCGCAATTATTCCGGATCTCAAGGAGACACATTTTAATGTTAAAAAAGTCATGGACTTATTGGAATTCAAGAACTTAGATATTACTTTTACTTATGCAATGGACTTCAAGCTGGCTAACATCGTTGCTGGTATCCAAGCTCACGGCTGTAGTTACCCATGCTTATGGTGTGAATGCCCTAAAACCGACTTCTCCTCACCACGACGTGCAAGACAGTATCCGTTGAGATCGATAGGTGATGTCCGCTCGAAGTCCTCTCGATTCCGTTCCGATCATAATGTCGCAGCGAAAGACGTGCAGAACTGTGTTAATGATCCCCTCATACTGGCTCCAGATAATGACATTTTCCTACGACACATTCCTCCACCATAGCTTCACATGCTATTGCGCATTACGAATGAGATGTTCAAGGAAATGAAAAAGTCAGAAGTTGGCAAATTGTCTCCGATGTTTGGGTACACAAACTTGGAATATCACGTCCAGCGTACCACTCTCATGATTTCAATGGGAATATGTGCAAACAGATCTTAACAAATGTCGATATTTTGTATCGAATTATTATGGAGAATAATGCCCATCAGCTCATGCCATATTTGTCTGCATTTAAGAGCTTCGATGATGTGAGGATTTCCTGCTTTGGAAAGGATCTCTTACCTGATTTTGAGAAACGAATTGCGATATTTCAAGAAAGGTACCATCTTTTGATTATAAGTACCACTCCAGCATTTCATATTTTATTATGTCACGTTGTGCAATTCTGCAAATTTTTTAAATCTGCTTTAGGAAAATTTTCAGAACAAGCATCAGAAAGTGTCCATCATGACTTTTACAATATGTGGAACTCATCAGGAAAGGTGGACAAGTCAAATGTTAATTATGGAACTAACTTATATAAAGCGGTACTACGCTATAACGGACGACACCTTGGTGAATATATAACGCTTAGGTACTCATGAATGTTCTTAAGCAAGTCGTATAAAGAAATATATACGTAACTATGTTTGATTTATTCGTTTTTTGAAAAAAACATCTTTGACTATGAAACATCTATGATAGAGTATTATGATGTATTCTAATACCTTTGCTTAGAACATAATAAGTGATTCAAAAATATATTTTGATCTCCCCATACAACAGGAGCACGCAGTATCGTTTTCTAGACAAAACTCATAGAAACTAAAGTCCAAAAAAGAAGCCTTAGACCTACCTACTTAGCATTTCATTTATGAGTAGTACAAGCTATGTATAGGCGTATTTATGACACTAAACAGCAGATATAATGTATTATATCATGCCTTTGGAATTTCCGGATGGTATTTAATGCATAGAAGAAAAATTGTATAGCTCTTGACAGATTCATTACTTGGAAATTGGGTTTTTATAGTTTTTGGCGGCCATTTTGAAAAGTCACCTATTACACACAATGAGCCCGATAAATATTTTAATAACTTTTATGTATGAAATGCACATGTTATATAATATCCAAAAAATGAATGTTTAGAGGTGTCATTTTTTTGTCCCTTAACTGGTCTTCCCGTCACCCGTGGAGAGTTCGTATACATAGCAGCGATGAAACAGGGCCAGTGGTTCAAAGGCACCATTCGGTGACCCAATCAATAACCCGGTTTTTTCGTTTCTGGGCTTTGCTGCTTTTGTAGCCATAGAGCAAGCTTTTAACTAAAATTTGAAATCAGAGTAAATTATGCAAAAGGCAACATAAATGTTCAAAAATAGAAGTCTTCTTGTATGCCAATTTAGGTCCCATTTTGGTTGATATAACTTAAATGCATGTAGGCCCATATATTTTCAGAGGAACATTCAGAGGATCTTGGTTAGATTTGAACAGATCTGTAGTGGTTTGTGCGGAACGTGATCAAATTAATATCACTCCTCCCTGAACGAACTGCTTTACTAGTGAAAGGCAGTACAAAGCTGCTACAAACACAAAACTAATTAATGACGCCATTACTAGTTCAATTTAAAGCGCCTTCAATTTCACAGTATTTGACATGTAGGCCTTGTATCGATTTGAACTTTTTTGTACATCGACTAGCCTTAGTTTCATCAATAATCATTTACGTACAGTTCATCGGAATCTTTTGATAGCAATCTTCTTCTTGTAAACAATATATTGTCACAATATATTATTACAATACATATTCTCTTGTAAGTCAAATATATGGTAGAATTCAACTATATCACAAAAATGCAGCTTGAATAAATTGTCTTCTTATTCCTTCGAGTGTCATATCCAACAGCATAATATAGTACATGCAGCAATAAATTAAGTAATCCAGCACATATGCAGCATATTGATAAGCAAGCGCCTTAAAAAATTGCCAAAACAGAAGAATTGGCGGAAAATACATCCCTGTTTCCTAATAATTGAAATGCTCGTTATCAGAATAAAATTTGTCAAAGCACAATCCAATTTCAATGACTACAATGAAATCAAAATATATTTCTTTCTATACTGGTATAATAGAATGTGGATAGCATGTTGTTATGAAACGTGTGAGTACAACTGTCATTTAGTCTATGACAACAATGAAGCAAACTCAAGATTACGGGATGCCATGATGATAAATAAGCTGAAGCCAGAACAAAGCAACAGCATTCAGCTTAAATGTAAAAAAAATTGTAAAAGAAATATCAGAGTTTCATCCAAGACGAATGCAGTTTCCGCCAGAATGAGCAGTATGCATCCGTTAACCGCCTAGAAATTTGTTTTGCAATCCCTAAAATGTTAGCCCCCCCCTACCGAAAAATCATTCCCGCGTGCCTGTTTTAGACCTTCATGTAGCCTACATCCTATTAATTTCATGCGGGCCTACATTAGGGGTGTCAGGCGAAATCGGTCGTGCCATTGTTTTATGAAGAAAGTGCTGTCGGGGAAATCGAAAGAAATTTTGTCGAGGATAATAATAATTATTGAGCTTTACGATCATAATTTTCCCGACGAGATATCTTCGATTTCTCCGACAGGAACGACTATATGTTTCCCCACGGAACGTAAGCTTTATCATAACCTAGGTTGCAACTTTGTAAGGTTAACTAGGGATAAATTAGGCCATGCCCCGTATGTATATAGGCGATATAGGCCTATATCGCAAAGGCTCCACAATAGTGTCAGTTGTGAATATCTGACCTACATGTATTTCTATATGCTTTTACAGGGAAGCTAGAATTCATATTTTTGGAAGTTACATTATTTCTGAAACTAGACACGTGGTCATGTCAGTCGGACATGCTAGATGCTGTTGCAGTTGCATATAGTGATACTAATTGTTTAACCTGCTTTAGACTGATGTTCACCATCCCCGTAAATCGGAAATCATTCTTGCAGAAATTAAATCCATCTCTACTCAAACATAATCTTGCCCTTTGGAAAATCCTACAATTGCTAAAAAATTCGTCTGCTTTTGCAGAGCTCAAACCGATTTAGTTGCTCTCAACATTGAGAAAGAATAAAAATTTAACATGTCTTTCGTTTATCAACTCTTCCGTTCTGCATACAACTGCAACTTTGATTAAATTATACCTGAAACTTGACTGCTTTTTTAGCCTGTATGCGTACATACATGTACATGTACACTATATACACGTAGCATTAGTATTGTTGCCTAGACTCGAGTAATATTGTTGTAAATCTACCGGTCATTTCTCAAAAAGTCAGTAATTTCTGAGAGTCAATAATTTTCCTAATTTTGGTGATTTAAATCAAAAATATTGCAAATGGATCACTTTCTGCTATTTCATAGGAGTCTTGCACTCATTTTGTCCGAGATCGCGATGATCCGTTGGCCTACTCAGCATTTATAGCCTATCGCGCTAGCTGTCGTAGCGGAAACAGAGGGAGGGGCAATTCGATAACTACATAACTACTTCGCAAATTTTGTAAACTCAGTTTTCCCGAAAAGTTTACGGTGCTAGAACATTTAATTATTTAGATCTAATTATGACTTGGAGCAACTGCTCAAATGGTAGCATTCAAAAACCGGCTACGTTCGATTAGATGTGCATTCATATATTTCAACAAATGTAAAATACTGCAGGCTATATTACTATTATTACATTATTAAGTTCACCAGATTACAATAGCTTTATGCATTAATTAAAAATGAAATTGACAACAGATATGGTTGCAACGTTTCAAAAAAATTTTCGACAAAATCTACAATTGCTGATCAAATCAGCAAATTCAAATTGGATTTGTGATCTAAGAATCGTTTATAGAATGATGTTTCATTATAAAAGTATTGTTCAAGTGGTTGGAAAGAATTAGGCATACTGTATTGCTTGAACAAGCAGTGTCCATTTTTTGTTATCTAATAAAACTTGTTTTAATTGAATTCTCTTTCCTCATTAGGCCTACATTAAATATATAAAAAGTTAGCCTAGATTCAAACTATGGTGGGAACAAAGACACACTGCATAGATTTCTGAATACACTTTTGAAGAGACTGCTCGGCTAGGAATTTCAAAATAGTCGCTGAAATTGCTCATAAAATTGACTTCTTTAGATTATCACTTCCAGCAAGGATTTTTTATCATCTAGCCGTCCACCAACTGGCGGAATCTTTCAAAAAGTTTCACTATAATGAAAGTATGGTAATTTTGATGGCAAAAATTGCATGCACATTATTCCAGCACTACACGTCACGTAGGCTTTTGTCTATATTAGCTTCAGTCCATTTCTATCAACAAAATCTGATGAATCAAGTGCAACAAAGACGCTGATTGAAGTACACATTTTTTGATATGAAATTATATTGGATTAGCTTGTAGGCAATAATTGAACTCTTTTGTAATACTTTTGTGTGGAACTTGTTCAAGTTACTCATTTTGTTATGAAGGAACAGGATTGCAAGATGAAGGCTTGCTCTTCGCTACAACCACAGAATCATAACATTCGTGGCTCTATGTGAAGCGCCTTCAATTTCCGGCAAGCTCAATGATATTTCTGTGACAAAATGAACTAATTTCTATTATACCGTAATTGCATTGTGAGCATATTATCAGATTACTTCACTTCATTGAACCTGTTTAATAAGTATAATTTTTGAGCGTTTGAAACATAGGTCCTAGACATCATTTGACGTTTTTGATGCTGCATGAACTTGTTTTTCTCATAATCAATTATCATTCTATAGCATAATCAGAGGCTTTTGATAATTATTTGTTCTATCGGCGATTGAATTTGGCTGAAGCAAATTTCCGCAACTATTATGTATATAGTTTTTTTAATGGAGTCTACTTAACACTAGAACTACGGATGAGGTCAAAACGACCTCAGTCACATTTTGAAATTTCATACTTGGCGAACAAAGCTTCTCTAGGAATTGATATTTACCGACTTTTAATATATTTTGTCTGTTCTATCGTAGATGAAATTTCATTTAAATTGGTGATTCCCTTCACACTTAAATCCACCTGTTACCCTACAACTACGGAGTGATGTCATTTTGACCTCTCCTGTGTGAGAAAATTTTCGCAAAACTGAATTGCCTTTCAAATTAGAAATCTATGACAGCCGGATGTATATAATTGATAGTTCACGATCTACAAAGATTTCTATGATTTATGGCAACATGAATTTCACTTTGAATGACATACTGTTGTTCAAAACATAGACTTGGTTCAAAACACTTTTCATATTGTAGATCTATGTTCCGCTCTCCATGACAATACCATTGATTTCTTATTTGTCATTGTATTGCTTCTCATAAAGTCACTGATATTCAACACTAAGTATCAAAAGCCTGAAGAGTGAGTTCATACGCTATGAAACGTCGGCGACATTCCGCAGAAAAAGCAGCAATACTCCTCGCACAATTGAGCGATAGTGGTTCTACTTGTGAATCCAACAGTGAAGACGAGATAACACAAGCAAACAATGATGAATGTGACTCAACATCATCTGACACTGACACAGGATCTGTCGAAAATATCGAGCCACTACGAAAGCGGTTGAATGTACATGTGCATCCGGAAATCGACAGTGGTGGTGATGAACTAGCTACACCTATGGTTACCCAGTGTGACGATAACTTGACGCATGATGACGTACCGACGTTCACCAGTCGTAGTGGCAAAGTGTGGCAAGAGGACAAGTTGGTGGGTGTTGGACGCTTGCCATCACATAATATCTTTCGTGCGAATGCGGGAATTACCACAAAGACTCGAGCTGCCGTAAATGATTCCAAACAAAGTGCTTTTTCATTATTGATGGATGAGAAGATGCTCAGATACATAAGAAGTTGCACTGAGATGGAAGCTAAACGTGTGCTAGGTAACAGTGATTGGACATTGACACTTGATGAATTAGAAAAATTTATTGGATTATGCTATTTACGAGGCGTTTTTGATGGGAAAAATATACCTCTACATAGCTTCTGGAGCAACGAATTTGGGTTGCCGATTTTCAAAGCTACCATGTCCAGAGACCGCTTTTCTGCAATTATGAAGTTCCTTCGCTTTGATGTAAAATCCTCTCGCAAAGCTCGACTTTCTGCTGATAAATTTGCACTAGCTTCAGATGTATGGAAACCCTTTATTCATAACTGTCAACAATGTTTTGTGCCATTTGAAAACTTAACAGTAGATGAACAATTACTGCCCTGTAAATCAAGATGTCCGTCTACACAGTTTTTCCGAACAAGCCTGATAAATACGGCATCAAGTTCTTTCTGCTTGTTGATGTCGAGACCAAATATTTGTGCAACGGGTTTCCTTATCTAGGAAAATATGATCCAAATTCTCAAAAGAAGCCTTTCGGCGACTTCGTTGTTCTTGAGCTGATGAAGCCTTATTATGGCCTTGGATATGGTGTAACAACCGACAATTATCTGACATCTCTAAAATTATGCGACGATTTGAAGTCTAAAAACACCAGCTTGGTTGGAACAGTAAAGAAAAGCAGACGTGAGTTACCCGACGTCCAAAAAATCATGACAAAGAATCATGTATATGACTCTAAAATTCTTCGCTCGAAATCTGGGTGTACGTTGACAGTCTACAAAGCCAAAAAGACCAAAGTTGTCGCTTTGTTGAGCACTTTACACGATAATGTCAACATCTCAGACAGTGAGAAGCGAAAACCAGAAACAATCTTGCATTATAACACAACAAAGGTCGGCGTTGATTGCATAGATCAGATGGCTCGGTTGTATTCCACCAAATTTGCTTCGAGACGCTGGCCAGTCGCTGTATTTTTCAACATACTGGACATGGTCGCTATCAATGCTTGGATTTTGTTCAGATATGCAAACAACTCATTCATCAGCCGACGACATTTTATCCTTGATCTCGGTAAGGAACTGACAGGCTTCAACACTCAAACAACAAGCCTTCCGTCTACTCCTTCACAGTCACGTCGATTTTGTGCTGAGCGTGGATGCCGAAACAAAACTCAAAATATGTGTGTTTCCTGTGCTTCTCACGTCTGTGGTAAACACGCTGAAAAAACCATAGTTTGTCTACACTGCAGAAAATAATGATGTTTTTTCGTTCATGCTTTGTCACTGTTCGTGCTCCTATTTCATACTCTTAAATTTTTTACATGTTATAAATATAGTCTACATCCTCAATCAAGTAGGCCCTAGAAAGTTTTGAATACATGTATATTAGCTTATGGAAAGCAATTCCGACAATTAGATGATAATATTCTGTATGTGAGGTCATTTTGACCTCAGTCCGTAGTTTTAGTAATACATTTTCCACCGTATTTCTAGTGTTAATAAGTCAATGTTGATAATATTGAATACCGCAGTCATCTTGAGTATCAAATTCAGCAGGAGGGGCAGCCATCAGTAAAAAAAGTTGCAATGTTTGCTAAAACGAAATTGGATTGATGGAAGGCATCTGTTTCCTAACAACTGAGATAATCAGAATAAATCTTGTCTATTCTGACTATAAATTTTAATGAACTATATAAGTTGCAATGTAGTCAGGGCTGCCGTGCCGTGCTTATTTCTAGAATACGTGCCCATTTTAAAGAAAGAAATCCTAGAAAATAATTTTTTGCCTATTTTTGAGAAAAGTCCTTATTTTCTATAATGCATGCTTATTATTTATTCCTTCTCAGTAACGTAATACCGGTATATAAAGTATTCTAAGGAGTAAAGATCGGTAACTTGCCTATCAGCTGATCAAATTGAATTTTTTCCAGTGACAGCACTGAGTTTACATTTTTGTCTTTTACAATGTACGGTACACATTATTCTTTTCTGAAAAGTAGTGATTTTTCCATGCAGAAAGCGGCTCTGTCAAATACACCTTGTATTCCGGCGAGTTTTTGAAACTGAATCTTTTTGCGGAATTTTGAAGAAAATCAGTAATATATGAGGGTGGGTGTGGGGAGAGAACAGAAGTTGATCAAGGGATTAGCAACAGGAAAGAAGATCTTTATTGCATGAATATTGTCTAGGTTTGTCACAATAAACTTGCATCGACTGTGCCTTTATTGCCCATCTCAGGTATCACAGTCAATTAATTTCTCTTTTCTACGCGCAATATTTTATATGTAAATATAATAATGGCCTTATCCTTATTTTTCAGCAATGGAACAAATGAAATTTCCGAACGCAGAAGTGACGATCCTGAGAACTGCTGTTCGATACCGCATCAATAACGCCAGAAGAATAACATGTCTCTATGACGCATGTAGGACTCTTTCGTAGATCGAGTTTAATGGGACTACTGGATCAAACAGTTTCTATGAAATCCAACTTTGAAAAGAATATTACCCCATATACCTATTTCTTCAGAGGTTTAATTTTCTTCTTCTTTTCTCCTTCTTGTCTGTATTGTCCAGGTTCTTCAATGTAAATGCGATGATGTATATAATCTATATTGTACGAACAAGTATTGAATCTACATGTACATGTACTTTACAGAGTCACTTCAACATTGTGCGCTGAATGCATTCTGTAATGCATTTCGCACTGAATGCATTGCCTAAGATAACTAATACAGTGCGACTTATATCAAGCATCTCACATTTCACAAGTAATCATAAATACCAATGATTTTGGAAATTTCAATTTTTTCAAGACATTCGACTGTTAAATGGAAAGATCCAAAGGCTTATACGTAGGAGTTTTTAGCTTCTACAACAGTATTTGTCAACAAGGCTGATGAGCGACTTGGTTGAAAATTCACAAGCTTTGTCTTGCTAGCAGTAAGCATGTTCCGAAGACCATGAAATGATGTGTTCAAATTCATTTGCAATCGCATCATCATTCCGTACAAAATGTAGCAAGGTCAGAATCTTTTTTAAGAAATGTTCTCAGAATGTTATTCATCAACAGCAAGGCTAAGTGACAAATGTGCTAAGAAACCGCCTCGGGGACTACCGCCAGAAGCGGAAAACAATCTAGAAAACTTGTTATCCACCCTGGGTCAATAATCCTTTACTATAGGGTCAAAATGTACGGTATAACACAGCGACAAAAAGAGCACATCTAGCCAAAGCAAGATAGAAATTAGCATATAAGAAATAGAAATAAAAATAGAGGTATATAGAGAACAGTCATTTAACAGAGAACACAATAGAGCCAAAGTTTAGGTCTACAGGTCTTCACTCACCACCACAACAAGTTCCATAAATATCCATGCAATAGGCCTACTCCGACCTACTCACAACATGACAAAATTAATAAAATTTCAATCTTTAAAACACACAACAAGCCACTCCCACGCATGTTTGCGGAAAACGCAGTAGAGCCAAACTTTCATATATACAGAAAAGTTAAACGCAAGATTAGCGAGCTTGTCACAAGAACCCATCTTTCTGATCATGTGCGACCAGCATTCACCAGCCCTTCATTGAAACGCCTGCTTAAGAAGAAGCAAAACAAACAGTAATATGAGCATGTAATATTGTATCCAAAAATGGAATAAGTGATGGAGAATGTAACACCAAAGACTGTGTATACCTGCTACAATGTAACAACAATAAATGTGATTAACAATATATTGGGGGAAGCCTCGAGAACAATGAGATCAAGAATAAATGAATACACTGCCGATGAGACATCATTGCTAACTTGACTGCTAGAACATTTCAATTTGAATTTCCTCAACAATGTGAATGGTAAATAGTTTTCAAACCACTTTCTAAGCTATTGATTGGTAGAAAGCGGGATCTCAGCGAGCATCAAAAAGGCATCATTGATACCCTCATAAATGAAGGATTCAGTCAGGTCTACGTTGCTGCTAAATTGAAAGTCAACAAATCAACAATCAGCCGATTTGTCAAAGGCAAGAGTTGTTCGAAGAAGAATTCGGGGAGCAAGAAAATGACATTCAGCATACAAGATAGAATTCTCAAACACCTGTGTCTCGCTAAACACAAGGCTTCTTCAGTTGAACTTGCTCGCGAGTGGGAGGAGTTGGCTGCCGTACATGCAGATCCCAGCACCATCCGTAAACGGCTCTATTCTTCTGGAATCATCTCAAGACGCATGGTGAAGAAGACCCTTTTCACTCGGAAGCAGCGCATGGCTAGGGTAGCATGGTGTCGAGAACACAGAAACTGGACCGAAGATCAGTGGAAGAATGTCTTCTTCTTCGATGAATCGAAAATCGAGATGACTTACCATTCCGGCAACAGTCGAGTCCGAAGATATTCATGGGAAGCGCAACAACCTTATTGTCAATTGCCGACAGTGAAGCATCCAACCAGCCTAATGATATGGGCAGACTTCAGTGCACATGAAATTGGATACCTCCATCCCTGCGAAAATTCTGTGAAATTACGTGAAGATCCTCAGACCTCGCGTTTTGACCTATCAAAATGGCATCTTCGATGGGGATATGATATTTCAAGATGACTAGGCACCTGCTCATCGATCGAAGGTCACAAAAGCCTTCAAAGCAGCCAAAGGGATCACCTCTCTCCATTGACCTTCAAACAGCCCAGATTTAAATCCCGTGGAAAATTTGTAGCAGATTTTGAAGAGGAAGCCAACTTACACCGACCACGCACCAAAAGTGAGTTGCTTGCATTTATTATTCGTGCTTGGACTCGCTAAATACCCGAGACACTAATAAAGCTCACAATCAATATGCCGAGAATGAGAGAAAAAGTGCTGAAAGCGGGCGGTGGACCCACCAAATACTGGCTCTGGTGAGTTTACTATTGTTGCAAGTTGTTGTTGCAGTTATAAATGCTCAGAAACTTGATAAATAAATTTCAGAGAACACGTGAACTAGTTTTTTCTTATTTCTTCAGAAAGTTGCTAATTTTCGTCCCAGCACTGTACAATACCTCCACCCTTCTTCTCCAGATAAGGTAGAGTCTGGTCTTCCAAAATAGTTTAGATATCAAAATATTGCTGAAGTAGTCCTTTGCCAAACCATGGCTTTGATTAAAGTGTTTGATGCATCATCTTGAACAGTTACTCCTGATAGGCCTATTGCACATGCAAGCCGCTTAGCGTTACCTGTGCTAAATTTCAAATTTTCTCTCGTCACTACGTAGCCCTACCTTCACTCGCAGAGAATGGTTTGGTTGCCAAAAATAGCACTGAACTACACGTAAATATGCCTCAATAGGCATTCCTATTTCTCCATTAATGGTCATTAATAAGTCATTATGGCATTAACTGTTATTTCATGTTACCGAATATTACATTCCACATCGACATTTACTATTGTATCGTCATCTAGGCCTACTTTATATCGTCATTGCATGCAATACGCTGCACAACAAATGATGATTTAAACTGCGGAAATTTAGATGAGGCAGAATAGTCTAAAAGTAGATCTATTTGAAAGTGCGTTGTGCTATGGCTCATGATATGTAGGTATCTGCAGTATTGAATCTGTGAAATTGTTGTAGACTTATATGCAGGCTTTTCCGCTTTTTAGATTTCGTCCGGTGTTACAAATATTATTTTCTAGGCCTACTATCATAGTCTAAGTATTCATTTCCGCAGTATGCGTTTTAGAAGTGCATGAAGTTTCTGAAACTGACAAAATAAAATACCTAGCATTTTAAATTTTCACGTATAGGATCTTTTGTACAAGTATGCACATATAAAGATATGGGACTGTCATACTGAAGGGGAGTTGTATTTTGCAAATAGAGGAAGATAAGAATTTTCTGTTGTCGGGTTCGCCTTTAGATTATGAGAATAACTAGAAGAATTTCTGGACGACTGGTTCTTACCCCCAACAAGAGACTAGAAAATGTGATCCCACCAGAAGCCAAAAGCGCTTGTGAATCCAATAGAACTCATGCGAGTCATATTTAACTGGAATCCTGTTAAACAAATAGTCTACCGCTTAGTTCGACGATGGAACTTTGTTAAACAAATTACCATTGTTGCTTAATTTATCATTATTTATCTCTGTTTATTATTCTCTCTAGTCGTTGTAGTTTGCAGTTTTGGAGCTAGTTCAGATTAACAGCTTTAACTTTGCCTTCTTGAAAACTGATTCAATGTGGGAGGGCAGGGCAACCGTTAGATATTCGGTAAAGTGAAAAGGCACTCTAGTTATAGACCACCATAGGTCTATAACTAGAGTGCCTTTTTACTTTACCGAATATCTAACGGTTGCCCTGCCCTCCCACATTGAATCATATGGCTAAGCAGGGATTATTTCGTTCTTGAAAACTAAAAAGTAGGTGTGCTTCTGGATTATGTATTCTTGATTTTAGTAAATATCTTGGTGTTGATGACATAAAGTACGTTTTATCACATACATAAATTTCTGGTTCGCAGATCTGAGGCTAGTTCGGCAAAGATATGGCTGGTTCTGAGTTTTGGTTAGTAGGCTACTTATTCGATAATTTAACAATCCCTGACTAGCCAGATGTTGTACGTGTGGGCATGAACATTCTTCTTGAATACAATTGGAGTTTTTAGAAAATGGAAATATGGTTTCAAGTTTGCGTGAGCCTTAACAAAAGATAAATGAAGTGGTCACAAAATACATTCATGTTCGTATGTTTACGCTCACTGAATCACGTTATTGTTGGAAGAAAAAAACACGATAGAACTTTAAATCAAATCCAATAAAAACAATTCCATGTACATAAATGATAATGAAATTTTCCGTACAGCATTCCTGTACCAGCCATTGCATTTTCACAAAGATGATGTCAACAAACCTTTCTGTAAACAGACAAAAAGAAAGACTTTTCTGGCTTAGTGATACTTATCATTGAAAATCAGGGAATTCAAAACTGACAAATTTCTTCAATTGAATCATGATCATGTAGAACAACCAAATTCCAGGTCTAGAAATCGAAAAATAGCTCCAATATATTAATCCTAACGCCACTTCTGATTTGGTGACATATACATCGGGATGCAGCATGACCCGCTACGATATTTCACTTCGCAAAAATCTCTCGCTTCATGAAAAAATATAAATCGTTGTTTTGAGCCTCATCATTTGGCAGAACGTGGGAACTTCATCCAGAGTTGCAAGAGCTCTTGCGAGACATATTGAGAGTACCATCTCAGTTGACGGCCATCATCTATGACTGTCGAACTTCAAGAAACATTTCATTAAATAGGGGCAGAGTCAGACATTTAATTTATCAAACTTGCGGCAAGCCCGGAAACGAGAGGTGCACGCGATTGCTGTTTCATTACCAAGGCCTTTCATGTAATAGCCTGCTGGAGGCTATCTTCAGGCGAATATATCTATCGAGTCTCTCGCTTTTGGACTTTCCTCAAATTTGATAATCAACAAATATTGCCAACATGTACAGCATGTGCATTGATAGTGAGCGTGACTGGAAAATCTCGGTATGTCGAAAATATAATGAGTGATCATGATATGCAAATTATCAGTTGCAAAAATGTGAAAATCCTGGAGTTGGAGTGAATGAGCCTTTACAGCTAGGTTTCAGGTCGCGAAGCGATGCAGTGTATTCAGTTCTGAAATTTACCAATCAAGGTCAAAAATTAATAGTTGTCAAACCTGATTGTGTTTACTAATCCATGCCAAGAATATCATCATCAAAATATGACGACGCGACTTGATGTCGTAAGTTTCAGGTTCGGTGCCTGTTAATTAGGAATCAGGATCATAAGAGGTTTATATAAGTCAATGCCACATTAATGACGCAAGATCTTTGGTCCATATTTGACTTGATTGGTAATATCCAACTAACTTTCCAACTTATATTTGGTGTTTTGCATGCATGTTTACGTGACAACCATTACAATTTGCAATGGATGTACATGTACATGTATCAACGTCCATAATTATCGTCTTTTTACTGATTCCCATGTGCTGACTTATTCTGATGTGCAAGAATTGTCATGCAAAATTTCGACATGCGTCCCATAAAACACATGAATTCACCAAATAATATCTTACAAAGAGACGTATGATGGGCGTATGTACTACTTCGCTCAAATTCTATGCTTACACAAGGGCGTATACAATATACTAGTTTTGAAATCGGTATTACGTCCAATTCATGACTTCGTATGCTAAAATAAAGTAGATCAATCGATTTGAAATACCCGAAATTACTTACATATTAAAAATCAAGACAAAAGGATTAATAATGGTCTAGATATTGCAAAACGAAATTATCCAAAACTTTAAAACCGATTATCTCAAAACCATCATTTTTGTTATACGCTCCTCGGTCAACATAGCAACGACGAGATCTAATTTCTATGTCTTGATAGAGCATTGAATGGATACTTCAGTCATGGTTGCCACTTAGATGCGAATCGCATCTTGTGATGATCATGCCTTGAATGCATTCGTCATATCAATCATTGCTGAATGCATTCAGCATCATGAATACTGTACATGCAATCGTCTGGATGACATTAAAACTCGTGATAGCGCTTTTGAATTCGTTCATTTACTGCATCGAATAACGAGTCCTAAAGTACTGCCTTCTGAATGCATTCACGCCTAGATTTTTGCACCGGATGTATTCACATATCTATGATAATGCATTTAGATGAATTCGACTTCATTTTAATGCATTCGGATGCATTTTGTTTTCTTACGCGGATTATGACTCCAAGCAGCTTCGTCGATTTCACCTGCTGAATTAGGATGTTTCCAATGAATACAGGGTGAACGTTGTGTTCCTTCCTTGCACTGATAAGTATCTCAACAGTTCTGTTACCATTGAGGGACTTGTTGGTATAACACCATTCTTGGACGGCGTCGAACGCATTTTTGGCCTTGCAGTGGAGGGTTTGCCTGTTTTCTGAGAAGATTGAGACAGCCACGTCGTCGGCATAAATGTCAAAAAGAGCTGCAAGGTTTAAGATTAGAATTATATGTAAGCCAGAGCCATGGCCCGAAGACTGATCCTTGGGGGCCGCCGGATACTTTCACTTGGCTAGATGGAGCACCTTTGAAATAAAGTAGAAGAAGATGAGTTATTCGGGAGTGGACGAATCTTGGCAGACTTCCAGGAATGAAGAAAACACTGATGAGTGAAAATGTTGTTGATAATACTCATCAAATGAGCAATCATGGAATGTCTTCGTGCTTCAACAACCAGGATGGAATTTCAGATAGGCCAGAAGCCGTGTGTTCTTTTATGGACGATAAGTACGCTATAAATCGCTCAATACCAATCACATACGAAGAATGCATACCAAATTTTTTTTGCTATATTTTTGTATACATTTGTATGCTTTTCGTATGTTATTTCCAGTGTGGTATGCTTTACATACTGAAGCCATACCAAACCAATGTTAAAAGAAAGCATCAATTACATGTATATGTAAAGTATGTTGATTTAAGGCCTTTTGTCAATAAAGATCACACTAAATGAACTACTGTTTTGTAAGTAGTGAGATAATGACATTCAAGGGTCAAACTTTCAATACTGAATTCGATTTTGATACGTAATTCTAAGGCATTTCATAAATAATCAATAAGTATTCAACCATCAACAATTATGCATTATGTAATTTTGGAATTAAGCATATTATCAATCCGAAATAAAGACACATAATTCATGAACGCAAAAATAGTTATGTTTGAGATATATAAGTCAACTTGGTTGCATGAAGAAGATGAATTGATATCAATCAACTTGGTTCATTAAGTAGAGCTAACTAAGCGTCCTGTTAATGTTGCTAGACAAGTAGCAACGACGACATACTCGAGGAGCACAAAATTCACAATAAATCTAATCTAGATGAAAATCACACTATCAAAAAGAAATATTCACGACTGGTATTACTGAAAAAAGTTGATTGACAGTGGTATGTAATACATCTATTTTTTTACTATGTGACTTAAAGCATTACATACCAGAGGCATACGAATGAGGATGAATTTGCATCGGGTCTCGTATATAAAAAATACCAACAACTCGTATTTCAGTGTAAAACACCCAATCACAGATAGAATAGTTCGTATCGTTACATACCAAGCACATACAAAAGTAAGTGAGATTTCGTATGAAAAACATACCAGATCTCTGTAAGCATACAAGAATCTCGTATCAGACGTTAGTTTCAAATTGTATGTGATTTTGGTATGTTTGTATGCAATTTTCGTATCCAGCGATTTACAGTGTACCTAAGAACCTCTGCCTGAGATGGAGGTTTTAGGCTAGTACCATGTGTCATTAAAGCTTCTTCGGTGGTAAATGAGTTGGTGATCGATGCAAAATGGAAACACAATTTTTCTGCTGCGTCGGCAGGACTAAGCCACTCATCGGCAAGGCGGTAAAAATTCGAATTTGAATCAGAGTTCTGGCTTCGGTTCATTAAGACCTTGATATTCTTCCACCAGAGTCGAGGATTGGGTTCGGCGTTCAGTTTGGAGTTAACAAAGTGTTCATTTTTGGCTTTGATTCGGTTGTTCATTAGGAGATTGAAGAAAGAAAAATGATCTAACTTTCTTCTCCGGCATGCTCTTGTCTTTGCACGTCGCCACTTTGCGTCGCCATTTCAGGATAGTTTTATCGATCCATGTGGAACGATAGGAAGCAGTTAACGTTCTCTCTTGACGCGTTAGTCGTAGGATGTCCGAGATAGTCCACTCTATCTATATAGACTATCAATTTGACTTTCTACATTGGGTTCACATAAAGAGAGTAGACAGAACGTAAGATCTGTGTTCTCCTTCACCGATTTCCGAGTTTTGTGACGGATTTTCTGATCTCGCAGTCTCTTCGCGGAAGGGGCTTTCTTTGGAGATAGTTCAAGGTACAGGGGTACATTGCAACTTTTGGTTTTAAGCAAATATAGACCTTGCATGCTACGTAGTAGTGAAGATCACTGATCACTCAAACCTTGTTGAAATAAGCTCTTTGCAAGATAGTAGCGCCCTCAAATAGATTAGAAATTTAGAATAGACCTATTAGATTATTTAATTGAGCAGACCATCTGCATATAGAAAATCACAATCACAAAAGGAAATCTATAAACACGCTTTTTGGTTGGAGAGTATAGGAGGTATGAATGCATTAATGAATTAATTAATTAATTTCGGGACAGAAATAGATTCGTCTCAAAATAACTCTTTCACTGTATTATAATATAGACATTGTGAAACTCGAATTATTCAGGGATCACACCACAATCGGAAATGAATCGAAGTGTCCTAGAGACATTCTATTGAAACGACAAGTACTGTTGGATCCGCTGCAACTATACCATACTTATCACGACTTATACTTGTACTTATTATATTCCGGAGCTTCGGATTTCTTGAAGCGACTACGATATTTAATGAATTCGAGGTATTGCGACTTTTTACAGATTTACTTGAAGACTCAGTTGAAGGAATGAAGCACTGTGCATTGAGCAAATAAACATATCCTCGACGCAATTGTACAGCAGGTAATCTAACGAACAGCGACGGAAGGAAACAAAATGTCTTCTAGCTCGGGATGTTTGAAAATTCAGTCGTGCATGGCATTGGTCATCTGTCACATTCAACAGTGGTGAGCCGGGATGCATGACTGCATTTACAGAGACTCGGATGCATTCCATAAGCATTCGATTGCTTCAGTACAGATGCAATTGAGGCTCACGGTTGAAGGCTGATTGCATTGGATGCATATTGGAATGCTTTGGGATTCATCGAGATGCATCTTGCTATGCATCTAAGTGCAGTCGGATGCATCCAGTGTATCCAGATACATTCAATTGCATTAAAGTTTGCTACAGGTCCTCAGCAGAGAACGGTTTGAGGCTACATTGTAGTCTACGAATTTTTACTTGCCTGATGAAACGTTTGTGTAAGCTTCATTGCATTGACAGTCAAATTTAAAATCATAGATTTTTCATATGAGCTGACGGATGTTAAATAAAGACTATAATTAACCCTTTAGGGCACAGATCTCCATTTTACTGAGGAATCCTATTTTCTTCTCATGGATAGTTGTTATTGGGTCCCATTAAGACGTATCTCAAGTATTTTGAAAAATATATATAGGGAATATTATTTTTGGGGGTGGTACATTTTTGTACCACTATACCCTAGTGAAATTTTCGATCTCGGCAGATAGTTTTTTTGCAATTGTTGTTGCGCTCTTTAATACAAGTACCTACGTAAGCATGATTAAAATTGTATTTTGATGTTGTGCAATATACCAAACCCCTCATGTTATTCTGTAATTCAGAGCACCTCATTTGTTGGAGAAATTCCTGTTTTTCACATACAACTCAAAAAAATGATCAATCGATGATTGATGATGATTAGCAATATGCATTATCATTCGTGTGTTGTGTCCAAATTTAGGCCTATCAAACAATAGGGGAATGAAACTATTCATGATAACATGAGCAGCAGTTCCTCTGACTGTTCAGACATAGAGCAACGTCACAGATCCTCCAGAATACATTTCTTCGGCAGTCGTTTTCGTTTGAAGAACAGAACGTACATCATGCTCTATTGCTTTTGACAATTGGAAGGTGAGGAATACCATTGGATGATGTCTGGAGCAACTTTTTTTTCTTCGACTTTGCCGATTCGAGCCAGGGTTTGGATCTTGATGAGAATTGTCCTACAAGACCATGATCAATCTTCATCTGCTTGTACACTATGTAGGCATTTGAAATGGCGGTGTCAATTTGATCGAAGAATAGTCTGAGGTAGTATTTGTACCGGCTTCGGTGGTCGATTTCATAGCATTCTTTCCTTTGATCAGAGATGTCCACACCTCCCATGTAGCAATTGTACATGGCTATCATTATGGGATGTCAACCTCTGCCTTTTGTGCCGATCCTTTGACTTTTCGCTGTTTAGATGTCGCTGCATGAGGCGTCAAGTAATTCGATACAACGTACACGCACCGTCGATCCTTCCATTGGATAAATGCCACCTTCCCATTGCTTTGGACAGTGCCAAATGTTTCCCCAGACTTCATCGCTGCGTCATTTTTCAATTGGGGCAAGTGCTTCTTGTTCCTTCTGATGGTTGCAACCGACTTGATGCCATATTCATGCAATTTCTCCATCAAGGGAACCGGAGAGAAAAAATTGTCAAACGCTAAAACAAATCCTTTATCTCTAATGTTTGTGACAGTCGCAGAACCACCGATTCGCCAAGTGTATGTGAAGAGTCGGAGAATTCATCAGGCTTTTTTCCGGTGTACAGGTGAGATTCGAAGACATAGCCTGTCTTTGCCGAAGTTCTGACCCACATTTTGAATCCCTAGCGCACTGATGGTTTGTTCTTGATGTATTGCTTCATGATGTTATGACCTTTAAATTATGTCATTCGCTCGTCAATTGAATGGGCTTTTGAAGGGCTGATGGCATCCTGAAAGTGCATGTTGAAATGATCTAAAACCGCCTGAATCTTGTAGGCACGGTCATTAGGGGTGGCGTCCCAATTGTTAGAGAAGTGCAGATTCTTTCTAATTGCTTCGAATCTTGCCAGGGTCATTATATTATTCACAAATGGAACACCAACTGCTTTGTCAGTGGACCAATAATCCCTCATTTCAGGAAGAACATGCAGGCCCATTAGAACACAAATACCCACGAAGGCCTTCATTTCTTCTTCTTCAACAGAAAAAACGTTCCCATTTTGTTTCGCGTATTCGTGTGACTGGGGAATTAGTATGTCACCAATAAGTTGATTCAACCCAGAAACTTTGAGAAACACTTCATATGGGCAGTTAAGTTCAAGGATGTCAGACCGAATAATGTCATATTCAATTGTTTTTGAGAACGATGGATTGGGTTGAAGACTAGCTTTGGTATTCCATGAGTTACAGAAGAGGGTTTCTCTGGGTCCTGTCATAGTTGAAGTAGTAGGTCGTTCATCAGATTCAGGTGCTTGTGAAGTCGATATGACGGTTTCGTCCAATCCGGCGTCATAGTCCGCTTCAAGGAAAGACATATCCTCTTCATCAACATGGGCAGGCTCACCTGAAATAAGAAGTCAAATTTGAAGCAGCAGCTACTTGTTATCATTTTCTGATTCTCTACATTATTTAGAAAATTCAATGTATTACTGAAAGTCACAGAAAGCAAACATCTACGGCTACGCTATAAACTATAATTGAGGCATAAGCACCATAGAAACGGACATAGCCTAGTGGAACAACTTCGGAATAACGATGCTAATAGTGTGTGGTCGAGTCCCTGAAGAAAAAATTTTGCCAAAAACTACATTGGTGGAGCGTCATAGACGCAAAACTGTATCCAGGCTTTTCGGATGTATGTCAAGTACCTAGCAATACATTTTTCAGAACATGTACTAGCATTCGTGAATATTTCATTATTTTGCATAATTTTCCTCTAAGGCTTAGTGGTATATATTTGTACCACCTACATGTTCTATTTCAATTTTGCACAAACAAACAAAATATCAGCTCATGTCTTGACCAATTATGTTTTTTCAGGTTATCATCTTACCAAAATTGAGGTAGAAAAGTTACTAGAACATGAAAGAGACAGATGACATGAACACTTACCCGATGCAATTCCCAAAAAGTCGATAATGAAAAAAATGTCCAATTTCATCGTCTGTATCCACTATTAAATAATTGATTTTGTAAAACAAACTCGTCACAGCTTTTTTTCAATGCATTTTCCACCAAGTTGTTAGATATGGTAAATGACAGCGGAAAACAAGAGCCGAAACACGATCACAAAAGAATACATTGTTGGTGGTATAAAAATGTACCACTAAACCCTAAAGGGTTAACTGCAAGTAAAACTTAACAAATTTCAATAGTGTATTCATCAATGAAGCATTTTCTATGAAATGAGGAGAAACAACACTTATAAATTGTTTTCAATATGTTTGACAAGTCTAAATATATAATTTTGTATACATACCGTGTTTCCCAGATAATAGGACAGACCTTATGTTAATGTCTCATACTTTGATACACTAAAATATAAACTTGTGAAGCATAAATTAGGAGATTTTCAAATAAAGAGATTGTAGGAAAAAGCGACTTATCAGAGACTTACGAGTAATTATTTATTCTAAAGCAATCATGTCATCGTCCTCAGGAATGTCTTAAGTCATCGGTTCCAAAATTTCAACTCACGTCCGCCTGAATCAATGTCAAGTATTATTTTTGCTCCTACTCTGTCATCGAGCGATAAAGGTCTTATGAAAGGAGAAATTCTTATGCAAGTAATCTGCTCGTAGCGCATTGGCAACACAATTGTCCGTGATTTTTTCCCTGAATTTATTATTCATGTCACAATCTCTTGCAGTCTGGACTTCACAAAATTCACACATTCACGTTTGTAAAGGTTTTCAAATGCACATTCATTAAGGAAGTTTAAAAAATTAGCTTAGGGATTACCTCAAGGGTAAGTCTTATATTAAAGTCATCCCTAAAGATTGCACTATGTCTTGTTTTTGAGTAAGTCGTATTATCAGGGAAGCACGGCACGTGACATCCATCTGCACATAATTGCTAAATTTCACAACTTCACCACCCGATATTCCAGCGACAACGTTCGAGGCATATTTTGTCTGATCATTCAGGTGCAACAACAGGTGCTGAAAGAAGCGCCCACTGCACTGAAGGTATCTAGCGAACATTGACTTTTAATTTTTTGGGGGGATGTTGCTCGGAATTTATAAACTACACAATTATAATGTTCCATTTGAACGAATGATAAAATTTCTTTAAAACTCATCATGTAGTACATGAAATGTTATAGTTTCATTATGCAATTTACGCATCGGCAGATCGAATATTCCCGCCGAACAAATTCTGATGTTTTCAATTCAATTTAGCAATGGCATAATCATATAACATCACCTTTCCGATATAATCTTCGTTTTAATCAGTATTTTTTTTGAAAGCATCAGTAATCGTGATACGGGGATCGGGATGCATCCTCAATTTTATTTTATCTCAAACAAAAGCTTCTTTCGTTGGTGATCAAGCAGAAGACTGCTTCAAGACTGCTTGGAGTCATCACTATTAAAGCCAAAATGCAGTTATAGCCGCTTTGTTCATTCCTACAAGCGCAGTCTTCCGACAAGCAGCGATGAGGACGAAACCACCCCATTCCCGTATATTTCATAATGAAACAACCTCTTTTTTTAATATCTAAAATATCAAAATTATCTTTAACAACAGTATGACCAAATGATTAAAATTTATGTAAAAGCCAGAAGCTGCAATCCATTGTGAATAGAATAATTATATATTGACTTGCACCCTCAGCTTCAAACTTCGAGCAGACCTGAATAGCTGCCATTTCATGCAATGTCAAGAATGATCAGAGTCCTACTTCACATATCTTAACATCGACACAGCTCCCTATTTTAAGTTGCAGCACCGACCGGATAAATATGAGATTTGCAATTAGTAAGTTACTGACATTGTCGACGGTTATTCATTAGATATCACTCTAGTATGTCTTTAAGAACATATTTCTTATAATACATGGTAAATATATTATATACTATTAATTCTTTATATAATGCTTTCAAAAAGCAGCATTTACTAACTATTGCGGACGTACTAACTTAGGTGATTTGCCAGTAGTCTATTTAAAGTGATATTTAGTGAATGCCCGTTGAAAATTTCACTCACTTGCGAATTGCTAATCTGCAATTTATTGTTGTTATAATATCCAATGTACTTCAGCTTCACAGCCTGTGTCAGGAATAGAAAAGGATAAGAAAAGCTAGGAAGAAATAGAAATGTAAAATTCTAGAATTTCAGCATGGTTCACGCGCAACCACATATTTTTGGAGTCGTGTTTAACAGTGCGTGACCTACGGCAAACCACACGTAATGAGAGTGGCATATCACCATGTGTATCATCGACAGCTACTGAATTAATTGACATTGAAGGCGCATATACACGGGTTAACTTAGTGAACTTCCATGAAATATCGCGCGTCGTCTTACACCACACACACCCTCTATTTTGCAGAGTGTGTTGGTCAAGTAAGTAACCTCTTGCACGGCAAACTACCTGTGACGGTCCACTAGCAGACTACAACAGCCACAGAATTAGATCGTTAAAGAGTTTCACTTTACTGGAAGTACAGACAAATTGAAAACGATGTCACTGTAAAGTGCACTGTAAATCGCACTTACTAACATACGAAGGATGCATGCCAAAATATTCTTGGTATATTTCTGTATCTACTTGCATGCTTTTCGCATGCTATTTCAACTATTGCATGCATTACATGCTGAAGCCATAACAGCACAATGTTAAAAGAAGGCATCAATGATGTCTAAAATATGTTGATTTATGGCCTTTTTGCCAATAAAGATCACACTAATGTTGCATGATGCTTCAAGGTAATGACATTTAAGAGTCAAACTTTCAATACTGAATTCGATTTTAATACAAGTAAGTGTAAGAAATTTCATAGATAATCAATACGTATTCATCTATCAACATGCATTATGTAATTTTGGAATTAAGCATATTATCAATGCGAAATAGAAACAATCGGTTGAATGAATTAATGCTAATCAATAATGTACTTGGTTCATAAAGCAGAGCTAAACAAATGTCCTGTTAATGTTACTAGACATGTAGAAACGACGACATACAGCATAAAATTCACAATAAATCTAATCTAGTTAAATGCCACACTATCAAAAAGAAATATTCACGACTGGTATTACTGAAAAAGTGTGTAATGTATATATATTTTTTACTGCGTGACTTAAAACTTAACATACGGAAGACACACGAATGAGGACGATTTGCATCGAGCCTCGTGTATAAAAAATACCAACAACTCGTGTTTCATCGCAAAACAGCCAATCACAGATAGAATAGTTCGCATCACTACATGCCAATCACATACGAAAGTAAATGAGCTTTCGTATCAATAACATATCGTATACACACGAGGATCTCCTATCAAATGCTAGTTTCAAATTGTATCTGAATTTGGTACATGTTTGTATTTAATTTTCGCATTCAGCGATTTACAGTGTGGGCGAAAATAAATTCTTCATGCCTTACTGAGATGGGAAAAATTGTCGTTCATCGCTTGCTGATTGCTGTGAATTCATTGAATTCATTCCAATGCCCTCCCATAGCAAATTTTCATCGATCAATATCGAATACATTTAATTCCTCAGGTTCTGTTAACTCATCATGTCACGCCTCACTCTTATTCCAAGATAGAAAACAGCAAATTGAAACAAGAGATCTACTCGAATACATCATGAATAAATGCTGAAATCATACAAACGCCAACGAATAAAGCACTAGTTGACGATATTTAGAAAGCTGTCGCGTCAGAGAAATATGCGTTATTCATTTTTGCCAACGAGGGGACATATCAGCCTCAAACGACGCTTCGGCAACGAGGAAATTTGCCAGATTTATCACTGAAATCTTCAAATTGTCATCGTTTGCTGTGAATTGTGACACATAACTCAACAGAATGTTGAGCATGGGCAGCCTTAGAACAGAGATGTCTCAATTTTTATAAAACCAATCATGCGACTCTTCGTCCTGATACCGTCGATGTGTTGATACATTACCTCTATTTCACAGTATATCAAGAAAGGTGTTCATGGAATACACATTGTGAATTTGATAGATCATTTAAATTAGAAATATATTATTGAACGCCGTAATGAGAAGTCTCTATAATTTGGACTCTATTGGACAAGATTATTGCAAAAAACCAAGCTAGACGGTATAATCATTGAGTTTTCAAACTAGCCAAATTTATCATGCACTTGATGATGGGAAAAGCTTCAACCGCGCATGATATGAAACGCGCATACCGTACAAAACGAGGAAACCATGTAATGCACCTTTTTGATGTCACGTACAATGACATCAAATGTAAATCAAGACGCATAATACTGTGCTAACTGTGATATCTCAACGTCAAGATTTCGTAGATTGTTTATTGCAAAGGTAAAAGTATTGCGGGAGTGAAGAAAGGCCCAAGCCACAAGGATCTAGACAGATTGTTTGTCAATGTACTTTCCTGGATGCCAATAGGTAAAATTTATTCTTGTCCAACTTATGTTCAGACACTTTGCAAAGTTAATGAAACAGTGATGCGTATTTAGTTTTTCTTAAGAGTACTGTGATAGCGATTATCTGATAAGATTGGTAGAGATGACAATATTGATGCAAAAGCGGATAATGTCACATTATTGGCATTTGCTGATTCTGCACTCTGTTGAATGTTTATGGACAAACTCTCATGAAATGTTGGACTTCTGATTGTGTGAGGCCAGTGTCAAAGATAGCAAGACAAGACATGTTGCCCAAGTATCTATTTCCAGCAAAAGCAGGTCCATCAAGTCGAAACCCCACAGCCATGGATGTTGGCTGAAGCACAACTGCTGACAAATGTGTGGAAGTCAATAAAGACCATGCTGTGCCGTTGAGAAAGAAGCTCATGTTACCCATACTGTGATACGAAACTGCAATATGCTTCCAATAATTCAGTCCTGTTGCATTTACTTTTGATAAATAATAGTTTTCTGTACCTGCATTGTTTGCGAGCATTAGCTGCTTACCAAACTCATAAAACCACAGTCTCACACTGTCCAATGGTAAACCGTCAAGGATGGGCGCATACTGATCAATAGTGGACTCCGTGTTCACCCAAGCTGTAATCGAGAAGCCATTGGAAAAATCGACAAGCTTATTGGTACCAATTTTGGTTTGAATGCTCGCTTGTTGCGTTGAAATGAACCTCGCAAATCTTCTGTCTGAGGAAAGACCCAAAGGACCAACTGCATCCCACAATAAATCTGTAACGGTCATATCCAACTCTGAACCTCCGATGCCCAAATTTTTCCTTCTATATTTGTCATCTAAGACATACAAGGCTTTTGGCTTTTTATCCACATACTTGGTTGAGGATCCCGAAAAATAAGTTGACCAATTAGGACCTGATGGAATGGTGATTAACGCAGGGAAAACGGTGGAATTCTTCATACCCAAGCAAATTCGAGATTTTTTATTGTAAGAAAGAGCACATGGCTGTCGTGTACATGGACATACAGCAATAGCGCATTCTAGGCCAGAGTCAGCTGTTCCATTTTTATCAATGTAGATGTCTTCAATAATGCGACCATGAAGGCGAGAATGAGAACAGAAGGCAACATTAGACTCTGTCTCTGCAGACCAGGTAATTCGAAGAAGAAATATGAGGACGGTAATCATTATACAAAGTGTCACGGTATGATGTTTTAGGTGAAATATGCAAGTGCGCTTCACGTATTGAAGTGCTTCATCGACAAATCTATTTTTATCGGCTTTTATGAGATAAAAATTACTTTTGTTCTTCACTATTGGATTACCAATGATTGAAGTGACGAATTGCAGATGCCTAACCTTGCCCAACTGTCTCACGGGATCGGATTACGACTGAAATCGAGCTCCCCGTGTACACCACTTGAAACGAGTCTCAAAATGATGGTCACAAATCGTGATATGGCAATTGACGACAAGATCTTAGCGTCGAATATGTCTACATATATTTTTTGAACACTCATCTGGTGAATCATGGATTCCTTAATAGTAGTGGTGAATCCATGAGTGAATTCAAAGTCGAGATCTCGACTACTCGAGATTAGAATTTTTGTGCAACAGGTGAAAATTAATGCTCAACTGAATTGATTGTTCTGACAACGGGTCTGCTGCTGACGATAAATACACTTGCACAGAATTTTGGCTTTTTGTTGCTGTGCAAGTTTGAAACTAGAATGGACAATTTTAGGATATCGTGTTGCTTCGCGCTCGTGGAATTGCTCGTGGTGTAGCCTAATTGCCGTCACACTTTTCTGGAAATCTGACATCATTTCTTCGACGCACTGTAAGAGTATGAGTTGTATGAATCAAAGATATCAGACCGCGTGAGCAATGATTTCTGAAAGCGCTTCCAAACTATCGGCAGGCAAGTTTTTATTAACCAATTTATTGGTCGGCTTTTCATAGACGCATAGCGCACAACTGCAACTCAAGAATGCTGCGTTTGGGCAGAAATTCATGACTCGCTGTTTTTCTCTCTTGTGGGCCATCTATCCTTTGTAGCTAACTTTAAGATAGCTTATGTACAATTGCTGTTGTTATGATGGAGGGAATAGGATTTCCATGACCCAATTGATCAAATAGAGTGTGTCTGTAATTGCTAACTCATTAGACAATCGCAAGGCAAAGACAGCCAGACTAGAGATCAATAGTTCAGACGATCTGCTGACTCATCTTTGAAATGTTCATCTTGCTGTTATGTTTGATCCACAGAATTAGACAGGTCGTCTCTTCTTCCGTTTGACTAGAAGGGAAACATTGGAACATGTAGCGTAAATGAAATGGCACAATCTGCTGACTAAATTCCGTAGCAATCGAACAATGAGCAGCCAGTTCAACATTAAACACGCCAAATTGTGCAAAGTTTCAGTGACTGTTATCAACCGGATTACACAGCAAAGAGACACAAACGATGTCAAGTTCTACAGAGAAGATTGTGAATGTTTTTTCATGCGCCTGCTAACTTTATTTAAAATGATCGGAGGATCTGGCATTATCGAGAAAACTTTTACGCAATGATCTGAATTCTTCGAATCTGAAGGAGTCGTGGCAATCGGAGCATTTTGAAGGAATTCAGATCAATCCGCAAGCGACGCACAACTATTTTTCCTATCTCGGTATGGTATTAAATTTTTTTTTTATTATTACGTTCCTGCATGTGCCATCTGTTTGAATCAGTTTGCACTTCTAGAAAAGTGATACACTTAAACAATCTATTTCTGTGGTTTGATCTCTATGTTTGAAACCTATTCATTTTGGGCCCGATTGTTGAAATGTTATAGATTCCAGACATAGAAATTGATGCCAATCAAACCTCTAAAATCATAGAAGTGGACAACAATAAGGCCTCTAGAGCATAGAAATTGACAACAATAAAACCTCTAGAATGGAAATTAAGGTTCATGCAATGCACAATAACGGCACATAAATCGCACGCATTTTCACTTAGATGCACCTGCCAACGTCTGTATCATTGGGTTAGAATCAGTCACATGAGTAAATCGAAGCTTTTAATTGGTTCTTCATGCCCCAACTTAGTTCCCTCGGATGTGCCGCGACCTTGAGTCAATTTCCATTCTAGCGAACTTCAGATAAACAATTTATTTCTATGCTCTAGAGTGGAAGTAAAGCTTCATGCAATGCACAATAGTGGCACAGAAATCGTACGCATTTTCATCAAGATGCACTTGTCAACTGCTGAATCATTAGATTGAAATTAGTCACATGTGCAATTCTAAGCTTTTCATTGCTTCTTCATGCTCCAACTTAGTTCCCCCGCCTTTGCCGTGACCTTGAGTCAATTTCCATTCTACAGATTGTTTCATAAAAAATGGATCACCTTTAAACATCGCCTTAACTTCAACTTTGTCTAACTCCGCCAAACTTGAACGAATTTCTCTGAAATTTGGAAGATATGTCAGTTGTGCTTACTAATATCATTGTTGGAAATTTCAAGCATGAATATTGAGTTGTTTTCCTGTTATAGATAAAAAAGTAGTAGATAATTTGATCTTCATTTAGCAATGTTACACAAAATCATACCTCACTCTTATAAAATTACATTTGTTTCCTTTGTTATGTAACATGTTGTTCTACAAGCCAAAAGCCATCAAGCAAAACAAAAATAAAGAAAATCGGTCAATCAGAGCCAGTATGGCACCATTATTCATCAACAATAATGTAACTGCTACATGTGATTAACTGGACTTCATGTTCCATAGCTTCCTGACTTCGTTGCGGTGGTGGTGTTGGCAGCACTCCTGATTGCTTTCAGCTAGAAATCTATCTCTTACCGGTTGAAAACAATACAAAGCACAAATGAACAATAACGAGATCGCATTCACAAATGTGCATCGATGGCATAATGATGATTTTCGACTCTGTCGTAAAGAGGGCTCTGGCCGTCCACGCAAAACATCCAAACGTAGAGACCGCCTAATTTTGAAATTTGTTAAAGTTGATCCAAGTCTCTCGTTAACTGAGATGGCTGCACTAGACTCGTCTATCTCTAAGTCCACTATTCGTAGAAGACTTATTGAGTCGAATTTCAAGAGCTGTAAGAGGCCCTCTCAGATCGAATTATCAGATCAGCATACAAAAAGACAGTTAAAAAGAGAGTGGAGAAAGTTAGATCAGTCAAAAATCAACGATATCATCGAATCAATGCCTAGACGAGTCATTGTCACTGGCGAAATCGATGGGATCGGGTTGTCTGGTCTGATGAGGCATCAGTCCGTCTGAAGGATAGTGATGGTCGATTGAGATTATGGATAAAATCTGATCAGGAAATTCCGAGACATTTACATCGTCCCCGGGTACGGGCCAGCTCTCTACTGATTTGGGCTGGCATTTGGACCCATCAGATTATATAAGGACATTTAAATATATTAGGGACATGAAATAACATGAAAAATGCTTTCTGTATCATACTTATGTTTTATTTAGTCAAATTTTAGGATGATCCACTTTTTATGAAACGGACTGTATAAGGCCTCAGCCACACTGAAAGCAAAGCAAACACGAGCGTCCCGAGCGTCTCGAGCAAACGTTTGTCCATAAGGCATTAATCGCTATCGTTTGCTTTGCTCGCAGTGTGGCAGTCTACAACTGCTGCAATGATGACTTTATGTTTGCTGCAAAACGCTTTGCTCGGAAACGCTTGGAAAAGCTCGCAGTGTGGCTGAGGCCTAATTCAATTTCAGATAAACAATTTATTTCTATGATTCCAGACATAGTTCTAGGACATAGTAGCACATAGAAATCGTTTAAATGTGGTGTATCACAATTACAAAGAACTCGCATCATGGTCATACATGTCAGTCTCATAAGTCTGGGCTCAAGTGAATTAACACACGGTGAGCTGTTTCTTTTTGCTTAAATGATCCTTTACTATAGAGTCAAAATAAATAACATAGCAGCAAAAAGAACAAATCTAACAAAACTTCTACGCATTTCTGCAGAAAACACAATTGAGGCAAAATTAAGGTCTACAGGTCTTTACTCACCACCACACCAAGTTTCATGAATATCCATGCAATACTCTGCCATACAGCCTTCAAAACATGACAAAATCAAATTAGATCTTTTGTTGACATCGGTCGGAATTAATCAAAGAATGCTAAAAAACAATTTCATGCGACCGTGCAGTTGTATATTCCCTATGTTTCGGCTTGGCCTTTATCAAGGGATACAGAAAAAGGAATTCTACTGAATGTCGTAAAGAAAAATTAAACTACCTATATAGCATATAACCGAGAATCTTAGTAGATCATAGACATTGTGAAATGCTAATACAGAATTTAAGAAAAATATAATGGATTGCTTGAGATATCACAAGGATAAAAAGAACTAATCTATAAAAAAATGAATAACTTAAGAGTTACACAGAATTAATGAGATTAAGCAGTACGGGTATCTCGGTAGGCCTTGCTATGATCTCCTTCTTTTCGACCCTATTTCTTTGAGCTATGCCCTTACCATAGAGTAGGTATATTTAGATAGAGTGGTAACTCCGCATTTATTAAATCCCCAATGTGTATACACTTTTGATTTTATTAAATGAACTCGTGGGGGATACAGGTGGTATTGTCAACAAATGTGAGATATACAATTTTTTTTGCAGTTTTGAAGAAATTACAACGGAATTGAGTGATCATGATTGTAATGCAGAAGGAAATGATCTTATCTTACAGATTGTCCTTGTCATGACAGCCTTGGAAGGTAATGTTTGTTAAATTAGCAACTCGATGTCCTGCTATTGCTTTCATGCTGGACCTCAAGAGTATTTTCTTAAGCATGATCATTTCACAGGCAACCTGCCACTGGCAGAGCAAAATCACATAATCAAAGACAATGATTTCAATTAACCTTGAAAGATGTAAATGGGTCCACATCACTATACAGATTCAAGAAATGAAACATGAATTTATTGAATCATAAAATCATGCCGGTGAAAATTGAATAAAGAACTTCAGCCAATGAAGCACGAATAATATCGCGACTTTTTCATGAAGACTTCCATTATAATGCGGATCACGAAATTCCCTTCTAAGCTTGATTTCCGCTTAGCTAGGATGTTCATTTGCAAATATTCATTCCCTTTGATATCCAACTTGTTTCATGCTACTTATATAGGTGCGTCATGTCGGTAGTATTCATCATGTCGTCACAACTTGCAGCACACGTCTTCGTTCTCTCTGGTCTTACACTGGCGTCGCGACGAGCAGACAATTGATCGAACCATGATGCACATGTTGGAAACACACAATGACTTTGCCACTTGGAAACTTCAATTTCTATCATTCTGCAAGCTGAAAGGTGTCGAAGAGGATAAGATAAAGGACATTATTGCTGCATTTGTATGCGAAGAAATTCTACAGATTGTTTCGCCATGGGACAACCGTGCGACCACACATACTGTCTTCGAAAGAATACGACGTGCTTGGCTTGAGCGAAATCGACCTGTCGATCCTGTTTCGAACTTTGAGAGCATCAAATATTCTGACAATCTCATCGAATTAAGTGCTGTGATCAAGAAAGCTGCAGTCTACATTGATGCCAGCGAGGAGACTCAGCTACGAAAATTCATTTCGATTCTTCCGCCTTCGCTAAAGATGGCTGCTTGCCAGTTGATTCATGGAGATTACACGACACCATTGAACACTGTTGTTGACCATTTGAAGACACTTCCCACAGAGCAGGCCAGTGCGCCTCAGACAGCTGCTACGTCGTCTGTTCAAGTAGTCGACTTTGAACAAGTCGCTGCAGTCTCAAGTCGTTCAACCCAGTCTGACACCATAATTTGTTACAAATGCGGAAGAATGAATCATATAGCAAGCAAGATACTGCACTGCGCACAGCAACACTCAGCGCGGGCAACGTGGACAGCGTGGTAGATGGATTAATAGAAAATCGTCAAAAAACTGGAATGGGAGTTACTAGTTGGCGGTACTAGTAATTCGACAAGAACAGTTACCGCTTCAGTGACTATCTTACCGTGCCATTATCGGACTTCAGTGCTTCTTGATTCTGAATCACCGAACTCATTTGTTAATGACAGTAAACTCCTGCAGCACATTCCTCTATCGTGCTATGTAGAGAGACACATTCAGCCAGTCCCATTTAGAACAGTGCTCAAGCGTGCCACTTTCGTCGTTCAAAGAGAATGTGAAGTAAGCTTCATGCTGAATGGTAGAAAATTTCGCCATACCTTCTACGTGATGGATGATGACAGCGATTTCCCAGTTATCATAGGAAGAGACTTCTTGGCTCAGAATGAAATCGATCTCTTGTTTCCTGAGGTGAGTCCGTATTCTAATTCATCTGTATCTTCGGTTCACGAGCAGGTTTTTGACATCAACAAAGATCTGAAAAAAGACCATGTTTGTAAGATTACAAATCTGCTTCAACATGAATTCCTCGACCGATTTTCTGATTCAAATTCCATCGGGAGAACCCACTTGGTGAAGCATGCAATACATCTGAAGGATCCATCTCCCCACAAAGTTCGACCTTTCAGACAGCCCCAATATTTGCAATCTCATATTGATGAAGCCATCGAGGATATGCTCCAGAAGGGTATTATCAAAGAATCAAACTCGGCATGGTTGTCACCATTCTTCCTCGTGAAAAAGAAGGATGGTGGTTATCGGTTCGTGGTTGACTATCGCAAGCTGAACGAGAAAACAATATCTGATTGCTTCCCCATTCCACTGATCAATGATGTGCTAGACAGGCTAAAAGATTCCAAATATTTTACTACCTTAGACCTCAAATCTGGCTTTTGGCAAATCAAACTCGAAGACGAATCAAAGCCTCTCACGGCATTCCAGGTCAATAACAGCGTTTATCAATTCGAAGTTATGGCGTTTGGCCTAAAGAATGCCCCGGCGTCCTTTCAAAGACTACTTCAGACCTTATTGAAGGATATAGGTCTTATACCATTTGTTGATGATATCATAATCGCGTCTAAAACAATGGGTGAGCATTTGATTATCTTGAGGAACGTCCTATGGAAGCTACGCAATGCAAACTTGAGTCTAAATCCTCGGAAGTGCAGCTTCGCCTATACATCGATCGTGTACCTAGGCCATCTTGTTACAGCTGAGGGAATCCGCCCTGATCCCAATAAAATTGACAAGCTCCAAGGCATATCTTCGCCAACGAACAAAAAAGAACTTGAGAACTTTTGTGGATTCGCTAATTATTTGTCCGAGCATGTTCCCTATTTCAATTGGATAATGACACCTCTGTATAACGCAGAGAAGAAATTCGAATGGAGCAAGGAATGTGAGGAAAGGTTCCATCTTGTGAAATCTCTTTTGGCAAAGGAAATCTTACGACGATATCCAAACTTCGATGAAACATTCTGTATTGACGTCGACGCAAGTGCTCTCGGAATAAGCGGTATTCTGTACCAATCCAACGGGCCAATTTCAATTTTCAGTCGAACTCTGACAAATGCGAATCGCAATTACTCTACTACAGATAGGGAATTTCTTGTTCTGGTAGAAGCCATTTGTCGTTTTCGCAACTACGTATTCGGAAGGAAGTTCCAGGTGTTCACGGACCATAATCCCTTGATATCAATGGTAAAGAAACCTCCTGCGAACAGCCGTCATGCTCGCTATCTATTAGTCCTCGAAGAATTTGAATTTGATCTACTGTACAAGCCTGGTAAGGACAACATTGGTGCCGATATTCTTAGTAGGCTCTTGCCTACTGAAGCAGTGAATGCCGTGATGATTTCAAATGTCGATGAAATGCCAATCTGGAAGGACGAGCAAATGGTCAATGAACAAACGCGAAATCTGATAGACATGGTAAATCGAAATGGTCGTTGTCCTGGATATTCAATTAATTCAGATGATGTCTTATGTTATTATGGAAACATTGTTGTGCCGGACTCAAAAATAAAAGAAATGATCAAATCTCATCACAATAGTGGTCACTTTTCGGTGAAAAAAGTACGAGAAAGTATTCTCAACTCAGGGTACTGGTTCCTCGTATGCGAAAGCGAATTATCGAATCTACTGAAGGCTGTCCAATATGTGTGAAGAAGTCAGGGTCAGGATATCGCCCAAGAAAAGTGAAGTTACCAACCTCACCCGGTGTTCTTCCCTTAGAAATGGTAGCTATCGATATAATTGGACCCCTGCCAGTACAACGAGGTGGTCATCGCTATGTCTTAACCATGATGGATCACTCGACGCGATGGATGGAAGCGGTGCCACTCACAAATATCTCAGCCTCTACGCTACGGACCTCCAGCAACGATACTGTCCGACCGAGGTACGCAATTTGCCAGCAGTATTATGAAGGAACTATTACAACGCCACAAAATTACAGGACAGAAAACAACCGCTTACAACCCTCGGGGCAACAGCGCCATCGAAAGAGCTCATCGCACCCTCAAAGATAGACTCATTGTGTACTGAAATTGGCTTCAGAATTTGAAACGAGCTGTCTATGACATGAATAGGACTGGCACAACTCTTCAATCGTCACCTTTGCAACTTCTGTACGGTCGAGCAGGAGTTCTATCGAGTGATTGGCCATCAATCCGCAGATTCCAAACAACAGCACATTATTCTGGACCTCAACCAGGTCAATTTGTGGCTATCCGAGCGAATACACATAACTCATTGCAGCCTCACTTCAGCGGAAGATATCGAGTTATCAGTCGACCTTCATCGAATGTGGCAAGATTAGATACTGGAGACGTTGTGAACATCCGCAGACTTCGCAGGATAAATTAATCCTTGTAATTTCGATTGTCATGTTGTTTTTTTGTAACTTGTTATATAAATGTTTTTTGTTGAGGGGGTAGTGTCGGGATGTTGATCATGGATTGATCAATATCTGTTGATTGATTGTTAGCAATAAAAGCTGACCACCGCATTAGCGGCGTCACAACTTGCAGCACACGTCTTCGTTCTCTCTGGTCTTACAATATGGCTTTTCACACGGCATGCAGTCTTTGGTGTTAAGTTCTCCATCACTTATTCCATTTTTGCATACATTACATTGTTCATAATTACATTACATTTATGATTACTTGTCAAATGTGAGATGCAAATATTAGTTGCACTGTACTAAGTGTATTTGGAAAGATCTGCTCACCGTATAAATCATAACGCCATTATTTTTGTCTGGAGGCCAAGGTGATGCGTTGCCTGTCTATACTGTAGGCTATACTGTCACTGACTTTAATTGAGAATCGCAAAACTAATAGCCAGTCCTGAAACATATTTTTAAGGAGACAGATTCATGGACAAAGGTAATTTTCTTAGATGCGCATGTGTGCCATGACAGTAACTTGCAAGTTCTGTATGTTGCATGCGAACCATCTAGCTTAAAGGTGACAAAACTTTCTAGTAACGGGACCCATCGCGGATCTGATTAGCTTTATGGTCATCTATTTCTGCAATAGGCTACTATAGAAATCAGAATCGTTGAAATAATGCTGTGAGGAGTAGACCTCTATAACTTTTAGTAATAGATGATATATATTTTTAGCCACAAAATCTAAACAGTGTGTAACCAATGTGCAAGTCTTGTTGATTTCTCAAAATTGGCGGTAAACTACTTCATTTTGAAGGTCCAACAATTGAATGAGCACCCCGTGGCACGTACAGATTTAAAGATCAGCTGATGAAGCATCTGAACCTCCTTTGATCTCAAAAGGTGGATGGATCTGCACAAACAAGTTCTTTCAGGTATTCAGGTGCATTGTCATAGACGCAGTTGTGGATCATGCAGCAAACTTTGTATTCAATTCGGCAATTAACTGGCAGCCAATGGAGGTCATAAAGAGTCTCGGAGATGTGGGTATTCTTTGGAAGCCGAAAACATATATGTTTAACAAAGCATATAGGTTTGAAACCAAAAGAAGATGCCTTATATGCACATTCTTTATCGAAGACAATAATAAAAATTTTTACCTGCGATTTATTCTGCGTTCTCCAAAATATTGTGCTCTCATTGAGATACAATCTTTGGTCCGTACGTTCACGGGATAAATATAGAGTTTTAAGAAATGTCAGCCATGCACAGAAAACGTAAGTTTGTACCGGGGCCAGATTTTGGAAAACTCAAATATTGCTTAATAAATCCATGGAAAATATTGCAAAAGAACCAGCACTCTTTCAACAAAGGAACTCAGTTGATCTGTAAGGAAATCTATATCAAAAACATTTTACAAAATTTAAGTCAATGCACAATAAATTGGGAATACATGGGTAGAAAATTCTATAATATAGCTATACAATGCGTCAAGGTTGGAACTCGCCGGGCCGTCAGCCGGCGTAATCGAAACCGGCCAGCCAGGGTTGATAAAGAACAACGTCAATATAAATTAATCGCATGCCATTAACTTCAGACAATGCTCTGCACTGTATCGTCTCATCCGCGGTACTGAAGGTGTGTCCTCTTTCCCTGATGAGGGGAAGAATATTTTCCGGTAGGACCTACATTACCTCAACAAGATTGGCTAAATATCAATAAACTAATATTTTTGTAAATCTGAGTTGCATTAGCAGGTGTATAAGGCAATTCCCTCACGATTCTTCAGAAACTCAATTAGCAGCAATGAAGTCTCTTGGTTAACTAAGAAACAAATGAAGATGACAAATAAATTCGAGAAGCAGTAAATTCTACATGGAAGATAACTATCAAAACCATTACAAAGAGAGATCAATTCAGAAAATTAGTTTGGGAACATTATTAACTTTTTACTCTTTGAATATTGATACAAGCCCGGTTTTTCTGAATTCATAATAGGTTTAATTGCAATAAATTACAGAACGGAGTATTTACTTGGATTTTAATGTGAGCAGACATACCATAAACTTACGATTCACAAGGGTGTCTACGGCATGCATTGGAGAGTCAATGACGAGCGTCAGTCCTCCTTATCCTATCTATGACTTAGCTATTTTCAAAAATTATTCGCGAGCATTCTATGTGCGAGGTTGAGAGTGGTGCTATAAGGATCGAAATGATCTCTTTCTTTTGATCTCAACTTCTTCCGGCTTTGGTTACAATGTTGATCCAATAACGTCCGGTAGAAAATTGCGTTTAAACGAACATCTAGAGAAAATTGTCTAATTGCCATCTGATTCCCCCCCCCCTACGACTATCAAGCTCAAATCGTACACTGCTAGTGGGCCTATTTCATGTGGTTGCACTGACATTCGTCATTCATTCATGCTTTATGTAGAACATCATATGTTATGAAATCATTCTAAACAGAATAATCTTGCGATGGATCAGCTAAGGAACGCACAATTCTTTCAAAATTCATATAGTTGACCAAACGACGGGAGATCATGATCATTATTGCAGCAAAGGAAATATCAAGCTCCTCTTTCTTTTAAGGTCGATTATGCATGGATTCAATGTGAATTTATGCAGAAGTTAACGGTGCCTCGCCTTCCCGCATTTTCAAAGGTCGATAGAAGCAATGTGAACCTTAAAAGAATAAGGAGGCTTTAATTTTGCTTTTCTACTATAAAAATTCAAAATAAAATGTAGGATTCTGATAAAGTAAGTTTGATTACATGCACAAGCTAGTAATTTCGCAACATGTATGTCACATAGCATACGTATAGGTAGGTACTCTTAGAATTTGTCAAATTTTTTATACATGCTCCTTTAATGCTATATTTTTTTTGAATAACTTTCACTAATGACTTTCTCTAGACTGAATGTCGTCAATGGTCAACATAGGCCTAATGAAATTAACCGGCCAAATTCTATGTTTGGGGCTGAGCCGGCCAGTTCAACAAATCTTGTAATGCGCAATTACAGAGGAATTAGGTAGTTAACATCAGGAATGTTGGTTCGACTCATTATCTTATCAAATAAACTTTTCTCACGCTGAATAGCTTATTTCTGTTCTGATTTGGTCGATGATTTATCGAGATTATCTAAGTCTATCTTGAATATGAGGTGAATCAGTGGAGCCTGTTTAAGTTGAAATTATGCTGTTAATGCTATTTAAATGAAAGGATTTCGATCTTCCCTCGAAATAAATTACTAGCACACAGCTGACAAGAACAGTGAAGAGACGTCAATTATACTGATGTAGCAGCGTGAAGCAAAGATTGATCAAGCTCACTGAAATAAATACCTCCCTAAATCTTACTTCGGAGCAAACTATCGGAAGCGAAATTCCATAAACTTGATATTTGGGACTTACGGCAAAATTTGGTGCCATAAGAAATTAAGGCCTACTGAACTTTGTTTGTACAAATAGTCAAGAGGCTGTACGGGAAGTTTATTACGTACATGTAAGTAAGATCTGCTATAAGAGGCTGATTAGCAGTTTTTCAGGATCTGACCAAATTTTGTCGAATAAGTTAATAAGTTAATAAGAGAGAATCGAGGAGTCCGTTGAGTTATATTTGTAATTTCTCATCACGCATCAGCAGCATGCTGCGCCAATCACGAGAGCAAAACTGAGGCACAAACTTAGGTTTTCATGCTATTTGTATTTACAGATTTATCTAGATGATTGGTTTCATTGCCAACAGTTTTAACTAAAGTTCACATGTATACTGTCAAGAGAATGCATCATGTCCAACTGTCTTAGGAAAATATAGAGTAAGAAACTCAGAAAAAATGTTATTAAATATGTGACAAACAGATGCTTTGTATTGATTCTCTGTCGGAAATGAAGAAAGATGATCTCAAGTTTAGTTATATGACTGAAGAAATTGGCGAATCTTTGATGCTCAGAAGTCGAAATGCAAATTTCTGTGCAGTTGTAAATTTTTCTTTAAAATCCTTCTCGTTAGCGCATTTTTAAGCTGCACTATTTGAATCAAACTTCACAAGATGTTTTGAGGACTGTCTATTGTCTGCTGCTGAGGTCGATCGTGAGATTCAACTTCCCAGCTTGGCGCCACATTTCTAAAAGTTATTTTTAAACTTTTATGTTGTTTGAGAAGCGCATAAGTAAAATGTTCGATCTTCTCGGAAAGTATTCATTGATGATTTCTGTGATACAATTGTGCGACAAATGACATAAATGTCTTGACCCTGATCAATCCTTGAATGAACTATGATTCACGATAGGGGAAAATCGGATATTATCTACAGTAAAATGGTTTTCGGGCTCTCACGGCTGCGTTCCTTAGTTTTGATATGAACTGTGATATCCAAATAATCTCTTCTTGATGGAATTTGTCAGTTCATTGATTTATTTTATGATTCTAGATGAAAAGAAAGGTGTGTAGATTGTAACGATGTTCGCATAATATCGACAGTCCCAAAAAGAACCGTCAGAATTTATCAGGCATAGTAAACTCATCATGTTATATATTGTATGAAACCCAGGCTTGCATATCTGTTAAGTTGCCTCTTTGGTTGGCTGAAAAGGCGAAATCTCACAACTGAAACCAGTCTAGACAGACGAATCCAGGATCATCATCAAAGACAAAAACGAATTCTGCACATTTGTCATGCATGTAACTCAAGCATTTAACGCAACGGAAAGAGATGAAATTTCGCCTACTCAGACCATGAAAGCGACAACGGATGTGCAAAGGTTCGTTTCATACAACATTTCTAGTTTGTTATATTTGGCATTTTCTGACACTTTCTTAGGGACTATCAATGTCGCCGTGCAATGTGTCGATATCATACGATAGGCTACACATCTTACTTTTCATCTAGAATCGCATGATCAACCGATGAATACGTAAATTTTAGTAAGAAAGAATTAATTGGATGTCATAGTGCATTTAAACGCTGAGAGAAACAACCGTGAGAATTGTAAAATTGTTTTTCGCTGTCGATATTACCCGACATCTTCCAAGCATGATCTAAATAGTCCTAATAATTCATATAGGGTTGCATTCAAATCTTGTGAAGTCAATATTCTTATAGACAGTAAACAATAATGATAAATTAATGGCTATTTAGTCATTACCTTGTTGAAAAAATGCTGTTTGGCACCTATCGACGACGGTGTGGATATTACTCGACATTTGGGCATCGACTCCATATGACAATGTAACTTAAAACAACTAAAGAATTTGAATAAGTCATTACTATTCTGTGAAACTACACCCCACTATGCTATGGAGTAACCAATCACTCAGATGGCGCGTGAAGGAGCTGACAATGTTGCACTGATGGGGGCAATATATTGCAGAATTCGGCGACTCACTTCACGCTTCGATGTCAGGATGACGCAATCAGAAGCGTTCCTTCAAGCTTCTGTTGTACCTCTGAGAGTTAATCACTTATTGGTGCAATTTGCTGCACGCAATGATGAGCTCCTGAAGTTCTATAGCTGTCGATATTACCCGATTTTACTTAACTCCTACCGCCAATCTGCTGGACATCGAAAGTGAAACCGAAAGCAAAAAAACATTCAAAAGCTCGTTTATGCGTTATGCAGACTGTTGAATTTAGTTATCATTTGTCTTCCCTTCTCTCTGTAACACTGTTACGTTTGTATTGAAATGCTACTTCTGAATGTTTATGCAGTCCAATAAAGCGTTTTGTTATTATTATATAATTTCGAGTTATGAAGAGGAGCAAAAGAAACAAAAATATCAACGTTAAAACACGCCAAGTAAAAGTGTGAGCCCGATTAAATTCTAATTTTTATTTTACTATTTTGCAATGACAGCAAACTATGCACTGTATGTGGAATTGCACGCAGTATTCGCGTGTCGTGTCAACTACTGATGCTCACACATTCTTCTTATTTGACACGCAATGACGCAAATATGTGTAAAAGTCGATTATCCGAATTCGAGCAGATGCGGATGCGGAAATCTGATATCTTGAGGATGCGGATCGGATGTGGACCGACGATTTTGAATGTTGCGGATAGAAGGCTTAATCAACAGATTGAACTATCGACATTTTGCTTTCTCGTATACATACTCGTAGCTACAAGCTATATGCTATACATAGCTGAAAGGAAGTCCTATAAATTTATTAACACTGAAACAGTAGGCTCGAGTTACCTTGAGTTTTAATCAATTTCAATATCAGCACAGTAGTTGTAGTGCATAGGTCCGATATACATCACAGTATATTGGCTGTACTGTGACACCAGTGACCTTGAAGTTTTAATCATTCGCTCAGATAGATGCAGATTCCACTTAGTTGCTGTCATGTAAAAATGGGCCTAAAACTAAGCTCAGTAAAGTCTCGATATGCAGGAGCTTTCCGGAGCACTTATAAGAGTCCACAAGTATGACATGCTTGGTTTGTAAGATTTCTAATCTAAAGATACTTTTGAATATGTCTACCAAAAATAGCATGCATGTACGTATGAGCTGAATAAATGAAATATAGGCTTGCTAGTTTATAACTAAGTGAGAATAATTATAATAAGTACAGAGACCTAAATTCAGACTGCTTAGTACAGTGCTTGTGGGTGTGGGGTGTAGATTATGTCCACGTGAACAAGCCTATTAGCATTTAGAAATGAGATTTCTAACTTCGATAGTTGTGGTCATTGTGCTTCAATTATTCAAAATACCTAAAGAGGCTAACTTATATCACAGCGATTAATTAATGGAATTCATGCATAGAAAACCGATCCCAAAAGATAGTGGACTACATTGCTACTCGTAGGTTAGCATGGGTTTATTTGCTTATTTGTTTGTCTATTGGACGCAAAGATTGGACGTGCGAGCGACCTATTGTAGCAAAATCCATAAAATCTGAACGAGACGCAGAATAACGTCGGAGATTTATACTATTGTGTATTCGGTGCGTATTTGGTGCAGACACAGCGCAGATGCAGATGCAGATGCGGACTCGGATCTGGAAAGTCAAGCTTTGTCCCAAAACACAGTAATTGCACAATTTTTTCAGTGATACTAATCCACGTAAGCTCGTTTGGAAAAAGTAGTAAAATGCAACTCAACCTTACGGGGGTAATAACTGAGTTTCTTTGTAATATTTTTAAGAGCGATGTCTGATAACGAATATTGCATGCTGCATTTTTCGCGTCATAAGAACATGCGCAAGTAATTATTGAAATTAATCAGCATTTTTAAATTCTGAAGGACAAGTACCTCACATTAGTAGGCCTTTGCTCTTTGGTAATTGTACTTTAGAATTTGTTTTGACTTTGAGAAAAATACTTGTTCAAAGTCAATATTACGGTTCGTGTTTCCAATCTGTCAGGTGAGCATTATAGTTCAGAGAAGCAGCTATGCATTATCCCCAAGGAATCCCTCGGTTCGTAGTTATTCAGTTTGCATTGTAATATACTTTTATGTGTACTTTTGAAGATTATTCAGTGTTGGCTACAACCTACGTTTTGTAGATCTACTGTTTGATTTGATTTATGAATCAGTTGGAAATTATTCAATTATCTCCTTTATGACAGCAAAAGATGATAGCATATGCCGTTCACCTCCGGGGTAATTTAAGACTGTAGACGAACTATAACTGCGATCACATTTCAGGCCAGATGTTTAATATATCAAGATAATTTTGCAAAATTTTCATGAAGTAGACCCTGACGCAATCGGTGGTGTCAGACTGCTTGAATGAACTGGCTATAAAGTTCGCCTCATATACCTTGATGTTAGAAACAGCCGGACGAGTAATTATGGTTTCGTGGTAAATCTATCTTCAGTACTTCCTTCAAAATTTTGGTCAATGTAAATTTTGCAAAAATTTAAGTAAAAGCATACTTTTGTCGACTAGTTTCGACTTTGAGTACTCACTACTTGTCAAGGTATTTCCATGAATCTATGCCCTCCTTTTACATATACGTGCATGAAACATGCGAGCGTGGAAATATGCGTATACCGTCAATAACTACCGTTGGTAATTTGTGACAATGTTTTGCGTTATTTTTTGAGATTTGCGCCCAAGGATTTTTTTTCAAACTCCAAACTTACATGGTACCAAACTCTAGTTCTCTAGAAATATCACACATTTTTTGAAATTCTTATAGCTATACTTTTGAAACTAGGACCCACCAAAAATGGCGCATGTTACCCCATCAAATGGGCAATTTGTGCCACTCAACGTATTTTATATTAATTCGGTCATTTACGTGCACAAATTACTCAAAATCACATAACCAAATGTTTCTGATATATTGCACTACATTAAAGCAATAACTATCGCACATGAAACTCGGAGATCATGCAGAATATATAAAAATGATAGCAAATATGAAAACAAATATCATAAAAAGTACTTTTATCCTAAAAATTAATCAAATATCGTTAGTATTTCACTTGATGTTTACTGTAGCATTGTTTAATCACATGCCGGTACGGGGCATTCCACAGGGTCGCAGAACTCATCACAATGCAATTGCCATTCGTCGCAGTTAACAGTGAGACGAAACACCCTTCTAGGAACGGCAGGTGGGCTTACTTTACCGACCATCTGCTCGCAAACGATGTCGGAAATACCGTCTTTCTCCGGAGTCCGGAAAAATGAATTGATCGTTTTCGTCCCGATATTATTTCACAAACTCTACTGTGAAATCGGCATTTCCATGAATGTTCAGCACTTATCCTAAGAAATGTCGAATGTTGTTGATCGAATCAAACTGAGTTTAACGAGAACCCATCCCCCTCAGCAGGGGCGACGGCAGGGGCGGGCCAGGCAGGGCCGCGGTCCTGCCAAATTTCATCTGGCCCTGCCTGTGGCCCTGCCAACTTTTTGAGAGAATTTTGAACATTTCGTAAATTAACAGTGTAGCAATATTTTATTCATTTTTTTGTATTATTCTTATTTGGTATGGTTGTTTTGCAGAGAATACAGATGAAATATTTGACACGTATTTGTTGTAACGACGGCTGTTCTCACTCCATTGACAAACCAATTATTTTTATCGGTTTGTTTAAAAACGGACAATCTAAATTGGATGTCCATGACCTTGACGATTAGCTGTGATATTTTTCTTCAAATGGTTTAATGAATAATTGCCTCAATGAAAAAAATAATCCTCTAAATATGGAACCTATACATAATACGAGGTTGGCTTATCTCCGTATTTATCATATGTAAATGATGGTGAGGATTGCGGGATATGAATTATAGGACGCCGCTTATAGAAGTAGAAATCTGCCTCATGTCATCAGAATATAAGCACGAATTGGCATAATTGGCTAAGCATCAGTAAATTTTGCTACTACCGTTTCGCATAGTGATAGGGCCACATAATACAGGCCTCTTGGTGACTTACTGTTCTCATTATATCTGTAGGGACCCCAAAAATGTACTTTTCAACATTGTTTGGAATGACCTTGGCATACATTTATGCGGCCCTGCCACGAATCTATTTGGCCCTGCCTTGGCCCTGCCGAAAACAGACGGCTGGCGTCGCCACTGCCCCTCAGTCAAAGTTCCAGTAGCAATTTCTTCGACTCCCATCGTCGGGTGATACGATGATTGAGTGACATTGCATGTGAACTCTGAGATACTTCGCTGTCCCCTTCAGACTCATGCGGTGAATTGGCATCTAAGCTTGAGATGTAATAGTTCGACGGTTCAGGCCTATATGTTGACATCATTTGAACAAAATGCAAAACATCATTATAGGAGTCACAGTTACAGTCAATTAATAATCTATTTTACTGATCAATAGCCTAAATTAATAGTTTTGATCAGCGTATACTTTATCAAAATCCTTTCTGTGCAATAGAAATCCATTTTTATTACTTCACTAGAGGAAACGTCTTGCAAAGACTTTCAAAGTCTGACACGATCGTGCAAAGTCATGTCCGATCAGAGTTAAGCAAGATCGTGTCAGTCATACTATGAAAAGACATCTACGATCGTATATGACAAAAGATCTGACGCAACATGTCCGATCGTGTCCGATCATGTCCGATCGTACGTCTTTGTGCATTTCTTCGCATGACACGTTAAGACATGTAGAATCGTGTCAGGAAAGTCATGCTTAGATGACGTTATGACCTTCGAAACATTTATCGAAGTTAATGGTATTCCATGGCTTAACTGCGTGGTGTGAGTTCATTATCAACCGCTGAGTATTACAGAGACAAATGTTTCCAAGATATGCGCTAACTCTCATGCTTCCCTAACATCGATGGCAGCATTTATGCCAATTTTTACAATGCTTGTTTCCTCTAGACCAATTATTGGCAATATTCAAAAAACGAGAATCTTTCGTATGATAAGTTTATGGAAATAATTCGTTGTTACCATTATCTGACCCCATGCAATAGTTAGAAGAGGCCAGTTTCATGCAGCCGTTTTAAAGACCCGAGGCCGTGAAAACTTTCACCCTCTAACTGTCTGTCTTTGCAAGAATGTGCCACTCTACGCTCTAAATGATCTTCAAAAAAACAGTCGGGCATGGTGACTTCAAAATACTGTATATTAGTGGTACGCACAGTGACATGCAATATGCGGAATATAAATGCAATGTATATAATTTAACATTGCATTGGAGCGGCCATGGGAATCCACATATTTCAACAATCATGCCTCATTCCCTTTTTGTCATATGCTGCATGCACTTCTGATGATGCAAACTTGACACATTTTCACTGAAGAAATTTACAGTGATCTAAATTATATTTATAAACAAAGATAATTCCAGGTATTTATGAAAATTTAAAATATTCCCAATTTTAATTGATGAAATTATATTTATTCATTGCATCTACATTCAACTTTGATCAATATAGTTCTACATTTTCCACGTGCATCATTTACTTCTTGATGCCGAATTGGTCATGTTGGATTTTCCACAGCTGAGAACTTTAAATGTGGAGCTGTATGTGTTGTTATAGAATACCCATTTAAACAAATTCTTTCATTGTGTTTTATTCAGTCTATGTGCATGAAGTAACTGATTTGTTTTTAAACCACTTTCAGCCAACACTTCTACCATTCATTGAGGTTCTAGTCTTTTGACATAATGAGCGACCGCATCATGGTCTTGCACGACCAGTGCTTGTTTTACATTTGAAACAATGAATATTCGTCTTTCAGAAAGAGAGAATGGAGTGCCTGAAAGAGTAAGTAATCCGCTTTGGTCAAGTTTTCTGCAAGTTGTTTCTATTAGTGACATAATTATGACTGAAATGAATAGATATGCCACTTTAGCCAGCGCGCTGTCATACACAAAGATCACACTAGCTTCCGCTACGGGTGTATGATATCCATCCTCTTTGCATATGTCAATATGGAGTCCTACACAAGGTAGACATGAAGCTACAATTTTTGTTGGGTTCTATCAAACACATCACTCACTAAAACTTATTCCATTTGGAAATACAGTCCAATTTCATAAACCTCTACACCTAACACTCGTCAGATAGCTGTGATTGCATGACATCAGCTGAAGTTCTAGCAATTTAGAGAATTTCAATTGGGTACGAAATGAAGCGACAAAGCAGCATACTCTACTATTTTAAAAGTTAACATGATTTTCCACAGTAAACTGAACTCTGACAGAAAAAACTGATTTGACCATTTGTTTGTCTACTAACTGACATTTTGGAAATTTCAATTTGTGAACTATTTTCTGAGTTGTGGAACTGTCTAGATAAGCCGTGTTAGACAGATTTGCTTCATTAACTACTTACAAGATGTAAAAGCCACTTTGCCAAATTGTAAAATGAGCTCCATGGTGGCTCTAATATTATCAAACTCATGCAGTGAAGTAGTACTTAACGTCACGTTTTAACATTAACGATAGATTTTTTTATGATCTCATGCGTGGCTGGTTTTATGTGGTTTCAGTTGTTAAAGTAGCATGTAGGTCCATGCCATCATAAATTCATTTCGTTCTTTCGGTCAGTATGTCGTGTTTGGATATAGTTTCTATCTTGGGTTATTTGTTTTCTTGCCTCACCATTAGTATTATGCATACTCCTGGCAAGAAAGTGGATATACATTTTCTAGTTTTTTATTTTATTGAACCTTGGACTTTCAATGGACTATTTCTTTCTAGGAATTTCCATTAGGGTATTTGTTTAACTTTGCATTCTTCCGTTGAGTTCTTTGTAGTCAGCTATGTCGTACTTATAAATACGTTTCTGCGCGGTCTCACTGAAAATTTGGTGTTGAGAGCTTCCCTATTAATGTAATATTAATGTATTAATGTGTTTAATTGGACAACACACTGTATTCAAAATTTTCATAGATGTTTTTGACATGTGAAATGGTGTGTCGGCTTAAGGGTTTGATTTTAAGCTGAAGCTCTTGAGTTCAAAAATCGATCTTCAGGGAGGCTCTAGAGTCCTATTATTTGCATTGTGCTTTATTTCCGTCGTTGGCTCCTAAAATATGAATTTCCACTGCCCATAATAGCAGGCCCCAAATTTGCATGTAGTATATGAATTTTTAGAAAAATATAGAAGCTCAAGCTTCAACAGCAGAACACTCATCGCACAAGCTTATCTTGTAATTCATGTTCCATATTACTTGTGGCTGTACGTGGGCTGTCATTATGAACAGCTACTGCTACAGAATGTTATTCTGCTGGCATGTCATTTTATTTCTATTTCTCAAAACTAAGTTGAGGCAAACAGACAGGGTCACGTTGTGAGAACATGGTTTTCATCTAGCGATTAGAAATTCTGCGTTTTTGCGAACAAGTAGTTGTTAAAACTGCCAAATGTTGGCCACTGAATCGTAGGGTTGACACATTTTCTGAACGAATGGATGGTCTTATCCTGCATCTCGTTTCTTCATAATTTGAAGATAGTACACGACATGATGATAGAATTATTTCAAAAATACTTCTATACATAGAATAAGCCTCCATGCATGTACTACAAGGGCAAAGCAAATTCAGGCCAATTATTTTTGGAGTTATGGCTGTCACTCAATCATGTCGTTTGAGTGAGAAGAGGGAGAGATGAGTCGCATAAATCTGAATTATAGCTACGAAATGGCTTTCGCTCATATAAGCTCGCTATGACATTCGGAATTTAGCAGTGACTGCTCTCTCTCTGATTGTAAAAATTAAAATTTGGCCATAACTACAGGTAGCCTATTGATTATAAAGTGATAGTATGCTTGAACCTTTATTCTTCAGGCAGGTCAGGATGACCATCCTTATGTAGCATTCAATTATTCCAAACATCATATCGCTGATATTTGTGGTCCCACATGCCAGACTTAATTTGGGAAATACATTTATCATGTCACTAGCCTGATGCGCACCAGATTTCTGGCACAAGAGTGACAGCTTCACATTTTTAGAAAAGTCTGATAATCCTAGAAACACGATTGGTGTGGTTGAGGTACGAGATTTTAGAAAGTTATCAAATGCTAAGTTTTGATTTCGTAATTTGTTTAGTCGAAGACTAGGCCTGTTTTTCTTTGGAGTTATGGCTGTCACTCAATCATGTCGTTTGAGTGAGAAGAGGGAGAGATGAGTCGCGTATTTATTGAAAAATATATGTATAATGTTTTCGAAACTGCTGCTTTACATGAATATGAATGAATGTTATTATTTACTTGTCACCATTCTCTGACTTCCTATGCTCTGCGCTCGCATAGGTAGCTCTCTTTTTCCCCATTATCGTTGATAAATTTCTGTCCATGTGAGCCTTTTTCCGCACATGCAGTAATTGATATTTTTGAATGTTCAGTGCATATTTTTCGCTCGTACGTATCAAATACACGCCATGTTCCTCTTTATATGTTGTGAGGTCGTATTATGTTATGAGTGCTATGTTCAAGCTCTGCTTTTTCTTCAGACTTAATGTTAATTGTGACTTGAGAAACGTCAGTCGTATAGAACTGGATAAGAAGAATCCCGTTAACGGCTATGACGCGTATATGCGTCCCAACTTAGTGCAAGTTAGTACGTCCTTGCATGTGCGTCACTTATTCAGGGCTCGTAAATTTCCGTCCTTTCCGTCTTTTTCCGTCTTATGGGCTAATGGGCTAATGGGAAAAGGGAATTTGAGAAGCACAGTGATACCAAAAAAACACCGGAACATCAGTGCATCAGTAGCGAATATGGTTATTCTTCCGGGCTCTTCTTCAGTATCGTTAGGACAACACATCTCGCTTAGCGATAGGATTGTGAGGGTCCAGGCAAATCTTATCACTTTCTTAGCCGAAAATAGGCTACCGCTGACATTTGCTCCGAAGATTTTAGGTCTTTCAAAATCTTTAGGAAAAGATTTACCGGCATTGAATGCCACCAAGATTTCCGACTGCACTGCTGGTTATAAACTTTCACCAAAGGTCCACAACTACAAATGTACCGGCGATCTATGAACTGATGGAATGTAGTTCACTTTCCTTCTTTCTGTATATAAAGTAAAATTTTATTGTTCTATGTTTCTTACTGTCACTGAGGATGAGCATTCTTTTTGCTTGAAACATGTTTGACTGACCCTCAAAATTAATAGTTTTCATTTTAAAGGGAAAATATTAGTTATAAAAATCATTTTTCTTATCCGAATTTGAAATTGACTATTCCGAAATTGATATTGACTATTCCGAATTTGATTTTGACTTTGTTGTCCGTGTTTTTCAGATCTTTCATACTGAAAGTCGTTGCTACACTTCGTTTGATGATGCTGTGTACATACAGCCGAAGGATTTATGGGTCCCTTATAAATTTGAAATGATTATAATCAGATACTTGAAATAACTAAATACCAATAAGTAGTTAAACATAAATAGAATACAGTTAAGCTTTGCACTTAGAGCTACTTACTGTTTTTTGGTTATTGTAAATATCTTATTTGAATCATTTCTAATTTACAAGAGACTCATAAATACGCACGACTTTTTTTCCTATCTCTGTATTGTATTAGGAATTCCTTTTTGCCCACTTAACAAGTTCCTGTATGTGCCATCGTTTTCGAATTAATCGCACTTCTAGTAAACCGAAGCAGATAAACAAAATATTTAATTCATTGCTTATTAAAGATAAAATATCAGTACATTTGATCTAAGGTTAATTTATTGTTGTTCTATTGCAAGTTGGAAACAAGAGTTTAAAGGTCTGTTGATGAAATATACATGCAATCCTTGATAATAACAAGGTTGCAAGAAAATGCAGAAACTCTGCGATTTTGCTTATGATATGCGCTTCAAACCATTAACAAATTTGGTTAGCTTGATCTTTTATCAGTTGCTGGAGGTCGACCTTTCTCAATAAAATTCGTTGGAAATATTAGTGTAAGTAAACAGCAATTTAAATTCCAGGAAAAGCTTTTATACTAGGCTTTACTCTGTATCAGGTGCGAAGCTAAAAAATCAAGCCAATAAATTTTCCACCAGGGTTTGTATTATTTGTTTTTAGTGATCTGATATTTTTGTCTACATGTGCAAAACACAGTTAGAAATTAGTTTGGTAATCTCTATTAGGTAAATATACAGATTTTTATTTTCCATTAAGCTTTCAAATTTCAAGATAGAGGCATTTTCTAGTATGTTGGAAGTGTAGGATGCAAAAGCTCTTAAACAGAGCATGTAAATATTACATGTATCAGCTTCCGCTGACAAGGAAAGTTTGATACCTAATAGCTATTTTGCAGAGTTAGTGACGATTCATTTTTTGCGATACTTCCTGTTCGCTGTGATTCCATTTTATCATTTTGTTGGAAAATGTTTTGCTATGTGTCCTTCTTATGGAATTGATTTACTATTGTCAGATAATTATCTCAAAATTATTCACAATGAAATAATTACATCACACTCATCCATGACTCATGCTTTTAAATGGTGGCAACTTCTTCTAAGATTGTCTTTATTAGAAAATGCTAACAAGTAGATTTTTCAATGCTGAATTTATTAATTGATTAACTTAATTTTCTTTTTTTATATTCTGCTAAGGAACATATTTGTTTTATGGTCCCGTCCGCTTTCCTCAAGCTTTGATTTTACATTTTTGAAATTGATGACTTCTAAGTCAACATGCGAAAATTTCAATCTGAGATCAAATGGGTACGTCGTTCGCTTGTGTTATAACATATGAATACCATAAATGTGATTCAATTCATGCGATATTATAGTTATTATTTGATTTTATAATATTTTTGATCAATGTCTCCCTCATTATATGTTCTGTCCATATCAGTTGATTTGCATGTAACATGAAGTTACAGGAGATGCTAGCTGTTTCTGTTTTTGTCCCATTTCAGATCAAAGTATGACACATTGAATGAATTAATGCATGTGTACTTGTAGTTATCGAATATATGAAAAATGAAAAATGTGGACTTATGTATTATGATGCTTTTGCGTATGATATTACTGTATCCATATCATTGATGCTCCATTTTCATATATTAAACAGACATTCATTTCATGATATAAAACCTACGTGTGTTTCATACAAATAATCTTTCTCAGGAAAGCTTTGCGTGTATGGTATGAGTATACATACCTATTTTCATAGCATGATTTATAGCATGCTTCATTGAGTAAATAAGGGACATGGAATTCCATTAGTTGTCTCGGAGGACATCCCAAGGGTCGATGTAACCCAAAGCAAAGGGAAAACCACCAAGGTTCTTTGCGAGCGCTTTCAACAGACGCCGTCTGCCATCCTCAAGCAACTCTGTTTTAGTTAGTAACCTCATGTCTTGAAACCCTACTCTCACATTTTAGCTGGAAAATCAATTGAAATATCTTTGAATGAGATTGTGCCTACTTAGGCCTTACATTCTCAAGCAGAAAATTTCATTGCATTAGTGCATGCATTTTTTCCTGGGGCACCACTCATTTACTTTCGCACTTTCTTACGCATAGTTCGAAAATTAGTTGCAGTGGAGTATATTATATTACGAACGTTAGTATTTGCACTCCTTTAGAGCATGCGCAATACGCAAATCAGTTGTGATATTTATGAAGGGCCGTGAACTATTTAATGTTCAGGAGGCAATTATGAAAAATAATTTAATGATTTTGTTTATTCTTCAGTTCGGATCTCCATTGAGCGGTAATTGATGAAGAGGGATTTTGGCCTATATCGCTGAGGTATTGGAATTGGTCACAGCAACATCGTGAGCCTTTCATTGCTACAGTAAGTAAATGCCTGTTGAACATAATACTTTGATGTGATGTGTGCACTTCAAGCCTTACAAATGCATAGGATGGCTTCGTCCATTAAGGACCTAGCAGTACGGTTTAATGTGGCCAAAACGATGGCATCTATTATAGCTGAGCAAGCTGCAGCAACCGAACTGTACTGGCTAAATAGCCTTCAAAGGAATGAAGAACTGTTATTTCAAAGAACATGAAATCGTGAATTTCATGAAATTATCTCAGTTGTTATGATGCGTAAAATGTTCATTTGCGGTGTCACGTATGATTTTTAATCTACTCTTTTGTGGTGTCGGTAGATCTTCACGTCGATATGATTAGTCGGAATGAGAGTTCGAATCTCTCACTGAGTTTATTTCACTCTGATTAGGAATTTCCGCTTATCATGGCGACGTGAGGTCAACGACATATTATCTGACACGATCGTAGATTGACGAACATTTTCTGACATGATCATTTTTAATCTGACACGATCGTAGATTGACGAACATTTTCTGACATGATCATTCTTAATCTGACACGATCGTAGATTGACGAACATTTTCTGACACGATCTGATAAGGACGTACATTTCATAATCGTCATGCAAAGTCTGATACGATCGTGTCAGTGTCTTTGCATGAGACATCTAAGATCGGGGAAGAACGTGCAAGTCGATCGTGTACGATTAAGTCAGAAGTTTCTCTAGTGTTAGTAGGGATAACCTGTGCCATTGACCTCCGGGGTATCTTGTGCCACGAAAATAGACTAATTTCACTAAATCTGGTCTCAACTTCAAAAATAAACCAATTTTGTTCAATCTTAGAATTAATTTTTAAGATATCTTAGTGTTGAAAAAGTGCAAAAAAGGGACTTTTTCAAAAAAATCTCAGACAATCTGAATTTTGCAGCAGGGATGCGGAGTCGGAGTCCTATCATTTTTGCTGGAGTCGGAGTCGAAGTCCTATCAAATGATAGGACTCCGACCTGTAGCTATAGACCCGAAATATAATACAAGTTAATTATTTATTCTCGTGCATAGCTGTCACTATCTTGATGTCAATATTCTCCGTCAAACAAAAGTACAGAGACAGCAGTGCATGCAAAGCTTGTAATAGTTGATGAAATGAACCGTGATAGTGAAAAAAGAATTGTCTTTTCACTCGGTGATTTATAGTAGAGAAGACAAGCCTTCTTAGTCTCGATCACACTTACGCACCAAAGGTCAGAGACAAAAATGAAATACTAGTTTGTTTGAGAACATACCTCTTACCCTCACTTTAATCGTGTGTGATGGCTCCTCCAAAGCGCATATTAAAATCGAAAGTGTACTCATATATTTTGAAGAAGGCTGGGGGATTTTTCTGCCGGGTAGAGACTGGAGAAAACTCGTGTGAAGCACATAACAACTTAAGATGGGAGGAACCGAGTCGCATACATCCAACTTAAAGCGACATTTGATAAACTTTCATCGAAAGTGATTGATATTGATACAACAATGATCTCTAAACATAGGTTCAGGTAAGCCTATAATGATCTATGATGTAGGTTACCAGCTTATTTAAAAAAACTAGGCTTTATATGCTAATTGCCACCATGAGTCGGAGTCCTATCAACCCCCGGAGTCAGAGTCTTATCAAACTGACAGGACTCCGCATCCCTGTTTTGCAGGAAGTCTCAGGACAGATGTAACTCTTTGTTAAATTGACTCAATTTTTACAGGAAAAATAATTGCAAGACCGACAATATTATTATAAATCTTGCAGATGGATATGAAGGTCCAAAAACGACCGTGGTACAAGTTAGCCTGCCTCCGCTGGCACAAGTTACCCCCAGTTGACGGTACTTCAATTTTTGTTGAAATAAAGAATTCTAAGCGTTTGAAACGCTTCTAAAAGATTATTTTGCGTTTTTAAAACATTTGTGGATTTACTTTCGAAAAATATTCAATCATAAAAGACGAAAAATTGTTCATTTCGCACAATGGTGAAAACCAAAAGAAATCAAAAGTTATTTTTATTGAATTTTTAAAAATCGATCGAAGTTTCCATCTCTACGTTTTTGATGAAAATTTTCGATGAGGAAAACAAAAAATTTTATTTGCTGAAAAACTAAATGAAAAAGTTTACAAATGTGAAATAAAAGGAAGTTGGAAGCCTTTCGTTGGGTTTTGAACGGCGAAGAATTAGGAAAATCAGATTATGTCCTGGCAGAAGAAGACGTTCGCTAGATCTCAAATTTCCCATTCTTCCTCCACTGCAACAAATCCACAAATTCTTCTCTCCCATCAGCTGTTGTGTAGCTTCGTTCTTCTTCCTTCATCACCAGGAACAGACACTTCCCTCCAACCACCGACCTGGCTGTTATTCGTTTAATCTTCACCTCCTCCGGAGTCCGAACGCATCTTCCACCGCTCCACCACAGCACTTCGGACATCGCCCACCGTTGGCGGCTGTGGTAGTTGGAAGTCGTAGAATCCATCTTTCTCTGCGCCCCAGGAAGTCCAGTCATTGAGATAGAATCGAACTGCAAAGAAGAGGAAATGAATGAATTTGACGCAAAGAATTTGTTTGTAAGGAAAATAAAATTCAGTTGAAGTTTCCACTCTGTTAATCTTATCATTTTTCAAATTTTGAAAACGAACAATTGACAGAACTGCTGATTATCCTCCTGTAAGCGTATTTTCCATTTAATTCTTCTCCTATTAATGTTTTGTCTGTCTGCATTTACTCATTAGAAGGAAACGCTTCAAAAGCGGATTCTCTTCATTTAAATTATTGAAATCCAATGAAAATGGCAATGAAAAGTCATCGAAATGAAAATATAGTGAATAATTTGCATTTTCATGTCTTTTCAGATTTCATTTGTTTTGTCAGATTTCAGGTTTTCACAATTCCTCTGAAGGAGGTCCAGTCTGCGTTGTTCTAAATAGAATTTGTTGTATAATGTCAATGGGAAACATTTAGGCCACAAATTTAGGTGATAAAGAAAAATACATTTTTAGAACAATTTAAAGTAATACATTCTGAGAACTTCAGATTTCAAAGAAATTGAAAAACTTTATTTCTATTTATGAATTTTACGCAGCTCTCTTTTTGTTGACACCTGGTTAAAATCATGCTTGAGTTCAGAAGAATCAGGATATTTTAACTGAATCCGTAAATATCACTTTGGTGCTCCGGTTTTGATACATTCATAGATGATTCTAAGGTTGAGGAAAGCAAGAAGTTAAGTTAGCGGCATATTAGTTTTACAAGAAAATTCTAATTCGTGAGGACAGAAGTAAATTGGAATTTACTTGTTAGAAAACTAAGGTCAGTGATCTTAGGCATTCCCTTATTTCTGAATTATCCATCATGAGTCAAGGCATTTTTCACGCCAAAACACGATTTTGAGTGAAGACTTAACGTGTGTGTGCTCACGTTCCTTCCGTCGACATCAGCAGCAAGAATAAAATTTTTTCTATCTAATCTGAATGTTACATGAGAGAATTTCAACTTACCGCATTGAAGAGGAGAATGTTGTACAGCCGAATCTGTCATGAATCATCTGTAAACGTAAAAATGAATTCATTAGCCCTCTGAGCAGAACATTAACACATAAGAAAGTGACTTTATGAAATAATCCCATTGATTTAATAGTGCAGAGCGATTCCCATTATTCATCCAAAATATGATTTCATCCATTATGAAATACTTAGTCCTTAGAAAATATAAATCTTCACTAATGAGTAAATCGATTATGAATCGACCCGATCAATAATGCATTTCAAAATTTCAGGAGAAAGTGATAATAACTATCTCACTCCTCTACAGGTTACACTCCTGAAATGGTAAACATGACCTGGGTGAGTAGGCAAGGGCCTCACTTATTTTTGGAAATAAAATGAAAATAATAATAGGAATAAATACAACATTAGTGCTTGTCATGATATGGTAAATCATTTTCATTGAAATTTAAATCTTACACTGATATGAATTTATAAGTACCTAAGTTTAGAACAGAACATGATGACTTGAGCCTAGATGACTGTCTTCTTTATAAAGAGGGCCTCTGTAATGCGCACAAATGAAGTGCTCTAAAGGAAGGTGACAAAGTACATGTATGATGTTTAGATTATTGATAAAGAAAGTACATGCATGATGTATTGTGCGTAATTGAGCTATGGTACGAGGTGGAAAAAGAAAGGCAACAATGCATCCTGTAATGATGATTTCTCTATTTTTCATGCGAAAGACACTTTTGAAATCTTAATCAGCGTATATCTACATGTGTATTCATAGCATGGCAGCCCGCTTTTTCCTACATTGCTGCCCAGTTCATTTCAATTACGCACAATAGTATTAACATAGATTTTTTCGGGCAAGAATGTAGGACATTTTCATGCCCTCAAATGTCCAACATTGTTGCCCTCAAAACACCATGTCAATCTTATATTGCAAGCTTATAAGAAGACGCCCATGAAGATGCCCATGAAAATAAGATCCAATTGAGTCTTCCTCTAAAGGCTACTACCTGAAAAGTCCCATCGATGTCTCATCGATGATTTCTGAATTTAAGTGCACTGGTGATCAGTCTACCACACACATCAGTGAGACAACACGGCATCTGGGTAGGAGATTTCAAGAGCATGCATCAATACCTGGTCCCGTCTGACCAGTTTCTCAAATGTAATTGATACAGCAGACGAATCATCATGAACGATGTCACCGTCCTTTATAGGACCTCATTTGTGCGCATTGTGGAGGTCCTCTTCATAAAGAAGAGGTCTCCAACTTTGAATAAGTAACTTTCCCAGTGGGGGGGGGTGATCTTCAGTTTCTTCAGTTTTCTAATTCTGCTTTTTTACTTTGTTTGCCTTTATATTTTTCAACCGTCACCTGTATATCAAAATAT
>CAJQUW010004413.1:0-111586 GCA_907163375.1 Prostheceraeus crozeri
GTCTGCTCGATCATAAAAACATCATTGTCACAACTGCACATAGGTCTGCAGGGAGGCTGGCACCCTAGGCCCACCTCTGAATCCGATGCGACGGCTTGAAAACATATTCAGAATCAAAAGAGAAGAAGTGAATCCTAACGGATAAGGTACGACAGTCAGATTCGGATTTGCACACTTCTAGGTCCAGAATACCTACTGTGCCTTCGACAAATTAATAATTCATCGATTAAAGGATGGATTATTTGAATCTGGTCCCATGATATTGACAATGCATGGATGGACAAAGTTTGGCCGCCCTCATAAACAGGCCAGTTGAAAATTCATCTGGCAGTTGTTGCTATCAGAGACATTATGTACCACAATTGATTGTGGAACCCCTACTGTGTCACGAAAATTGCATAGCTTGTTTCGAAGATCCTAAGCGAGACAAATGATTGCTAAAAATTACATTTTACCACAAATGATGAATTCTTGCTACCTGATTTATTTTACCCTATGATGAACTTCAATTGATGTATAATTTATCGATCTGATTTCGCTGAATCTTATGTATGTATAGGTTGTGAACGTTAACATAATTGCACCAAAATTCATAGATATTATTCTATATATTTACATGTGGAATTTCCTTGATTCATTTTGTATAGAAAGCAAAAACAACTGCATTTCAAAAAGAATATACTTTATTGTAATACGATGGAATGCTCTCATAAATGCTAACCTCGTTAAGCAACTTTATAATCTTTCAATAGATAAACGAACATTAATCTCTCTTGAAGCATAAAATTGCCTTGAAAAAATCTGCGATTAGGAGCACGGGACTCAAATTTTCACGTATCTTTCTCAAAGAATGATTAATATAGGGAGAACTTATGCTGGTTTGGTGCTTAAATTCTCATCTAAAACTTCTTTATCAGTCAGCAAAATAGTTGAAATGCATATTGCCACTTTTTCAAACACACAAATGGCGTGACAAATAACAACCAAATTTTGGAAGGCAGTATAACAATTATGTCAGCAAGCATACAATCCAATACATGTTCAGTGCATATTTGATCAGTCTTGTGATTCAGACAACAAAAATCTTTCATACAAGATATTATGCCAGCACTTGTCTCTTAACTTTAATTCGCTTGATTGTAAATTACAACAAAACTTGACTAACTCTCGACAAAATCTCTAATCTTTAGCACAGTCAAAATCTAAAAACGAAGACATATAAAAGGAAAGATTTGAGAATACTATCTACCAGAATATCCATGAAAATGAAATGAAAAGTTAGTTTATACTTCCGCTTTATGATAGGATTCTCTTTTAATTTCATCGCCAATCAATCTGTCGCCAGTCAAATTTTTGAGGAAGAAGCAATGATACTTTCATTAAAGTAAGAACACATTGAAAAGGAATTTCGACTCAGTCGGCTGCCCATGAGAGAACAATAACATTGTTGGCGCACTAGATAGACAGTCGAAAGAACTATGAAATCAAACAAATGACTGAGTACTCTACACAAATACTATCAACACTGCAGAAACAGTGTTTACAGTGTATAGGGGTATTACAAGGAGAGCCAAATGTCGGTCGAATCCCCTGGTTGGATATTAACTGAAGCACGGACTACTCAATGAAGGGTGGACAGCAGAGAATTCAGTGGAAATCTGGAATCCCTCGGTCATCGGATGTTTAGTAATACTATGATATCCACTGAACAAAGCAATCAGTTTAACTGTGAACATGTGCTAGAATTAGTTTCTGTCTTCTGATTTTCTATCACATTATCATTACTTATTTTCGGAGGATGTGAGTGTAGTAGTACGTCTCTGTGTCTTTTAACCAGAGGAAATAATATATCACACACACAGGCCCTCATTTTTGACACATGCATATAAATTTGAGTCTGTTGTCATTCCACTTAAGTTAGTTAACTGTAATTGCTGAGGGTTTTCAATATTTTTCAGAATTATCCGCATCCATCCCTTTATCGGTAGCCCATAAACAGAAGATTCGCAAAGCAGATTGGCTTCCTTTGTAATGTTTAACACAGGTAATAAAGGAAGTACTACGTAATAGGGTTACATATCACCAAAGATGCCTGCGAATGTCTTTCGCAAATTTTTCATTGTATCATCAGCGTCTTCATTCGTTATACTTGATTGGGATCGCAGTGAAGTTTGTCGATTCGGCATTGGTGGGCGACCAGGAGGCGCTACTCCACTTTCAGACGGTGGTTTTGAAGAAGGAGAACCGGCCGACGACACAGAAGAACGACTGCCACTAATCCTGAAATAAATAGAAAGATTGTTGAAATCTTGATGCTAAATCATCTCATATTCTCACTGGAAAACTCGAAAAAAAAATTTGGGTTGCTTAGATATCTATGATTCGAAAAGAACCCTCAAAAATTGAGAGATTTGAATTTTTAAAATTGAACTCAAAAATCTCTCACTGCGTAGACACCCAAGTTTGTATTAGAGTTTAAAAAAACATGGCATGTGGCATCATGGGTAACGATAAAGAACACTGTTCTGAATAATGAGTATTTCTCTTTTTAAGTTATCCATAAATCCCCAAAAGAGTACTAGAAAGAGTCCTGAGCCTGAGTACTAACTACGACTAAGAAATGAGTCCCAGGATCTAGCACTCCTTGATTTCGAAAATATTAGTACTTATTTTAGAACTCTTTGGGTTCGAAATCACGGTACTTAATTCGCACTCATTTTAATACTCACTTAATGAGTCACATGGCACCAGCAACTCCACCATATAGAAAAATGATTTGTGGCATATCTAACCTGCTATATGACATGCGGACATCCATCGAAGAACTGCTTTGGCAATTGAACAAAAATGCATTTGGATCAATAAGATATGCACAGGAATCAAAGCTCAGTCGGTGAATTGGATAAACGTTGGCAATACCCAAAGCACTGTCGGTGAAGATGCTTTTGATCCATATTGATGTCTTAGGCTCATCAGGAGGATATCGATAAAATGTCACAGGTTGGTTTGCAGGGTGATGTTTCACTGAACCCGCTTCGATATGCAGGAACACAACATACCGTCACTTCCAGGTGTGAGTAGAGCACTAGCTACGTTAGACAGAAGGGACCCGAGTTACGATTTCGATGAAGTAGACATGAACAACTTTCTTGACTAGCTGATGACGCCGTCGACATGCGCTCTCAACTGGGAAAGACAAGACTTCTTCAGATAGCCTACATGCGCTGTCACAGCTACATACTGACTCACTGAATTTCGATTCTTGTGCGTCATTTAATGATATTGATGTTTCGTCATATTAGTACTCAACAAGCATTTTAGTACTTATATGAATTTAAGTTCGGTTATTCTAGTTTCTGTTCTTTACTCAGCTTCATAATTGAACAGGACTTAAAGATTTACGGTGTACAAAAAGTAAATGAATATTGTCTTTAGTAGAAATTACTGAAATCGATGACCCTTCTTTCATGGGGTCGAGCTTCATTCTCATCAGTCCTTGGAGGTATTTGCCAAGAATGCATGTACAGATTTTTGAAGTTTTAATGTGACTTGGGTTCAGAAACAATACACACAATTCTTTGCATTTCCCCTCTCTTTAGAAATTTCCAAATAATCGATACAATGTGTCATTTAGTGACATGCAAGTTAATAAATGTTGCATTTAACCCTTTTTCGAATTCAGAGTATATGAATTGGGCGCTTTTCTGATCGAGGATTGGTCATCTCTCCATCAGAGTTTGAATTGCTTATGTCTTTATTCTGCAAGTCTGGGAACGCATTTAACAATAGGAGAGGCACGCACGTGACATCAGAAGTAATTCGTGACACAGGCGTGCGTAATTTCTTTTATGTATTGTCTCCCATCATCTGACGATGTGATATCAGTACTATAAATAGACTATCCTTCACTTTCTGATATTGCTAGCTAGTGTATTTGCTCATGTAATCTCATTGTAAAAGGCTCACTAACATCCAACCCAGAAGAAGTTTTTAGGGATTCATAGAAGCCAAACTCGATGATGCAGTCACTGAAGTTGATACATTAGAAATGTAATTTGATTGCAGTTCGCAGTTAAGAAACCCTACCTTTGTAGTAGGCACATGCATGTTGTTAGTAGTAGCCTACTATGATATTTTGGATGTTCTGATCTTCCTCGATTCACATGTTGAAGCAGATGTCAGCTGGTTGCCGCCTTTGTTGGAACCAATTGCTGAGAACTACCGAACTGTTGTCGAACCATTAATTGATGTGATCGATGCGGAGACGTTTGTGCATACATTTCAAGACGGTGGTGGCAGATGAGCATTTACTTGGTTTATGTTCTACAAGCGGTTACCACGATTGAAAGAGGAAGAACAAAATCCTGCAAGGCCTTTCGACAGTCCGGTAATGGCTGGCGGTCTTCTTGCGATATCGCGTCGTTGGTTCTGGGAACTTGGAGGCTACGATCCAGGTCTTGAGTTTTGGTGAGGTGATCAATATGAGATTTCCTTCAAAATGTGGATGTGTGGAGGACGAATGGTGGCTGCACCATGCTCAAGGATGGGTCATATCTATTGATCATTTAAACTATATTCGATATATGAATCAGCGCATGAAAATCCCATAGTTCGAAATCAGAAGAGAGTGGCAGAGGTTTGGATGGACGAATGCAAACACAACATTTATGATAGATTACTAATATGATTTATGACAGAAACCCTAAGTATCTCTCAGTTGATGAAGGCAATATTTCTCAACAAAGAGAATTACGAAAAAGACTGAATTGTAAATTTTTTGATTGGTTTATGAAGAATGTTGCATTTGACTTGACAAAGTCGTATCCTTTACAAATGCCCGGAAACGGCGCTGAAGGCCATGTATGGAACGACGACGCATCTGATCGTCTTTGTCTCACTACAAGTGTTTTGCAAGATAAGGACACCATCAGTGTGAGTCCTTGTAATGATAATTCTGAGAAATTTCACTTCGATTGGCTTGGAACAGTTTGACTTTCTTCCAAACCACATCTGTACTTTGACTTTCATGGTAAATCGGTGGAGGGCATTCAGTTGATAAACTGTCATAATCTTGGAGGGAATCAAAAGTGGAGGTTGCAAATTCAACAGAAGAAAATCATCCACGATGGTTCCATGTTGTGTTTTAAAGTGTCTCCAGACCATCGAAAGGTCTTCATGAACCAATGCCCGTCCGAAAATGTTCATCAAGTTTGGAATTGGAGCAAAGTCTCACAGCATAGCATGAATGAAACTCATGAACAAACCATTTGAACGATAGGAGTTATGCAGACATCAATTCCTTCCTTTCTTTGGATCTGAGCATGAACATAGTATAGAGAGACCGTTAACTCGGCAACGCCCAACGTTACACATAATATTAACACAACTTTCTCGGGCTGCACCTGCACACTTATAAGTATCTATTTGCCAATATATAAAATACATTTAAGCAAAGATGACTGCTTAGTTATAGAATGTCTCAAAATATGCCAGTTTGTTTTCAATAAATGTTTTGGTTTTGGTCGAATACCTTCCCTCTTTAAATTCTGTGATATTGTGCCTATTCCAAAGTGTGCTAAAGCTACGAATTTGTCTGATCACCGTCCAATATCTATCACACCTGTGCTTTCTAAAGTAATGGAACGTGTAGTACTATCTAATTGGATATTACCTTACATACTCAGTAAGATTGATGGTATGCAGTTTGCCTATGTACCGGGTATGGGCAAAGGAACTTCCACTGCTTTGACTTATGTAAATGATAGCATCCTTAGTTATCTGGATCGTAAGCCTGGAGCAGTCCGGATAGTTGCGGCGGATTTTTCTAAAGCTTTTGATCGCCTAACATTTCAATCAATTTTGTCATCTCTTGTCAGTTTGAATATTCCGCGCCAGGCTCTAGTGTTTGTAAAAGACTTTCTCTGTGGGCGCAAACAACGTGTTCGAGTTAATGATGCGTTGTCGGATTGGTGTGATATATCTAGTGGAGTGCCCCAAGGTAGCTGTCTCGGGCCTATTTTATTTTCTGTTGTCATCGACGCCCTCCAGCCAATTTGTGAGAATTCAAAAATGGTAAAATATGCTGATGACGTAACATTACTGCATTATGTGCGTTATGATAGTGAAGATCGTCTGCAGTTGGAATGGACTAATGTAGAGAGGTGGTCTCAATCTGTCGGTCTTAACATAAACTTTTCGAAAAGTTGCATTATGAATTATTGTACCAAGAAGAATTTGAGTTTAACTGAAATTGTCTCTGAAAGTGGTGTTACTATTCAAACAGTACAATCAGTAAAATAGCTCGGTGTTACATTCTCGTGTGATTTTTCATGGAATGAACATGTTAGACTTACCACTGCTAAATGTTATCGTAAAATTTTCATTTTACGCAATCTGAAGAGAGCAAATTGCTCCGAAGAACTAATTTTTAAATGTTACGTTTGTTTTATTCGTTCTTTATTAAACTTTTCTTTTCCTTGTTTCTGTAATCTGCCAAAATATTTGTTTCGTAAATTGTTGAGAGTTGAGAGTCGTGCTGCACGGTTTTTTCCCAATTGTGAATATTCTGACTTATCTAATGCTGTTGATAGTCTCTGTAATCGTTTGTTCAGGCAGATTGAAGTCAATACCGATCATCATTTGCGTGTTTTATTCAAAGAGAGATGTACAAGTCGTAGAAATCCATATAGAATTACCGCACCCTATGCTTCAACTCGTCGTTACAGCGAATCTTTTATTAAGTACGGTCGCTAATATTTCATGCTTTTTTTTGTGCTGTGCTTCCATGCATAATTTTTACTTGTACTTTTTATCTTTATCTTATGATGGATTTGTAAACTTTCACCGCCTTTGTGAATTTCAATAAACGTGATTTGATTTGATTTGATTTGATTTGCTATTTTTTTCTCTCTAGGAACCTTTGTACTTAGTAAAACTTGAAAATTGGTTTTTAGCAAAAGTGCTAGTTATACTTGAACAACCTGTTAGACAAACCGCACAAATTCGTTATTGGTTTACCTACAACAATTACAGCGTATCTGCAGATTTATTTCTGATGTCATGAATATACGAAAAATATTGGTTGGGAAATGTTCGTTGCATATAAGTAAGAATTGGCGCTTGTGCAATGAAAATCATAATTTTCATTTTTTCTAGTCAGTTAGTTGCCTGCCTTGGTTATTTAAGCTTCGGTTTACTGTAATATGCTTCATATTGATTTGCTTTGTTGAATCATTGATGGAATGACCTTGAGAGCGTGGACGTGAACTCGAAGGGGATCAATCTGGGCGTTACCGAGTTAGGGCGCATCTACGAGGTTTAATCAAGTGAACTTCAAATCCAAGGATATGTTGCAATGTGCTGAATTTCTATGGCATGTTGCGAAAACTAAATATACAAAGCATTGTAAAATTTGAGTGTATTAGAAACTGAAAATGGGGAAATTTTTGAATAATCAATTAAACTTTCTTTATCTCATACAAGTATGTTATGATCAAGCCTCTCATTTTTTTCTTTTCAATGAGCTCTTTATTTTTACAGCTGAATTGAGGACTTTCTCCGGCAGACAGAAACTTGCATAACCTTTATTCAGTTCGCATCGTGTTAGGCCGGTCGTCAGATCCAGCTTCTTCAGGGAACGCGGCCGAAAAGTGGCTTACGCACTACACGGCTTTTCACTGTGGCTATTCGCTTCTACAATATTTATTGTCGGCAATCAGTTCTGAAAAGTTAAATGAATCGACCATTCTGGTGAAATGATAAACAAATGAGTGTTCTATAGCATGAGCACGGTGTCTTCTATATTCAAGAAAAGTTATTCAATAGTTTATCAATTTTTGGAAAGCAAATAAAGAAATGGCCATTGAAGATGAAACCAGAAAATCGCCTGTAGAATCTTTTAGAGGCATGTTGGAAAATCATGCTACCCTGGAATACTTGTAATGGGTTATGAAGATTAAATATGCAAAAAATTGGAAGGAAATTTATCAATCTGTGGTCACAAGATCAATTTTACTAATTTTCCTCCAACCGGTCTAGAGACTTTGTTGGCAGTCTATATTTAATGATATTCAGGCAAGTAACATCTCTCAGGTAGCTCTAGCTCTCTGTAAAAATGTTTGATTATGAGGCATTTACACCAGAAACTGTCTCGAGAAAAAGATAACAAGTTTCTAAGTTAGACCTACTGTCCAACAAAAGAGTTTATTACGACTCTTGCAGCCGGTCAGCCACTCACAAGCTTGAAATTCTGATGCATTAAAATGTCTTGTACATGTATATATACATGTACTAAACATATAGTCACATCAATCACGTAAAAACAAATTATGGAGTTCTACCGAATCTGGGTGTTCGAGTCAAATGCATTACTCTGCACCCATTGGCGAATGCTCATCATCTGATCGCAGTCTTTGTCTGAACTCAGTCATCTGCTGTTGGTTCATGTGTGACCTCTCTGAAAAGCATTCACAATTGGGCCATGATTTCCTTTCTATATTTAGGTACCGCGCCTCGATCAATAATTGCAGATTATGCCAATGAGACGAGTAGAAGCAAAAATTCATTGCAAAAATTGGCAAAACATTATGTCTGTCTGCGGGAAAGCCGAGATTAGCGCAGGCCTGCTCTCTCTGAACATACCTCTAGCATGTGTTTGATTGTTCGAAGAAAACAGCATTCGAGCACGCGCGGTAAAGGCGTTCACTCTGAGAGTCTGATATTGAGACGGAAAGCTGTGCACAACCATCATGAGAAAATATCAAATTTAAATGAAATCTAGTGGCTGATGACACTTCATTTTTATGAATGTTGGCAAATTATTTTTGAGTATGCGCTGAAGACGTCGCAGGCACGGAGGAGATGCCACTGATATTGTAAATGTCCATACCAATCCTACATACGTTTATGATCGGAGTCCCATAGAAATGGGGACTAAAATGCATGGATAGGTATCTATATATACTCAACATCGAAAGGAGTTTTGAACATAGATATGAAGAAATCACTTGAACAGCTGTCCCTTGCATTTTAACAGTGTTCCTCTATTATCAGTTGATTGACAGCTTTAAATCATATTACTGGACGATATCAATATGACTGTATGGCGAATGCGTGGGGAATATCGGCATATGGTCTCAGGAATTAGACATTCCGGCAGCTGTAAACCTCTATATCTCCCATATAGTCATGATATCCTCCTGTAACCTTAAATTAAACAGCAAAATTATCCCGAGGGTTATATGAAAACATTCGGTACATAAAGATCTAAATTATTCCCATTCATCTGCATAATGCCATCTATAGTTGAAAATAACGACGACGCAAGCAAAATCAATGATTCGGTCATAGTTCGGTGTAAAGTTAATGAGCACATTAAACACGTAAGCTCTAACTTTGAATGACATCTGTAATAGGCATCGGCGAAATTGAATGATAAAAACTTTCCTTTTATTTCCATTATCTGTAGCCTTCCAGATGCAAGCAAGATGACTTATTTTGATGTGACAGGAAATGCAAATAGCAATTTTTATCACGAAACATTAAGGAATCCTTGTATTGCTATTCAGTCGTGGTCGGAGTTTTCAAATTCTTGATATTTCGAAGCCCAAGAGGAAAACATCCCATCAATTATCTTCCAACCATTTGACTTTTAAAATGAATTGAAGCATCAAGTCGATTTTATAGTTACAGAAGTAGACAAAAAGGACGAACTTTGTGGTCATGTTGGGTTATTTAATATTGCAAACTAGTGGTCGAATATTTTAATGTTCGTTCGACAAAATTTAAGCTCTTCAAATGCCAAATTCACAATTCGAACATTTAATTATTTATTCATTCGAATATCATAATACGACAAGACCGATTGTCTTTTTACTTTTTCAATCATTGCTATCTCAATCGTTTGTTTGTCCGGGTTCTCAGTTAACGTGCAGCCTAGAATGACACAACAATTCTTTGCACCAGGAATCCGTGTAAGTTCTATTGAAATATCAACACGTTGTACTTGCAGCTAAATTCTATTTGGGAATGTCATTGACTAATTAGGCTTGTGAAAGATCAATTTTTATTGCGGGTTTCATTGTGGATCCAAATTGGACACGTCTGAATCCCTAACATGTTTGCAAGTTACGTTTTCTAAACAAAATCCGATAGAATTTTGTTTTGAACTTCTTTGAACACATTTGTGATGCAGTGTGTGAATATTCGTAGAATCGTTTCATTATTGAATTCCAAAATGTATTCTAGTTTCAGTCAAAACATACTTTGCATTATTCTGATTTTGATGATCTAGCACAAGCAGCTCTCCTATTCAACTAACGCAGGCGTCACTCAGTTTCTACATGAAAGTTGTGAATTACCGGTAACAATCCAAACTTCTGTTAGATTAAATATAATAATAAGAGGTGCTTATGGGTTATTTCCCTAGGTTAGCGCGCTTGTGTTAGAAGTTTTTCAATTCATAGACTACTGCAGAATGCAAACATCTACCAGGTTTCATCAGTATGATCCGTGTAATGATCTTAAACATGTTAATATACTCGTATTATTTTCTATGAGAATATTTTTTCCATCCTGATGTTGAAAAATGTTCCAGATACTCCTGAGTAATAAATGTTACAAAGATAAAATGTTCAAGTTTAAACTTATCTTCAATTTCACTAAGATTTCTCGGCTGACATTAATTCCCACGGACTCCCATGGCAGTATACCCCTGGCACACTAGATAACCAAAATGTAGTAGTAAAAAAATCATGCATTTCTGATCTTCAAGAAGAATCTCCTCTCTTTAATATTTAATGTGGCCTCTTCGAAAGTTATGTATTGAGTTCCTACTACTTTTCTCTGTATGTCGAATCGTTGGCTAATATGATATGCATGTAACAATCATCCTTAGATATGCACCAGACACCAAATCTGTATTTGCTGCATGAATTCATTGAATATACATCAGAAATTCAGTTTTAAAAGACCTGACCTTCACTAGGAGAAAATTATTTACTTTAATACAACCATGTAGACTTGAAAATGCTACATGCACTTAAATCCACAATCATATGCATTTCTAAATTATTAGCCCGGATGCATGTCAGCTTCCTGGAATAACTAAGCCCATCTATCTGAAGCATTATCACAAAAACTGCACCTTTCGATGCTTTAAAGTGCATTTCAAATGTAGAGGAACTCCATTATGGAAAAACTCCTATCCAAAGGAATATATAAGCAACAGCTGCAATCCTCAGAAATTAGCCAGTAAAGAAATAAGTCAATATTTGTGTACCTTCGTGTCAAAGTGATCTTCGTGACCTACGCGACATTTTTTCGAAAATTCAACTAATACAATTTTTGGATACAATAGTATCCTAGCATTCTTTGGGGAAACTGTCAACAATGGATTCCATTTTCATTCATCGGTATACAGTTGTGTCATTTCAACCTAAGTGCATAACCTCCAATTTCTTTTTGTGTCAAAACAATCTGTCCGACAAATGAAAAAGTTAAGCGTTCAATTTAAGCAGAATATTCGACCAAAAAGTAAGTCAAAGTGAATGTAGGACATTGTTTGTGTGAAATGATTCATTTGTGTGAAAAGAAAACAGGAGATGGAAAGATCATGGACTGGAGTATACCAACAGGACTGGTGAGAAAATATTACCAGAAAATTGCAGCCAGTTGTATGAAAAGATTATTGCAATCATAAGATATCTGAAATCCAACGTGAACAGATTTTTAGTCAATTTAATAAGTTAAGTGCCAACGAACAAGATCAATTTACATCGAAATGTATTACTGAAATGGCAGTTAAGAGGAGAACAACGGAAAATAAAAAAAAATTCAAAGCCCACTCGCAGCAGGAAATATACTCATTGACATAATTAATGAAACAAACTATCATTGGCTTGAATTGAAATTTGTTTCATTTTTTCTCAGGTATGATGCAATATCTCGCTTTCTATGTATTACCATTCAACACATTAGAGAATGGAGAAAGATCTATTGTGGTCAAATTTCAAATTTTGATATCGATACAACTGTCACAATTGCTTTTGCAAATTGAACATAAACGTGAACTGAAATCCAGCTTTTGTAAAATTAAATGGCACACGATGCGTTTACCATAGGTATGGCTATTGGAATGATTCGTTGTGATAGAAGTTGTGCGAGTGTTGCCTAAGAGCTGCAACTATCGAGAGTCGTTGTTTAGAGGTGGTGGTGTCGATGGAAAGCAGAAGGAGATGTTAAAAAGAAGAAGGGATCTGGTCGACCAAGAAAGTCTGCAGGAAGAACAGAAGCACGTCTAGTTTTAGCTGCAAAAAGGAATAGCTTTGTGTCCGTCCCAAAGCTAGTCGTACACTGGAAGAGTGCCTCAAATATAGACTGTAGCGTTCGAACGGCTTACCGAAGATTACGACCAGCTGTCCGAATTCCACTGAGTTTTGAGCACCGCAGAAGACGAGTTGCCTGGTGTGATGCCCATCGCTCATGGAATGACCATCACTGACAGAAAGTCTTGTGGATCGATGAATCGAGATTCACTCTGGCTTTCAATGACGGTCGTGTCAGAGTGCATCGTCTTCCAGGTGAACGCTTTGCCCCATGCTGTATTAAAGAACACGACAGATATGGTGGTGGAAGTGTTATGCTGTGGGGTGGCATTTGGCATGGTGGACGAACGACAGCAGTCATCATCAAAGGCACGTTGACTGGAGAGAGGTATCTCAATGAAATTGTGCTTCCTGTTGTTGCCCCAGTGCTTCCAAAACGACAACGCAAGACAACATCGCTCCTCGGCTGTCATTGCCACTGTTAGGAGATTGAAAATTCAAACCCTTGACTGGCCTGCACGCTCACCTGACTTCTCACCCATTGAACAAGTCTGGGACGAGCTTGGGCGGCGAGTGAGAGACCGCTATTCACTTCCACCAGTGTCCCTGAAGATTCTCTCTGAAAGACTGACAGAGCAGTGGCTTCTCCTTGAAACATCCTTCATTCAGAAATTTTGTGAATCCATGCCATCTAGGATTACTGAATGCATTGGAGCTAGAGGGAGGGCACACGCGCTATTAAATTTGAATCTGCTACATGCGATGAGGGTAGGATCTTTTACACCATTAACTTATGTAGCATAACACAATAGGGTATACATTTTTGGGCATACTCTATCCAGTGGGATGGTGATATCAGTTTTCATTCCAAGTTCATATTATTACTATAAATAGCATTTTAAAATTCAAACAATCATTTCTTTAAATTTCGTAATTGTTCGACAGAATTTCATAAAAATTACAGTAGAACCAATTTAAAACATGTCCTGTCTGATGATGTTGCCGATCTTGCATTTCACGCGGTTCTTGTCACTATAAATAGCATTCTAAAATTTAAAAAAACATTGTTTTAAATAAGTAGTATGCATAGAACATGCTAGATATTAGTCATAAAACGAAACAGGAAGTACATCGTTATCAATTAACATGATTACTCCTGACCGGGTAAACTACAGAAGCTGCAAATTAACTGAAAACTCAAAATTATTTTCAATAAAGTTGAAAATTCAAAATGTCGAAAAAAGGTGGTTGTGTAGTCATCAAGTGATAATTGCATCAATGGTGAAATTGAAACAACTGATTTAGAATTCATATGTCACATGTCTTTGAAAATGTTTTTGCAAATTCGCACCTCACCGTTCACGAATAATGAAAAGGACAATGCACATGTCGAAGGTTATCATAATTTCCTCGCGGAGAAAGTGAAAATCTGTCGATTCGGTTTTGTAATCATAATCATTGAAAAGAAAAGAACAAGCATGTACACGAGTATATGTCGTCGGAATAAAGTTAGTTCGATAATTGCCTTTGCTCCAAATTGATGCATAATGTCTATTGAGAGGAAATCTATGAGATGTCACAGGTTGATTTGCTGAAATTATCTGTTGTGAGCACTCCTTTCCTGAAACAGAAGCGACCCGAGCGAGTTTTGCTGCAGGAACCATGAGCTACTGTGTAGGCTTGCTGATTGGCGCCGTGACTAGCTCTCACAGTCGGGCGGTGTTCATCTGACCGTCGGCTAGCTGGGAATATTAGAAAAAAGTCTTCTATTGTCCAAATCGAAGCGCGCGCCATCAACTACTGTTGGTGTACACTGACTCACTAAATTTGGTCTCCTGTCGAGTCCTTTATTGATGATTCATCATATTAGTACTTAATATGCATTTCATACTTCTGTGGATTTGAGTTCGGTAACTTCAGCACTCTTCCGCTTAGTACTCAGATTCGCATTAAAATAGGACTTTATTACTTATTTCATCTCAATTGTTGATAACTGAAGAAGCACCAGTCAGTCAGCACATGAGTCTATACTTCAGGGTGGATACTGAAAACGCGCTCCATGTTGGTAGCACGATAGCGATGCATTGACCGGAGTGCGTCACTGCAATGCCAGAGCATCATACTTTATACTTCGCACCGTCGTCTCTATTGTCACTACTTGTGTTGGCTTGCTCGATGTGCTTTCTTCCTCTTGACAGCGTGTGTGCCATTCTCTCCGATTGAGCTTGAGTCCTGCCAGCGTTTGCCATCCTCCTCGAATGTGCATTAACTACTGCCAAGGTTTTCCATCGTCTTCGACTGTGTTCTGATCCTGCCAACGTTTGCCATCCTCCCCGACTGTGCTTTCAGTCCTGCCAACTTTTTCCATCCTCTCTGAAAGTCCTGCCAATCTATACCCACTTTAACGACTGCACCTTGTGCATATTTTATTGATCCAAATGCACTTGTGTTCAATTGCCAAAGCAGTTCTTTTTCCGATTTAGTGAAGGTGCTTGTCCCATACAACTCTCCAAATGAGTGCTAATATTCCGCGACCTTTCACTTGATCGGTATATGTGTATTGATATCATTATAAACAGTGTGTGAAGTAAATAAGTAAGTAGGAATAGAATGGAAAATGACAATAGCTACTTGGTCTTATGGGGAATAAAAATACTGAAACCTTCGATGGTTTAAGATTCTTGCAATAAGGCGATGTATCGAAGGTTACTTCATCAAAATGCTTCCATATTTAAAGAGAAATTGTGATAATCATGAATATTTGCAAAGTGCAATGACAAGGCGCGGTAACTAACGATTGTCAGTCACATCGCCTACTCACTGCTGTCAAGACAGCACATGTCCACAACGCAGCATTATTTTTGCAGTAAAATCTTTTTTACAATCATTATCTTTTTCTAGATAAAGTTCTTGTCGCTTTTTTATTAGAGCTTGTCGGTTTTGGCTGACCTGTGGATTATGTTTGGAGTAACGGAGCTAATACAACCGAATGTTTAGGTTCATAGTTGGAAAGAGTCAGGAGTATTTTGTGATGATATTATAATTAGTTTTGAATATTTGTACAAATGTTTTCGACTGCTATCCGGCAATCATCTTCAGGTACAAAAGAATCTACTGATGTTAGTAGGAGTTTGAATAATTAGTTTGAAAATGATATTTAGAATGTGGAGATATGGCATGATGCAATGTAGATATGAACAGGATATGCAAGGATAAAGTTCACTTGAGATAATCTAAAACATATGACTATAAGTGAACAACTTTATCCTTGCAGTTATGACATCGCATCAATGTACATCTCGATTCCGATTGATGACGCTATATCGGCCGTAATTAGCAAGCTTGAAGACAATAATACTCTTTGTATCAAAGGTTTATCGTTGAATTACATACAAGACCTTTCGAATATCATTCTTCATAATGCATTTTTTCACTATCAAGGTACAATTTGCCAACAAATCCAAGACTTACCGATGGGTAACTCCCTTTCTGGATTACTGGCTTCAATTTTCATTGAGGCAATCAAAAATAATGCTCTTGAAAATATTAACCATCTTCCCTTATTCAAGAGACATGTAGATGATTGTTTTGCCTTAACGAACAATGAAGAACAAGCTCTGGATCTAAATGCTCAACATCCAGACATGAAATTTGAAATTGAGTATTCTAATAATGATAATGAAACTCTGAGTCTTCTCGACTTCACAATCACTATAAATTCATCTCATGACTTTCGATTTGAATTATATAAGAAAACTGCGAAGAACATTTTTGTACATTCTAAATCACATATACCAACAAAGACGAAAATCAATTCCATACTGAATGAGAAGAAAAGGATTTCTGAATGATGCTCAGATATTTTTACCCTCAAAAAGCACAAAGAAGAATTTGACAACTTATTACGCATTAACGGATAAAACGAACAAGTCATAAGATCTTCGAACATGAAACTCCAACGACGAAAGAAAACGAGAAAACAAAGCAATCAATGGGTCAATAAGGATGTTTTGCATTTCCCCTTTCCATAAATTCCGGACAATACTGATTCTCGAATAAAACAAATACACAAACTCAACGTACGATTAACTAGACACAACGAGACTCTTCGTCAACAACTAAAAAAGAATGAAACAAATATGAAGCCTTGTTCTTTTACGAACTGTGCAATGATCAACAAACAACTATGTAATCGAAAAAATATTGTATATAAAATAAGCTGCAAGAAATGTAACCAATTTTATATAGGCAGTACTGTAAGACCATTTCATGTCCGCTTTGAAGAGCACCTCTGAACTCCAACTTCATATATTTTTAAGCGTGTTCGAAATTGTCAAGTAGAACACACCAACATCGCTATCGACATTCTAGCCCACGACAATGACAACACTAATTTGCGACTATGTGAGGCATTCTTCATTCATAAATTTAATCCTTCTATTAATAATAGAACTGAACTTGACAGTTATCGTGAATTCCTTTTTTATCAACCACATTTCCTAACCTGCTCTACTAAAATAGTTCACCATACATCATTCATGTCAGGTCAGTTCTCCTTTTGCTACTGGTAAAGATATTTAACCCAGTACAACCTGTTCATATCTACATTGCATCACCGTATCTCCTCATTCTAAATATCATTTTCAAACTAATCATTCAAACTCCTACTAACATCAATAGATTCCTTTGTACCTGAAGATGATTGCCGGATAGCAGTCGAAAACATTTGTACAAATATTCAAAACTAAATATAATATCATCACAAAATACTCCTGACTCTTTCTAACTATAAACCTAAAAATGACTAGTCAGGACCTCTTTCAAACAGTCGAATGTATTTCGATTTGAACCCTGGCTTTTTGTGACTTTTGATCATATTGAATAACTTTTAATGAACTTTCTTTGACTATTGAGGCTTTTAGTACATATTAAGCTCACATATCTTCACACAGTTCGTGCATTCATAGAAATATAATTTAATATAATATAATTCACGTATATTTTCATCCCTAAAAGTGGGAGGAAAATCTGAAAGAGAAAAAAAGTTCAATGGAAGATGATTTTCCGGATTTTACCAGTGTTTTTGCTATTTCATGGCCACTTAGCTGTCCTTGGATACTAGGATTTGCACGATCCCTCTCGACATAGTGTCATAGTGTAAATCAGCTTCAGACTGCGTTAATGCCTTGTCAATTATAGTCGCAAATCCTTTATCCAAAGAGAAATTCACTGATTTCAGATAAAAAGTCAGAAATTATTGGTCATCTTTCCGCCTTCAATCATGCTGAATGGATAATGTCCACGTGTTCGCCCAATCATCTTGGAAGACTAATGTCTGCATGTCACTGTATACAAGCCATTGTATAAAGGCCTTGCCTTCTTGTTTGATGCTCGGCTCTTTCCATTGGATAGGTGCCGACCTTAACTGCTCTTTATAATAAGTTTCCCCTCCAAGCCTCGATTGATGGCTTGGACGCAGATAGATTGGCTTAGTGAAAACTCCTGCTGCACTTTCTCTTTGATCTCCAACAAGGTGATGATAAACTTCTCTTTCACTCATCTCACCAATGCGGCTACCATCGATTCACTCACCTTTGTATAAGTACGTGCTTATCAGATGGTCGCTTTCAGTCTTTCAAAAATTGACTATCATGCTTCTTGCATTTTGCCTATGAATGTCTAACTGATCTGCATGCTGCAAATAGTCTGACACGGATTGTCAAGCCGCTATCAGACGATCTCGAGAAGTTTGCGCTATACTCATGCATTTTCTAAGTCTGGTGTCATAACATGTATCGCCACTCTGCGTGTTGATATAAGACATACGAGTGAGTATAATGCCAGGTTAGACGAAAGACTGAGATGAAGTTGACAATATCCAGAAGCTCCACACGTAATCTTCCAGAATTTGAATCTCAGAATAACGATATTGAATGTACTATAAATGCATCTTTGTTCTATGAATAACAGATTGAGAAGGAGTATTATCTAGAAATCGGACATGATAAATGAATGGATGTCTTGCTCAGCAGAGCCTTCGGGTCTAGGTAATTATAACAAATAATGACCTCGAATCTATGCATTATCTGTTATAATGCATGACTTTTTCCATAGAAGTCTGCACCAGGTTAATAATTTCCATCCAGTAAAATAATTACCTACTTCGTGGAACTTATCAACCTGTGGACATAGAAAGCCTTACAAAATCATGCATTATGTTTCACAGTATCCTCAGGGGGTATCTTCAGAGTCTATGACCATCAGAGTGTTAAAGCTGTCACAAATCTGTGTCTATTTGTTTTGGAATTGTATATATCAACGGTATTTCTTGAGATACCGAATTAGAGGATGAAAAACTTTCCATGTGCTAATGCACTTCAATGAAGGAGTGCAATACAGACTCCTTGGAAAGCATGAATGCTATCATGGAAGCTGCACTGTGAAGCATAAGGAAATGCTCATTACCGCAAGGCTTTTAGTGCTTCCACCATAATTGAACAAACTGTTATTTAAAACATTAGACGCGAAACATGGCGAACTGCAATCATATCTCAATACATTCAATGCACAGATTGTCCGTGCAAGAACCACATTTTCAATGCACTGATGAAAATGCAAAGAATTACAGTATCATGCTTGAAATATTCATTCGCAGTAAACACAAAGCACGAGACATATGCATGATGAAAAGAAGAACGATATTCATATTTTCTTTCTAACGTACAAACAACTGATAGACATCAACCAATGGTCGTTCTGCAGCTGAAGTTGTTTTGAATCGCATATGGGAAGGGAAAAGATTTTGAGAATTGCCTATCGAACATGTTGAAAGTTCCTACTCACAATCACGTACACAACGGTAAATAACGTGAAAGTGCTTTGTCAGAGGTAATCGATGATTACAATCAAACGAAATCTGGTGTGGATATGATGGAGCGGCAGATCAATGACTTTGCATGTCGTCAATATGTTTTCGATGGAAAGTCTGTTTCTTTTCGAAGTTGATTGACGTATCGCTCTCGAGCTCATCCGTCATATTGTCTTCCAATAGGTCTACTGATTGCCATTCTTTCCGGGTAAATCGATTTTATACGAGGGGTGATTGAAAAGTTCGCGGCCCGATATAGAAAAAAGCATATTTCGCATACGATACATATCTATTTTTCGACGTAATCGCCCCTACAATCAACGCACTTAGCCTGACGATGCTGCAATGCGCGGATCCCGTGCTCATAGAAGTGTGAGCCTTTGGAGTCCAGATACTCCTCAACGGCCTCCATGACGTCACTGTTGGATCGAAGTGCTGACCACTGAGCTCCAATTTCATTTTTGGGAAGAGATGAAAGTCCGATGGTGCCAGATCAGGAGAATAGGGTGGATGGGAAATGATGTCAAACCCACAACCTTGGATGGCAGACATGGCGGTAGTGGAGGTGTGAGCAGGCGCATTGTCTTGATGGAAGAGCACGCCTTTCGTGAGCTTCCCTCTCCGCTTGATCTTGATCTGCACTCGTAACTGCTGCAACAAATGAGCGTAGTACTCGCCAGTAATTGTCCGACCAGTCTCTAGGAAGTCCAACAACAAAACTCCCTTCGAATCCCAAAAAAATGGAGGCCATGACCTTTCCCGCGGACCTGGTGACCTTGGCTTTCCGCGGAGTTGGTGATCCTGGGTGGTTCCATTGTTTCGATTGTTCTTTCGACTCTGGCTGATAGTGGTGAACCCAAGTCTCATCCATCGTAATGAACCGGTCCATGAAATTTTCAGGATCTCTTACGAACAGCGCCAGGTTGTCCCTTGAGATGAGAAAGCGGGCTCGTTTGTTCTCTGGTGTGAGCAGTCGTGGCACCCATCGAGCGGAAACTTTGTTCATGCCAAGTTCATGATGGATGATGTTATGGACACGCTCTTGTGAAATCTTCAGTTCGAAGGCAATCTTCCGCACGGTTGTACGGCGATCATCAAGAATAATCTTTTGAACATGATCGATCACATCTTCTGTGCTCACTGTCACTGGTCTTCCGCAACGGGGATCATCTTCCAAGCTCTCTCTTCCTTGCTTGAATTCTGAAGCCCACTTCTTGACTGTGGTGTAGGACGGAGCTTTCTCACCAAGTGTTACAACCATATCATCATGAATCTCCTTTGGTGTGAGTCCTTTCAAGCCGAGATAACGAATGACAGCTCGATTTGAAAAGTGATCCGTCTTACGCAACACTTATCTGACTAACTGACTGATAAGTTAGTAACTGAAGTTAAGTAGCTGTGGTTTACCAACAGTTCACCGGATCGACTGATCACTCGTCATGCGCCGTCAGCACATTCCATTGTATAAATCCACATGTGCATAATGGCCTGGCTTTAAGCTTTCTATGTTAGGCCGCGAACTTATCAATCACCCCTCGTATATCAACATTTTGGGTAATTTTTGTCTTTTCAACTTTGTAACTTCGTTTTCATTAAAAATTTGCATATACGAGTATAGTCAACTTTTCACACTGAATCCGAAAATCTTAGTAGCGACCACACCAAATGAGTATTTGTACCGTACATTACTGGTGTCTTCTGACCGATAATTTTGTGGTCTCGGTCAGATGGACATTTTCTGCAGTTTTATGAGAATTTGAAGATGATAGCCATTTTCTTTTCACACAAAACTTCGCATGCATGATTACATTATGGTTCTTGATAATTCTGTAAGTTTTGAAGAGATCCGGAAAAAAGATGTGGTTTCAGCAACAATTTGAAATTTTGAGAAAAATCAAAAAAGTCTGGTTGAAAGAATACAGGTCATTTTTCTAAATTCGCAATTGCTCAATTGTGATGATCCAAAGTTCATTTTGTTCCTTTTGATGCGACAAATAGACTCACAAATGATGTCTTTTGTCGTGTGAGGAAAGTTAAAACATCATTTCTAAGTTGCAAAATGTGCACCGATCAGAAGACAAAAAAGTGGTATCGGTCAGAAGACAATTTTTGGAGGAAAAAGGCTAATTGAAAGATATCCCAAATCAATGTAAATACAATCATGAATTATAGTCGGGTTAAAACTACGGTTCATGTGGGGAAATCCGCCGAAAATGTGCATCTTGGGGTGTCAAAAAGAAAAGTTTTCAAATCAAATGATTTGATAGGCTACTGAGTTGATGATGCAGAAAAGATATGTAGATATGGCAACCACACCATTTATTGTTTTCATATTTTTTGTTTGGCCGTGCATGTTTGGCAACGTCGGTCTTATGACATTTGTGGTAACTCCTGATCAAAGGTTTGCTCTTTATCAGCTTATATGAGATGATTACTTAAATAAGCATTCTTATCCTCCTGACATAAGAAAATATCCATCAAAACGCCATGTAAAACGTAATTAAAATTCGCTTTTTAATCAGACTTCGTCATCTACCAGGCGTCGGTCTTATGACAAAATCACCGTCGGTCTTATCACATTGAATTTACAGGAAACTCCTAGTAACGCATTTTCAGGACCCAAAAGACAGAATTTCAGCCTTGCAGTATTTGATGTGTCAAATTTGGCAAAACTAAGTCACATGTGAGAAAAAGATTTGATAGAATTACTTTTTTTCATAATTAAAAAAGTGTGTGCGTTTAGGTTCGAGCGCTCTGTAACGTCAAAAAATGGGAAATTTCGACTTTTATGAATATTTTTTTGATATAAACAATCATGATATAATGGTTTAAGGAATGGGACGATGCCAGATAATGATGCGTCTTTCTAAAGAAAATGAACATTGATAGAATAATGACATAATTTGAAAATTAGAATCATCGGAAACGAATTTCGCGAAAATGCTCATTTTTGGCGGATTTACCCATGTGCTTTCACATGATACATAGCTTCACATGCATAATTTAAGTTGATCGCAACGAAATGTCTTCCCGAAGATAAAGCATCTATACTTGAGACCGCATTTTTGGCACTTTTTCTGGCTTGAACCAAAATTTTCATGAGGACAATTTTGTCATCTTATTCTGAATTTATCATGACTGAAACGAGGAGATCCTAAGTATCGAGATGAAAGCAAAATTATGAAAATCGGTTCAAAACTAAAGATTTTACAGACAAAAGACACGTTTTTTGACAATTATTGCTGTATAAAATGAATTTACCTTTCCGGACCTTTTCTTTTGAATCGTGGTTATGAGCATTTCGATCAGACCGAGCGAAGTTGAATGACTCAAAACCTGAATAATGAAATTGTTGGTGCAATGATGGAGGCACGTACAAATCAACGAGATGGCACGTACAAAGCAAATTGCTCGAAAATCCAGTGGCGGCAAAGCCCCACGTAAGCAGTTGGCCACTAAGGCTGCCCGCAAGAGCGTCCCAGCCACCGGCGGTGTGAAGAAACCACATGTCGCCCTTCGGGAAATCAGAAAGTTCCAAAAGAGCACTGAACTCTTGATCCGCAAGTTGTCCTTCCAGCAACTTGTCCGTGAAATCGCACAGGACTTCAAGACCGATCTGCGATTCCAGAGCTCCGCTTTCTCTGCCCCCCAAGAGGCATCTGAAGCTTACTTGGTCGGTCACTTCGAGGACACCAACTTGTGCGCCATTCACGCTAAGCGGGTGACCATCATGCTTTGATATCTTACAGAATCCATCATGTTCACTGAGCAGGAATTTGACGAAGGGAGGAGGATGTGGATTTTGCGAAACAAACAGTGATGTGAAAACTACTGATCGACAATAGGAAAATTCATCTACAGGAAAAATGTAGCTACAGTCAACTATCCAATTTTCCCCCAAGTTGTCATGTAAAATTATAGATTAAGAGTATCCGAACACCCGTGCCTAGTTGTCCTACATCGTTCTGATAATTCTCTATTACATATTACGTGCGACATTTTTGAAACTGTAGAGAAACGAGATTTTTTTGGAAAATTTCTTAAACGCATAACATCATTAAGACAGATCTTTTACGATTAATGAATATCAAAAAATCAGTAATACATTACATGACCATGGAATTTCAACCAACCATGACTATATTACATTAACTGCAAGTGAGGTAACTGAGCAGCCCCAAACGAAGGTCATTTTCATATGACATAATCCACTGGTTAAAAGACTTTCTTTCTCTATCTCCTACATCGCTGGCATAAGGCCCATCAGTTGAACTTTTGAGATTTCAAGATGATGAAAAGAAATTAGAAATCGACTTCTCGTTTTTCTTTAAGTTTATAGACTTGAATGGAAACTAAGTTTGTGGTAATTCCAATTGCAATTTTGGCGACTGAGCTAGGTCAATGTTAAGATGAATAATATTAAGAAAAATGAAGTGAATAATGCATGCGATAAATGTGCTTCGTGCTTCAAGATTGTGCATTGTAGATCATTTTATCAAAATCAGTTTTATATTTGAAGAGAATCGTGAATCTTTACAAAGTACACTGACGTGGAATCGGCACCACAAAATTGTGGAATTTATCTCTTGAATTTATTAAATCTCAACAAATGTAACCACCACGAGACATGTTTCGACCTATTGGACGTCATCATTCGAGTGCACAGTAAATCGATGGATACGAAAACTACATACAAACATGTGCCAAATTCACATACAATTTGAAACGAACATTTGATACGAGATTCTCGTATGCTTACAGAGATCTGGTATGTTATTCATACGAAAGTTCACTTACTTTCGTATGTGATTGTTATGTAATGATACAAACTATTCTATCTGTGATTCTCTGTTTTACGCTAAAATACGAGTTGTTGGTATGTTCTATATACGAGACCCGATGCAAATTCGTCCTCATTCGTAAGCCTCTGGTATTAAGAGCTCTAAGTCACATAGCGAAAAAGTAGATATATTACATACTACTGTCAAATAACTTTTTCAGTAATACCAGTCGAGAATATTTCTTTTTGAAAGTGTGGCCTTTAACTAGATATGCTCCACAAGTATGGCGTCGTCGCTACTAGTCTAGCAACATTAACATGACGCTTGGTTAGCCCTACTTTATGAACCACGTTGATTAACATCAATTGATTCAAGCGATCTTTTTCGTACAATCATGTTGAGTTATATACCTCAAACATAGCTATTTTTGCGCTCATGAATTATAATGTGTTTTTATTTCGGATTGATAATATGCTTAATTTCAAAATTACATAATGCATAATTGTTGATGGCTAAATACTTATTGACTTTTGAAATTGAAATTTTGACTCTTGAGTGTCGTTTATCTTACTACTTACAAAACAGTAACAACATTAGAGTGATCTATATTGACAAAAGGTTATAAATCAACATACTTTGAATATGATTGATGCCTTCCTTTAACATTGTGCTGGTATGGGTTTAGTATGTAAAGCATATCACACTTAAAATAATATACGAAAAGCATACAAATATGTACAGAAATATAGCAAAAAAAATATTTTGGTATGCATCCTTCGTATGCGATTGGTATTGAGCGATTGACAGGGTGTAGGTTCGAACCAACGACGGTGTAGCTGGGGGACGTGCAAACATACCCTCTGACCACAAGGCCACACTAGGACCATCTGTTGAGAATGTAAATTAGCCAGGAAGGTACATGTACTTCTTTCACGGAGGAACGTGGATGGCGGATTGCATTCTGCAATCACTTTAATACCGCATCCGAGATTTAGGTGCTTCACGCAGGCGTTGTTGATTACATGTTAAGACAAGTAACCTGGCAATTGATAAATTAATCAAATCTTAGCAGATGCAGCTATCACAAGACATGTTTCGGCCTTTTAAGCCTCATCAGTCGTGTTTAGGCTTGAACCAGCGACGTTGTAGCTAGAGGACGTGTAGGCATACCCTCTAGCCACATAACCACCGGACCATCTGTTGAAAGCGTGAATTGGCTGGACTCTATAATCATTTTACACGATCTGATTCCGGGTATATGTTTCTGAAAGCCATCTTTAGACGTGGTGAGCTTAGAGGGAACTGGAACGTGAAAAATTGAGTTATTATACAAGAGAGCTGTGCCCACAAATTAATGTTATGACGACAGGCAAACATACTTGACGGGAAAGAGTCAATTTTCAATAATCGTAGCATTTAGTAGATAAATAGCGATTTGACAAACATAAATGGAATTTCAGGCAGCAGTAAAATACTAAAGGATATAATGCGCTTAATTTCCCTCACCACAAAAATTTGAAAAATTTCAGAATAAGAAAGATTCATGTGATAATCAATGAACAAGTGTCTGAAGCGACAATTCATCACATCGAAATATTTTGTTGTGAGAAATGAAAAATAATAACTCAAAATCATAATCAAACACACGCTAAATAAATATAGCAAGATACAGAATACCTGAACAAAAATCTTACCAATCGGGTTTTTCAGCATTCAAGCGCAGAATGGCAGAATTAACGACATCACTGCATGTTAGAAAAAACAAAAATATGGTGGAAGCTGTAGCTATCATTTTCTACATATTCGAAAAAGCAGTTAACAATCAGGTACAAATACAAACAAATGTGATGCAAAAGTAAGAAAGCAACATTCTAATTTGCTACATTCTCAGTGAGCTTCGACTTTCATTTTTCTAACATATTTGCAATGTTTCTGAATTGTGCATTAAAGTCTTAGGATTTCGATAAAAGGAAATTGAAATTCTTTCCCAAAATTCTCACTGTTTTCCAGCAATAAAGCTGCGAATATGAACACTTAGTAATAAACCAAAGAGAAATGGTAAATTTCAAAGCTCCTGTTATGACAACAGTGCACTTGACTATCATCGACCTGTTTTCTCAATAAAGTACTCAGATGCGATTCAACCCGACGTTTCGGCGTTCAAGTGACCTGATCACGAGCATAATCAGCGCAGAGCCCGGATCTTCCCATGTGATTTTTCTCTTTAGGGTTGTGTCAAGGACATACACACCACGTATTCCAACAGATGTCATACAGCTTGATGCTCCAATTACATCAGATATCAGAACCACAGAATTAGATTTTTTTATCCTTTCAGTTTACAAGAAGTAAAGACCAATTCAAAACGACGGCACTTCATGAAACTTAGTAATTGGGCCAAAAGAAATTCTTAATACCCTACAGAGATAGGAAAAAAGCTGTGCGTTGCTTACGGATTGCTGTGAATTCTATCAAAGTGCTTCGATTGCCATGATTCCTTCAGATAATTCAGATCACTGCGCACTAGTTTTCTCCATAATGTTGGTCCTTCCGATCATTTTTTAAGATAATAGCAGGCGCACAAAAGTGAGTTCACCTGATGATTTCACCATCCTCTTCTCAGCATTTCTCCTCACTACACAGTAACACTGAATGCAGCCCGACAGCGATGTGTGTTTTGGTGTGTCCGAAATGACATCATATCGCGCACGTCACTCACTCAATGGCTCTGGTATCCGAAACCGACTGACAGCAAATTGTTTACCATTTCCAATAGTATGCGATATACGAATAATCCATTCGAGAAGGAGCAAGTTGTCTAATTCTGTGATGTGCCATTTCGATGTGAAGGTCAGATACGACGCTTCCATTCTATAAACCGAAGCCGTGCGTAGATGAATATAATTCTGTGATCAGAACCATCAAGTCAGCAATGCTACAAAATGTGAGGCAATGTAAACTGTACGAAAACTATGTACGACGCGCTGTTGCTTGCTTTCATTCGCTACTGACTTTTGGGGTGCAAAAGCACTAAGTCCAGCTAATTGAATAGCCAATCTTTTTACCGAATGAAAATGATCGAACAACGGTGCTTTCGTACATTTTGCTATTATTATTAAAACCACCCATCTTTCAAGTTGTACAGTGTACAGTGTGGATTCTATTCGTGTTTCCCGAGGCGGTGATTACAAAGATGATGTCATTTTTTAATGTTATTTCTAGCTACTGAAATAAAGGAAGGGATGAATGATCAATAGAAACACATAGTTTATTTCTAACAACAAAGTCGAACTGCGGAAATACTTTTAACTTTTTAGGTTCAAATTTGATCAAATTATTGCAAAGGAAAGCGTTTTGTCTTTTAAACAATCTAATACTCCAGAGCGACACCGTTCGTTCGAGTTATGAAACCATAGAAATCCAATTTTTCTCGTTGTGGCTAAGTTAGTCAGAAAAGAATGGCAGCAGCTCTTCGCTAGTGGTAATTTCATCTGCTCGTGTAGGCGCCGTTTCCTAGAGAAGAGGCAAGCCACTGAAACATGTAGCAGTTGTAGATTCTTGCCGCAAGTTGATTGAATGCAAGTTATTTCTATTATCGAAATGCATTTATATCAAAAGAGAAACGACAATAACCGTGAATATTTACAAAGTACACTGATAAGCTGCCGTTAACGTGTCAACCACTTAGTGAGAGAGCTACTGACATTTTCTTCCTTAACTCTTATGCGAGCTTCTTGCTATTTCTAATTTGCAGATTGTCATCCAACCTCATAGAACCTTCAGTGTTTATGTAGATCCATGTGCTTCCCAGTTTGATGCACTTTATAACCTAGTGATCTAACATTCATTTAATCACTCAAAAGGATATTTGATTGCATTTTTAAAGCAGACATCTTCTTGGGTAGTCTGTGATATGACCTATGCCTGTGATATGATATGTCTGTGTATATGTGAAAATGTGATATTCCTCGTAGCCGCTAGCTTGTCCGATCTGTTGTTAAAGATAATGAAAACGTCATGACAACCGATGTTATATTCGCAGATAAACAAACAGACTGTCTTGATCACAAAATGATATTCACAGAATTTATCATGTGTTGACAATAGCTAGCTACCGCCATGGACATCTGACACTCTATAACTTCTATACTTGAGTGGCCATAAACATAAAAACCATTAGAACATCGTGGACATGCGTTGTCATGTACCTAAAAGATGGTTGCTTCCGGTGGTTGAAATAGGAAGATACCGGCAGCTTCTTAAATAGTCACGATTATCATTATTTCCCCCAATAAATAAAAGCATTTTGATTGAACATCTCACCATAAATCGCCTTGTGTCAAGAATCCACAACAACTGTTGCATGTTTCAGTAATTTGCTTCTTCTAACGATAGATCAATCGGCGCATACAAGAACGGCTGGAATTACCATCAACAAACAGCTGATGTCCCTTCTAGTCTCACCATGAATGTACTTCAGACCGTCATCTGTCAGATGTTCGACTTTGCACGCAACTCATGTCAAAATTAGTCTTCAAAGTTGTGTTTGCGATGAACATGTATGTATCATATAATTTGCATGTATTATCAAAATTCTTTATTTAATTTGCATTCAGCGCAGTTTGACTATCCAAATCAAGCATGCTCCTATCTTTATCTTATGACGTTCTCATGCGATAACTGATAAAAACGCATCGTTTTTGTCAAAGTCATCCGCTGTCAATTCCCACTGATGCTAACGACATCATTTTTTTGAAAAGGTGAAATTGGAATTTTGGATTGTTAGTTACAGTAGCTAGACGGTCGATTTTGAAATTACTGATGTCAACATTGTACCAAGTCAACACCAATTGTGCTGTAGAACGATAAAATCAACGGAACGTAAATCATAGGGGGAGTTCCCCTCACAAGGCTACAGAGCTCAAAGTAGGGTTACGGTGTGTGTTTGAGCCATCCACTCGCTTCCGCCAAACGTTCGGTTCCGTTCTCAGACAGACGTTGTCCACAACACTTGCTGTAAAATCAGTGCAACTAGTCCGACAGGCAGAACGATTCTCCATGGAGAACGATGCCGAAAATGAGGCTTTCATATAATGATGCACACTCTATCCCTACTAAGAATCTGAGCGTCTGCCGTGTTCTACCTGGTTCCTCTTCTTGTCTCTTTACTCCCACTCTCAATGTTGACTGTTGGTCACGGACCTATGCACCAGGGCTCTCCAACCAAATCTGTCCTTAGCGAGTCTTGTGCAATTTGCTAAACCGCGTCTGATGTCGTCAATCCATTTTAGTCTCGGTCGACCCTTCAATCTGCTTCCTTCAATCATTCTTTCCAATACGTGTGTTGACATGTTCTGGGCTCTGATGACATGACCAAAGCATTGCAACTTGCGCTTTCTGATCGTTGATAGCAGGTGTCTTTCTGTTCGTAGCTCAGATAGCACTGATTGGTTTATGCGATGGTGGGTCCAGTGTACACCTAGCAGACGCCGATAGCACATCATTTCAAAAGCCTGGATGAGATTGATGTCATCCACGCATGGTGTCCAAGTCTCGCATCCATGTAATGCAGCAGGCCAAGCAAGCGTGTGCAACAAAGTTAACTTTAAAGGCTTTAAGAGGGCACGGTCCTTCCATAACGTACTAAGAGACCTCAGGTCTGTTCTTGCTTCCTCCAAACGCACCCCGATTACCTGCGAGGTATCTACTGTTCAATGTAGGATCCAAGGTGCTTGAACTTCTCTACTTCTTTCAGCCATTTTCCTCGGCAACGAATATTCAGATCGACATGATCTCGGGTTGCTGCAATCACTTTCGTCTTTCCAGATTGGGGTCGCTGGAAACTGTATCAACTTTGTTCAAGTAAGACCTGCAGATCAGCAGGAGAAGTTGCAATGAGAACAATATCATCGGCATAGCGGAGATTGTTTATATTCTGCCCGCATACGATCACGCCAATTTCTGTGAGCTTATCCACTGAAGGTCGCATAACTTCCTCAGAGTAGAGGTTGAAGAGCATAGGAGAAACTATACAGCCCTTTCATTTTCAAATCTGACAACAACTTGTTGCCTTCGATAAATTTTCGACAATGATGAAACGGCCGATCCAGGCCCACCCATTTTCAGCAAAATGTGCCAAAAGTCCGAGTGACACACTGGATCAAACGCCTTTGTAATGAATGAAAGCCATAAAAAGCGGAGTGTCAAATTCCCTCGCCTTCTCCTTCAGAATTCTAGTGTTGAAAATCTGATCACCAGTGCCGGCCCTCTTTCAAAGCTCCAGCTGCATTTCTGGAAATTGCTCTTCTGAGCCCTCTGCAACAGAATCAGCAGGAGGATCTTTCTGGCATAGATGATGAGGGTGATGGTGTGATTATCCGCACATTCTGAAGCCCCATGAACTCTTCTTGTCAGACAGGATCAAAGGAAATCACATGTTGATCCAGATTGCAGTTTTGGCAAAAATGAAATGTTCTGCTCTTGAAATTTAAGAAGTCTAGAACCATAATTTTTGACATGGAATGTCTTCTGGTCATTATTTATCGTGTTCATGAACATTTATCTATGAAGCTACCTACTGTCGGCAAGTAACAACATGCTGGCCCACTTTATGCAGATGGAAGCACATTTTCGCATACATCGCCGATCAGAAGCATCATAATTTCACATACATATTATAGGAAATGACCTGAAGACATTCCATGTCAAAAATGGCTCTAGACATACATGTACTAGTACATTCCAGGAGAACAAGGAAAATTTCATTTTTGGCAAAGAGAGTCAATCTGCCAATAGATTTACAAATGTTTTTCTTTGATCCTGTCTGTCAAGGAGAGAAACCGGGTGGAACTCGGCAGACGCGCAGATTCACAGTAGACGTAGGATGTACATTATTCTGTGAAAGTCTCGCTTTCGGCCTCGTTCCCTGCAGGAAGTCGCTCTGGCTGCAGAACTACAAATTTTCCACTCTCTTAGATGTCTGACCTACAAGTCCTCGTTATTATGAATTCAAATGACCATATCTGCTGATGAAATCTTTCAACTTGAATAAGTTAGACGACAATATAAGTCATAACTCCTAACGAAATGTCCTTATCTTAGCTGACATTCTTTATCACCGCTATGTTGCTGCCAACTCGTACCGCATGGGTTGAATTTCAAGCAATCTCATGGGATGCAAGAGAATTTGAAGTAGTCCTTGCATTAGTGTGATAAATTATTCATTTTGATAGCTCTCTCCACAACTATACACAGAAGATGGATCGGTGACAATGAAAGCAGACCTCCCACTCATCAATTTCACAATTGCTCTCTAGAAATAGGAGTCAATTTGCTTGAGATCTGAACGTTCAATTGCCATTGCATAATAGGAGAAAGAACAAAGCCTCGAACAGTGACATTAGCTAAGTTCTGTTTGAAATTCTATCGCCTCAACATGATCATTTATCTGCTTGATGGCATGTGCATCAGGATTTCATCTTCGGAGACAGAGGACGCGAATTCTGATGTGAACGTTGTACCACTTTTATTTCAGGTCATCAAGAAGTATAATGACCCAATCGCAATTACGAATGTCGCAGATTCGTAACTGAAGTTAACATCTTGCACGCTATTTTGTCAAAATGATTTTATATTTTAAGAGAAATTATAATAATTGTGAATCTTTGCAATGTAATGCATAATGACAAGGTCCGGCACCTAACTATCATCGCACAATAGCGCTCACTTGTCGCAAACGGCAACGGTGCAAGAAGTCACAGTCCTACATGTACTAATTCACTTTCACCCACAGCAAAGTTGGGGAAAACGTGTATTGAGTATACCTAGCACATGTTTTGGGCAAAAACGTGGACCAAAACCTAAACCCAAGACCAAGTTTCAAAAAATGAGTAGAATCAAGTAAATGAAGTACATTCTTTATGCTTTGTGCTGATATAGAGATTCTTCTATAAGCCAAAATTCTTATTTTTCGATAATTTCATCACAGTATTGCTGTTTAAATAAAACTTTTATTTCTATATCGAAGTTTCTATTCGATAGCTTGGGTGACAGCTTGCCAACCAAGAAATTCTGAGACATCGACTATAATTGGTAAAATTAGCGACCTGGTGATCATTAATTCATTAGTAGTGTGTGCCTAGTACCATGCCCATAGTCCATTCTAGTGCATGCTTTAATTAAGAACGTGAACACGGTAAGTGTTAGGATCTGAAAGTTGTCCACCACCAGACACGAGCATAAAGTATATATAGGTAGAGTGTCGACTCGAAAAAGTATCTGTATACAGTGAAAATTTTTATATGAAAAGATTCAGTTTTTTGTGGAGATTCCGTTCCCGTGGTCCAAAAAATATTTCAACAGTTTTAAAAAAATCGAAAATTTGCAAATTTACTTACTACCGACATGACTCTTTTTTATAAGTAGTATGAAACAAGTTGGATATCAAAAGGAATGAATATTTACTAATAAGCATCCTAACTAAGCGGAAATTAAGCTGATTATCAGGGGAATTTCATCAGTCGCATTATAATGGAAGTCTTCATGAAAAAATCGCGATCTTATTCGTGCTTTCTTGGCTGAAATTTCAAGTTTTAATTAAATTTTCATCGGCATGATTTTATGATTCACTAAATTCATGTTTCATTCCTCAAATCTGAATGATGACCCATTTACATCTTTCAAAGTTTATTGAAATCATTGTCTTTGATTCTGTTATTTTGCTCTGTCAGTGGCCGGTTGTTTATGATATGATCATGCTTTAGAAGATTCTCCTGAGGTTGAGCATGAAAGCATCGAGTTCCTCATCGAGTTGCTAATTTAGCAAAGATTATACCTCACCAAGGCTGTCATGACACGGAAGATATTGTAAAATACCATCATTCCTTCTCAGCATTACGATCATGATCACTCAATTCCTTGATAATGTGTAATACACTGCACAAATTTGCATATCTCACATTTGGTAACAATACCAACTGTATCCTCCTCGAGTTCATTTAATAAAATCGAAAGTGTATTCACATTGGGGATTTAATAAATTCGCAGTTACCACTCTACCTAATATATTTACTCTATGGACACGAGTTTCTTCTGGCACTCATCGGCCATCCACTCATACTCGACCTCGTACATTAAATGCCTTCATAGTCAATGTAAATACTGCAATATCATTGAAATTATTAGAACGCTTCATTTCATATGACGTGAGAGATAAACTTCTGCGGAGGGGATCAATATGGATTCCGGCCGGCGCCGTCTACAGCATATGCCACTCGTGATCTTCATGAACATCTAAATGCTTGGAGATCCAAATGTATCAGGTATCAAAATCTCCGCTTACGACTTCTCTAAGGCATTCGATAAATTAAAATTCAATCAAATTCTTGATAGTTTAACTAAGTGCAATATATTTCCGTATTTTATTCAGTGGATTGGAAGGGGGAGAGGCTCAATGGACGCGGTTGAGGTGTGGGGCTGGCAAACTTGCATCTCATTATCGCATGTCCGAACCACTATCAGACTCCCTGTGGCAACGAATCTGGCGAAAAACTGGCAGATAATCAGCTACATATTATCATGCAATAGTTCAGTAATAATTTTTAACATATTCGCCGGCGACAATTCGCGCTCTGTATGCCAACTTTTGACTTTCTCTCTTATTTTCTTTAGTAATCCGCCTCTACAGCCGAGGCTCTATTTTCTCCCTCACCTCCTCACCATCACCCACATATGGCTAATATATCTAAGAAATAAGTGCAGACTATCATTCTATAATAATGAAAAGAATATAGAGAATCCGCTTATATCAATTTTCATAACATCTCCTGACATTCAATAATTTACAACAATGACAAATATTTGAATAACATAATAGTATTTACTGCGACATTTATGGGAGATAAATACTTTTTTACTTTAAGCCTTCGTGAATTAAAAATGATCCCTTTCTATCAGATCATACTGAGTATACAATATATTTTGATGTAAAGGTAATATACGAACATTACTACTTAACACTAATTAGTTGCTACAATATCCACGATTTCGCCGGTTGCCGAAAAATCAGCTCGCACTAGTAAACAAATATCTACCAACTAATTATAGCAACTTTTTCGCCACCCGTCGTTTTTTAATTTTACACATGTTTTAGGATAGACGATGACCATTTTCACATGCGGAGATAGTTTTACACGAAAATGAACCTTTAAAAAAATTATCCACAAAATCGCTACCTCGCCAGATAATCTGTTGATATTAGCAAGATGCGTTCACACAGGGACTGTTTCCTCATCGTGGTCGCCTCTGGGCAATGCCAACAATTCGTGGCATTGCCCAGAGGTCGTCTCTGGGGTATTGGCGGTAGGAGTGCGCCAGGATTGTATGATCGGCATTAGAGCATTGCTCCCCTTTGCTAGCTGGGCTGTCTAACGAAAATTCCAAGTTGGGAGAAATCAGAATCGGCTTTATCGAATCTTTTGTAGCAGTGAGTACAAAGAGTGTTCAAGTCATCACTTCGAACCTATCGCGAGAAGAAAGTGCGCTCCCTTGAATCTCATTTCACTTACCAAGTTCCCATCACACATTTTTAAATGCATATTGTTTCTTCTTCTGCAAGGATCCTGATGCCTACTGTGAAGGCCAACTGACGAACAACTCATTCCGCACCTGACGTCTTTGACGCTCTTCACGTCGTAGCTTCTGTTGTACTGTAAATATGCATCTGTGGTTCCGCCTGTGTCATCTTGTATACGATGTTAATTTCATTAATTTGCCGTGTCACTTCCATACTAGGATTCTTAAATACTGTAAATATAAAGAGCATAACATTGGTCTTTTATTATGAAGTGGTTATTAATAGATTTCAATGGTTTTAGAATAGCATTGTGCCTCGGGTGGTCTAGGGTTAGGTAAAAAAGTCGCACAACAAGGAGAGAATTTTTTTTCATTGTGAAAGCAGTAATAGGGGAAGATTGGTTCTTAAATTCTTTTGATCGATAGTTTTGAAATTGCGATCAAATTCATGTCGGCCATCAAGTCATGCATGAATATGAGCCAGATCTTCCTACTATCTAGAAATCTTAGAAATTCCGAAATATTCTTGAGGACAATGAAGGCAATGTAACTTTTATTGAGAATTTTATTTCCTCAAACGTTAAGCAAGAGCGACATAAAAGGAAAGACCATGAAAGAAGTAGGACATCAAATAGCTTAAGTATGTGAAATCCAAGCCGTACCGCATTGATCTTCAACAGTCTTTTAACTTCCTATCAAAATAAGGGAAACTTGAAATAGCCGCTTGATGATATTGAAACGACATTAACCAAACACAGGTTACGGCATTAATGTCAAGGAACACAAGCAAACACTGAAGAGAAAACATAATTCGAACTCGAGCGAATTTCTATCAAGGACGAATTCGAGGGCTTTCTGAGGTCATGTTTGCATAGATATTAGATCACAGAATTTTATATTTTGTCTATCTGCTTCGGTTTGCAAGAAGTGAGATTAATACGAAATTGACGGCTCATAGAGGAACCTATTAAGTGGGCAAAAAAGAATTCCTAATACCTTACAGAGATAGGAAAAAAGTCGTGCGTCGCTTGCGGATTAGTGTGAGTTCAAGCAAAATGTATCGATTGCCACAATTCCTTCAGATTCGAAGAATTCAGATAATTGTGCACAAGTTTTCTCCATAGTGTTGGCCCTTCCGAACATTATTAAAAAAAGTATCAGGCGTACAAAAATTAGTTCACTTGATGATTTCACCATCGTCTTCTCACCATTCCTTGCTGCATAGTGCATACACTGAATCAAATGGCAGCTAGACGATGTGTGTTTTGGTGTGTGCAAAGTGATATCACAGCAAGCACGCATCTCTCACTGGCTCTGGTGTCCTCTGCTGACAGCTCATTATTCATTCTAGAAGGAGCAAGCTGTCTAATTCTGTGATGTGCCTTTTCGATATTATGGTTACGTATAACCCTTCCTTTCCAGGAAACCGAAGCGCGCAGATGAATCTAATTCTGGGTATAAGATCAATGGAATATTGCTTCAAATGCTACTTCATCCATTAACGTGATAGATATGTTTGTAGGACAACTATGGCAACAGAGGTCTGTCGCTGTATATTGAGTATCTAAAGAGAATGACAACTATCAAATCAATAAAAGACAGCAACACCCTTGATTCCCCCACCGCACTCACCCGATGACCCAGGAATCGAACCGAAGTCCGCTGTGGACACGAGCTCGCACCTTCTTCACTAGGCCACGCTGACAGTACAAAAGGAATGCGAGTGGTCATCTCCAAGTGATGTCGACAGCTTATTGTCCTATTATTATTGACATAATAGTAAGAGAACAATTATTCTGATTGATAATTGACAGAATTGGAATAGTGCCGGCGCGGAATAAAGGGTGCTAGTGTCTTCTAGTGACTTAACAGTTGTCACTCTCTTTCGATATTCAGAGTACAGCTTTATGCATAAAATGCATTATTGTTTGAAGCTTAAAATACGATGTGAATGCTCGGCATTTTCGTATAATCTCGGTTCGGCAATTATGCTGAGGTGAAATCATGAATTATAACACATACCAATTGTTTCATAAAGAATTGAAATGGACCAACGTAAATTAAGTATAGAAAGTCGCTTCCAAAACCTTATATGTTTAGAAAAGTCATGCTCTGAAATTGCTCCTGTGAAAATTTCATGACTATGCTCTAAATATAGCAGTCAGTAGACTAAGTAGTGTTTCAATCTTTTGCATTTGTTTGGCATTCAGTTCTCATTTTCATCGCTAACCAAAAAGCGTGACTCATCACATTCACGCATGCATAACTGACAGGTCATACATTTTCTCACACAGATGGATTTCTTTACTATGCGGCTGTTGACTACTCTGCTCTACTGACAGCTTACCAGAAAGACTTGTCTTAGGGGTAAAGCTGATCCGAAGTGGCCGACCAGTTGCCACTGCATCGAAACAATTAAAAGTCCCCTAATGTGCTATTTACTTTTAGTTGCGAAGAGGCTGTCAGCGGCCTGATGAACAGTCTTCTGGCCGACCAAGGCTGACTTCTCGCAGGTCGAATCGCTGCATCACCAGTGTGGTCGATAGCGATCTCTGTACCTGTTTCTGAGCTTTCAGCAAGTTCAAATCTTTCCAGGACAACTGTTTGGAGACGACTGAAGGAGTTGAACTATTCCAGTCGTAAGAGACCATCGAGGCTGAATCAGTCCGAACGTCACAAGAAGCTGAGACTACAGTGGTCAATGAAACTTTGCCACTGGCGGAATCAGTGGTCACGTGTTTTTTGGTCGGATGAGGCAGCTGTCAGATTAAAATTCAAAGATGGACGTCAACACCTTTGGCTGAAGTCTGGGCAAGACATTCCTGATTGCTTTTTTTGCATCGAGGAGTCAGGACGATTGCAGGAAATTTCTCATCTGGGGAGCCATTTGGAGTGATGGTTACAGTTAGCTACATATTATAAGGGAATACATGAACTCCGAACGCTGCGTTCGGGTGATCGAAGAACATGTTCATCCTTTAGCATTCAGTTTAGGTGATCCATCATCTGATTGGATTCTCATGGATGATAATGCTCCATGCCATCGTGTCAGGGCAACTCAATTGTATAAAGGCAGGAATTGAATAAAGACAGGCAGGAATGCGAACCGTAGACTGGCCGTCAAGGTTTCCTAACTTGAATCCAATTGAGCATGTCTGGTCTATCTTGAAAAGTCGATTTCGTCGACGAATTTGTTCTCGCAATGATTTGAATCGGTTGGAATCTTTAGTGAGGAAAGAGTGGAATCATACTGATCAACAGATGATCAGAAATTTGATCGGTAGTATGCTTAATCGCATCCGAAAGGTGATAGGACTTAGTGGAGACGAATCTGGCTACTAGGGAACGCACCCATCAGCCCTTTAAAGGACTAGGCCCTTACTGTGACAACATATAGCAAAGAAACTATGTGATATGATATAGGAAACAAATTTATTCAGTTATAGTTATAAACTTACTGTTTACTATAAAATGTTGCTGTAACTAATTTCTTTCTATTTGTGAAACGGACTGTTTTAGTTTCCATTTCATGTTAATGCTGTTTTTTATTGACTAGCTATGGCATGAGATATCCGATCGAGTCGTAGCCGAGGTTCATATGTAGATCTATCCAGCAAGTCAATAAAAGCAGTATATAACTAAAAAACTTTGGTATAACAATATTTTCAACCGATGCTAGACAACGAAGCAGCTGATGATGTTGACATACCTAATATTACTACCTGGGAAGGTTCATATCAAGCAACATCAGCTGTTTCAGGAGTCATGATCATGTGTCATACAGAAAAAGCAGTCAAAAAAATCATTGATGTCCATACTCATTAATGGCTATCTATGAACATATTGGAACAATTTCCCTACTGATGCTGCAAAGTCCTAGATTCGAGAATGCATAGAACACTTCCTCGGGAGGTTGATACTAATGATTTATCACATCAGGATGCACAAGTAGGCTATATAATGAATCTACATGGTTCAGCTATTCCACCTCCAGGGAACCCGTTTTACTCATTATTTTGTTTTTTGTCAGTAATGCTAAAAAGGAAGAAAAATGCAAAAATAAATAAAAATAATGCTAGAAGGCTGGTTGGAGGCAACTAACTTGATAGAGAATTGTATGTCTTGATCATTCACTTGAACTGGATCACTGGCAATTAACTGCTCTTTCAGCAAATGGGCGACAAAAGCCTAAGCAGGCATCGAAGCGCGTTAACATTACCGTTTCAGTGCTTGACTTTGGCCAAAGATTTGACAGTGAAATCTGTTATAAATTTCCTGCCAATGGAAAGTTGAGTAGAAGTGACCTCAATAATTTCTTTTTGTTGCCATTGAAATTGAAAATTGAAAACACTCCCTTGTAATGGCGATGTTTCTAATTTTTAAGATACATAAAATTACAATGTGTAAACCGCCCGACGTTTCGTCCGCCGCGGACTTATTCATGGACAAACTGTTATTGGTAAGCAAAGAATCAACCTGGTACCAAAATTAGCAACAATTTCAATTATAGCTATACTGAAGAATGTGACTGCAAAGTTTGTCAAGCGCTTTCTAATAGGTAAAATTGTAGCATGCGCTATATTGTATATCGCTTTACATGCAGATTATGCAATGAGTGTTGCATTGGCTCTACGAATCGACCCCTCGGCGTCCGTTTTGCTGAACATCGTAGAAGCATTGATAATCTAGACAGTGCGAGTGCCATCTGAGATCATATTGTCCTACGTCATTCTGATCGTTCTTTTTCTATAGACAACTTTGATGTCGACTTTATCGATAGACTCAGCAACCCTATTCATACTAGGATGGCTGAAGCGAGTTGCATCAGGATCCATTGTCCATCCATGAATAGGAAATACGAGTTGATGAGAAGTCATTTTTGATATTTAAACCATCGCTTACCATCACCAGTTTGTCCATGAATAAGTCCGCGGCGGACGAAACGTCGGGAGGTTTACACATTGTAATTTTATCTATCTTAAAAATTTGAAACATCGCCATTACAAGGGAAGGTTTTCAATTTTCAATTTCAATGGCAACAAAAAGGAATTTCCTCCCGTACAAGACTATCAATGACTTCAATAATTGACCGTGGCTTGCTTTAGTTGTTTTGATCATAGAGATTTGATGGCATTAAGTGTGCAAATGCTTGTGATGATTTTCTTTGAAATGTATTCAACGAAGAAAAGAAGCACTTGCCTACAATTTAATATCAGCGAGAGAGTCTTTGCAGCGGCATAGAAATCAATGAGGTTTTGCCAAAAGCCTCAATAAAACAAAATCAACCACGTGGCAAAAACAACTACTGAGCTACGAAGCTTTATTTCTTCGCGGTTAGACTCATGCAACGATTAATCCCACAGGGAAGAATTCTTACCGTGGATCCGTTCGTGACATTTGTCCAGGGACCGGAGGTGGTGTATTTCCAGTTGACTGGTTGAGTCCAATTCCCGCACCAGGAGGAGGCATGGGACCACCACCGCTAGTGGGAGGCCGATTTGATGGTGCAGGGCCTTGGGAGCCAGGAGGCGGACCCATGCCCATTGGACCAGGTGGATGTGGACCACTAGATTGTCTGTTTGGTCCCATTGGTCCGGGAGGGCCTCCAACTTGTGGCCCAGGAGGTGCATGGGGTCCTGGACCGGTTTGCTGTGGTGGATGAGGGCCTGGACCCATTAGATGACCAGGGGGAGGACCCCGCTGACTAGGGTTGCCGGGGCCTACTCCTGCACCCGATGGAGGACCTGGATGCATCCCTGAAGGTGGTCCTGGCTGCTGGTGTTGCGGTGGATGTTTCATTTGAGAGCCATCCATTGTGTCCGAGTTCACTCTATTCATCCCCATCAGACTCGGTGTTTTCCTGTCAAGATGAACAAGCAGAAAATGAGCATTGCTGATTAACACAGTTTAACAAAATATCAGACAACACTGTCCACTTTTCTAGCATTTTTACAAATCAGATATTTTCTTTATAAATATTACAGACTGCCAAATCATTAGTAAAAAAATCCAGTGTATTACAGAAAATGTTATTTTTGAAACGCTTCAACAGCAGCATCATTTCTTTTGGACACTCTTTTCTGTATCTCTATCTCCTCTCTCTCCCATGCACATACTACTGTATCTGATTATCTCATTACATATTACGAACGTCGAGATCATCATTCTTAGCATCTTGATTCATTGCGATTTCTTTCTGCTGATGTCAGTTCGTGAAACTGAGATCCAGAATCACCGGACTCTCTTCTGGAATGTGGAGAAATATTAATCATCACGTGTTTCTGATATGGAAGATTTCTTAATCTGTTTCCTTCAATAATGAAATCACTTGCAAAGAAAATTATTTTCGTCAGATAAAGGGTTGTCCTATAGGTTTTCATTTCGAACCACCTTTTGCAAATTCCGGTACATGGTGTATCATTGTGTGCAGTTTTGGGGATATGCTTGCGTTAAGTACAATGAGGTCATCCTTGAACTTTTCAATATGTTGGGAATACTTTGTATCCAAATGTTTACCGAAACAACTGGCAACAACATTGTCTAGACTTTTGAATGCCGAAACGATAGGTAGAACATCAATTGTTGCAATTGCTCTCAGCTGGTCAACATTCTGTAAGAGTTTTCGTGCACTGTTGCCGGTGAGGGAGCCGCCGTGATAAGGATATTTTTGTACATGTGATTGATTCAAGTAGCGATAAACAGATCCAGATTTTACCTTTTGCAAGTCAACTTTTCCTGATTTACAGTGTAGTTTAGCAGCAATTGTGGATGCACAAAATTTCTCAGGGTCTCCAGGAGACTGGGAAGACATTAGGTCTGTCAAATTTGTAAATTTCTTGGTTTTCGAACACATATGAGGCTTACCTCTACCAATCTGGCAGAAACAACGTGCGCATAGTTTCAAATTCGCAGGAGAATCGTCGTTGTCAATCGTCGTAGATGTCGGTCTTCCTTTCGATGATTTTTGGCATGGTGATTTGGAATTAATCGTTGTTCTCGCGACATCGCAAATTGTGCAATCACAAAAGTCAGTAGCTGCTGCAGCACCACGAGTTTTCCGTGGAACACGAATCTTGTCGCGATCAAATATTGACAGATTTTCAAAATCATTCGAAGAAAGTTTTTTCCGACACGATGAACAGATAACATTCGGCTGTGTATCACTAAATCTGTCATAGCTCGGAAAAATATTTGTCTTTATCATGTTCTCGACGTTCACTGAAACATTTTGTAAATCACGACCTTTGCAAAAACAAATAACACAAACAGATTTCAATGAATCGAAATGACTTCTTATACTCTTCGGCATGATAACGATGTTCGACGTTACTTTGACAGAACACAAATGAGATGAAACGACTGATTCACTCACGAATGCAAAGTTAGAGATATCAATGTGCTGTAAAATCAATTATTACACGATGAGCCTCTAATTCCTGTTGTTATTGGTAACGATTGCAAGTAAGGTATGTGTCATATCGAAGCACGTAGATATCCGGCAATAATGACAATCAGCAACTGCATTCGGGACATATTCACTAAGCAAGTTCATGGACATACAAGTAGCACGTATAGCATAGATATCAGACAACAGTTTCTGTTACTAGCGCTACAGACGAACGGAGTATGCATAGATATCTGCTACTCCTCATGGACCGTGACTCTATCGATAGAAGCCACATTCAATTGCAGTAAAGATTATGATAATCTTACAAGCTAAAAGTTAAGACCACTGATGATCGACTCGATTAGTCGATTGCATTTCGATGATGTTGGTAAAACTTTCGTAATTTCAACATAAGGTGAACACACGCTTTCATAACAGGAGCACGCAAGTGTTAATATGTTGTGTGACAGGTTTCATGGTCCGCCATTTCAAATTTTTGCATTTTTCTCGAAAAGGGCTCGATGAAAGATTTCCTTATATCGATATTTAGAATCAGCGTGAAAAATTACACCGGAAACCGCCGTCAAAACCTGTAGGAATTTTTTATATTTGGCTCGAGACATTAGTTTCGATTTCAAGGTCCGCCATTTTGAATTTTCCTCATTTTCTCGAAAAGGGCTCGATGAAAGATTTTCTTATATCGATATTTAGAATCAGCGTGAAAAACTACACCAGAAACCGTTGTCAAAACCTATAGGAATTTTTGAAAATTAAACCGCCTGTTCAGGCACACCGTGGGCAATACCAGCATTGACACTTTTAGAGTTATTTACATTATTGATCAGCAAAACAATCCGCTGAGGAATTGTGTATCTGAAGTCAATTCTACTACTCAACCTACTCCTCTCGATGTTATCCAGGGGGTCGTTTCAACTGCACCTACTAGTTGTCTACTAAGCGTTTTGTATACGAACTTGCCATGACTAACCAAGTTCTGAACTGAAAGCGTTTCAATTCAACTTACTAAATCTTCATACTTACCAAACACATGCTAACTTTAGTACACCATTTCATCAATACCAAGTTCCGTACTATGTCTGCGTGCGACGTAAAATAGCATGCTCATGCTTGCTACGACGACAGCAGTCTTCATGATGCTGATGCAAATATAGACAGTGAATCTGGTCATTCTGTTCGACTCTCTCTCTCATCCAACAAAGATTTTCTTGAAGTATGATATTTTTGTTTTGGAATATATAATAGTATTCAGTAAGTCAATTGTTTTATTAAACTCATGAGTTCGAATGTGATGAAAGCAAAATATTATCCTTCCAGTTGTATTTACTTTACGAATGAAACATGCAAGTCTAGATACGTGGAACAAAATAGGAGTAGTCAAATTTTGAGTCAATGCTTCTAAGAAGCAGTGTCATTTCCTTCTCGTTCTCCAATCTTTCTCTGGACACTGCTAGCTGTTCTGCTAGCTCTGGAATCGCATTCTGTTCTTTCACGAGAGCTATTCTTTCTTTCTCCAACTCCAAAAAATCATTGCGCTCGTTGAAAATTTTCCTCTTCCTCGGATAAGTGGGATTACTTCGCATCAGTCGAGAAGCAGGTGATCGGTTTTCCTTAAATGAGTCCTTGTTCGTCTCAAAAACTGATTCATAACAACAAACAGAGGTTTGTGGCAGACCTTCATCAATGATATTCGTGATATCCACCGAATCAGAAATGCACGTACTTGCTTGATCTTGGGAGTTTTTGATGACTGCAGGTTTCAGCAATAATTGCCGACCTTCTATCATTTTTTGTCGAATTGAATCTGGCAAACTAGTGTCACATCCATCCGCAATGCCACATAAGTTCTCTTCTGGAATGACACTAACGACCTTCCTCTCGACCTCTGTGAGTTCTTCCGACGAAAGGGGATCCACCACCAGTCTTGTTTCTATCTCACAAGATGCCAGTCGACTTGGCTTTCACATGGCTCTGCAACTTTCTCCATTTAATTTGCACTTCAGAAACAGATCCATTCATTGTAGAAATATCGTTTACAGCCTTTGTAATTTCTTCCCACTTGGATAATTTAAGCGCATTGGTTTGGATGTCGTTGTGCTTAGAAAATAGTGCAGCATAATGTTCAAGGACTTTATCCACAAAGGTTGAGATTTCACTCAGAGTAAAAATGGGCTGTCTCTTCTTCATAGTTGCAACAATTCGATATGAAATACACACATGTAGGGTTTGTGATTCCTTGCTTCTCATCGCATTCCGTCTGTTAAATTAGCCTCGTGTGATTGGCTGCAATTGAAATGCACGCGCATTCAATGTGTGTCACTTGCCCACGATATTATAGTGAAAGTATGCAGATAGTATGTAAAGATGAAACACCTCCGAGTCGCATACTATCCTCGCACCATCAATCTACCAAATATTTTAGATAGTATGGAGATAGTACAGATATGTGCACTAAGTTAGTAGGTGCTGTTGAAACGACCCCCAGAACTCCCAGTGCCCTAGTTAACGGTACACCTAAACGATGGTGGCTTCCGGTGTATCACAATGGTTTGAAGTGTACTTTGTAAAGATTCACGACAACTGTAATATCTCTTTGAACTTGTATCTATTTTTGATAAAATAACTTGAAGAAACATCGCCTACGATGAGAATTTGCACTATGGCAGGTTCTAGTAACTTGAATATTCTTCACATCTAGCAGCACTGACATAAAATTGGTGAAAATGCCATCAATACGTATTTGCAGTCCATTCCAATCCTACTAATTTAAAGAAGGCGAGAAGCCAGATTTCTATGGGTGTGAGCATCATCTGCTGTCGTGTGAATTTCCACATTTCGTTGTTGTCGCGGCAATATCGCTTATGTGCATTTTAGGAACATATCTACTATGTGCATTTTTAGAGAGTTTCGTTCTTTCGATAAAAGTTATATTAATGTTTATCCGAATCCTGTGTCAAAATTTCAGCGACTAATGCAGTCTAAATCGTAGGGAAAAGTCACTTGAAAGTTTTCCCCTAGACTGTTAGAAACTCGCAAGCATCTCAGATGTGTTGTAGCAAGCAATATCTCACATGTGCATTCACAATATGGATTGCACTCAATTGCAGCCCCTTCTATATATTTCTTTATAATTGAAAATATCCTGTTGTAGAAGGATGCTAAAAGCCTCATGTGAAGATCGTTCCCACTTTCAATAAGTATCGCAATCCACAGACAATTTTTGCCTCTGAAAAGTTTGTAATTTCACACATTGTAGGTACACAGTAAGCCGCTTTGACTAACAATTGACAGACATTTAGCCTACAAAATCTATTTCGTCGGTCACTGTTAGTTCTTGTAGGATGATTGACACTGAGCACCTACAATATTTGACAAAAAACGACAGCATGAAGCAATGAATTATAGCTTAAATTTTATCAAAAATGTAGGTAATTAATTGAACTATGTCAAAACAAATCATGGTTTTGCCACACAATAATACAGATTGCCCAAAAGTCAAGCAATCACTAATCGAAAAAATTAATCAATATTCAACAGTCTTTGTTTAGTTAATTTGCATACAAAGCATCTGTTTCAGTGTCGGTGGAGAACCTTCAAATTCGTCGGATATCGCAGGATATTGGAGGTGACAATCGTCGGTTGATTTTGTCAGTAATTTTGTAGGATAATTGTGGGTCTACGGTTTACAGTGTATTGACAATTAACTTTGAAATCACATATGAGATACTGTCGCGACAACGACGATTGAGTCGTTTTGTCATCGAATGAAGACGTTTCTTATTGCTTGCTGTTTTCTAACGTCGCATTTTTCTAAGAGAGTCTGAGATGCACTTCTTAAGGCATTTTCCCTTGAATTCATGCGAGGCATCTCTAGCCAAAGGTAGTATTTCTCATTGGTGATGGGAATTCATGGTACACATGTCGTTTTAATTCTAGAGTGGTGAATCATCCCTCAAGCAGTCTTATTTTCCGCTTAGACAGTCGTCTCATCACAACTTCAACTTAGAATCCATTTTCCACGCCTTGTATTTAGCCTACAAGCAATCAAGCAGAAATGGAGGGAATTGTTGCCTTTTCCTGAAATCACACAGTTACATATTCAGGAAAACTCGTCAGCTTCAGGGTACGCTTGACAGTTTGACAATATTTCTAGTCTACAATTTGTGGCAAATTTGAATTATATTCTGCATTTAATTCCACTATTCCCAATAGTAGGGGACTATACAATTCGATTCAGCAGATTGTGTCCTCTGTTTTGAAACCTCGTATGATGAGTTCGCTGTCTAGGAAATAGCATGATATTGGTAATGCAAGATCGCTCCTCCATCCCCAACCTGAATCAATGATTCTGCCATGAGACACACGAAGAGACATTCTGACAATCCTAATTGCCATTTTATGCGATATGAGCTGAGAGAAAAGTTCTTTCCCATATTGCGATGAACGACTGACGATTTGGCGCCTATATCGCATACATGCAGTTGGAAGCAATTAATTGTGAAGTTGCGCTTCGATGACCTACGGCATATTCGGTCATTGAATACTCGAAATGACAGACAATTACCTGATCTCTTCATTCGTTAATAATATCAAACGAACGAGCTGGAAATCCCAATTTGGATTATTGTTTTACCATGTGAATGAATTTATTTTTGTAATCACATGTACACTGTCCTGAGTGAAAAAGAAGATAATTAATCGTCAATGATTGTCATAGTAAATCCGACACTCGGTAACGCTAAAGGACAAGAGCGGACATGCTTATTGAAAGCAATGCCACTTCGTGGACATTCGCTGTCATTGGAACGGGTACCTACCTATCATATATCTTTCATTAGAACCCGGGGCTCTATTGATTCATGTTGCTCATACCCGGGCTTTATTAGAGGCCCAGGTTCTATTTAATTACATTAAAATTTTATCGGTAAAAAGACGTCATCTGCCATAGCATTCGGTGAGCCTTCATAAAATTACCGGCCTATTATATGACGCCTCTCCTATTATACTGGTACGATTTTCCCGGTGCGCACCGGTACATTAATAAAGATGGAAACTACTTGTGGAATACACGGTACTTCTATTCTTCCCCCCCCCCCACATTTTTCAAGTTTTCCAAAATCTTCAAATTTCGCCAAAGTTAGTCACATTGGGTTTAGAATAGACTTTATCTGTCACTGAGTGACACTACAACACCACTGAGAAGTCTTACTTGAACCCTGGGATGAAGGATTGGTCCCTTGGATACTCACTTAGAATACAAGGTAGGCAGCTGTGATCATTAACTTCGTGTGATTTTTGCCTACAGACAAATGACGGGCAGTTGTCTAATTCTGAGGCTGTAAATGTTCTACAAGTCAGATAAAAGGAGCTTTGCACACTCAACGCTATGCGACGTTAAAAAGAACGAGTAGGAGCAAGAGAAGATTGTTGATGATGCAACACTTCCGGGTGTCAACAACAGAAATGTGTGGGCCTACTAATTGTGAAATCGTCATGTCTTGCATATTAATGCCTGCCAGGTATACGGTAGGTGCATGAACAATTGTACAGCAGTAACGAGTTGCTTATCCATGGCTCATAAGATGCTTCTGAGTCTGAGTCGGGTTCTACTGAATCATGACCCATAAACCCGGGTTCTATTAATAGGCCCGGTTTCTATTAGAGGATATACGGTATAGAATGGCGGCTTCCAATGGTTGACAATCGAAAGGAACGGTACCCTGTCAGTGTGCTTTACAATTATTCATGGTTATTATCATTTTTCTTTATAACCATTTTGCTAAAGTAACTTGCAATAAATCGGCATACGGCAAGAATCTACAACTGCTGCAAACTTCAGTAATTTGATTCTTCTAAGGATCTACACTACAGACTCTAAGCACCCACTCAGCAGACCATTTGTCAGAAAAATCAGTATTTTGGCTGATGCTGCGTATTATCAGACGAATTTCCTGCTTATCAGACAATTTTTGTCTCATCGCACGGACTAATGTATTTTATTGCGTTTGCTGCATATCATACTACTTATGCCAAATATGTACACTTTTATCAAAATTAGATGGTATCCTTGATAATTTTCAGTTATAAGAATATCCAATGTTTTAAATAAGTAGTGTTCTTTTTATAGACCTAGAGGCATGGCAAATACATGTCTGCATATTTCACGTATTGATGTCATCTATTAATTCTGTTTTTACAATGTTCTTCACAATTTTTAAGGGCATATAATATACTTCACTTAAATATAAGTTGCCGTAACGAATGACAACTTACAAGGTATCGAAGTGGTTCATAACTTGCAAATGATTGGAAGGGTGATTGGGTAGGACACAGTTAGAACGAATATGATAAGGAGTGCCTAGATATAATTGGCTGGTGTTGAATCATTTCCTAGACTTCATTTTTTGAAAATTAGACAGCATTGTCTGATATTTTGTCTGAGCATCATTTGTCTGATAGTGATGCCGTCAATGCCTTTCGTTCTCAAAAGGCCTTATAGTGGCGTCATCTCGCCGACACGACCATATTACATAATACGCAATCCACTGCTGTCTCATAATGCCTGAGCACACTGGCGCTGCAATGACGCCTGGCGTAAAGGTCGTCGATCGGAATTCGCCATTTAGCCCTGATTTTTTGTGTGGACCTTCCGATTAAAGGGTTTCAAGTCTCAGCTGGCACGCCATACTATCTGGTTGTACCAAGAATGAGGAGTGCCATGCCTATTGAACAGCGTGAAAGTCGGAGGCATTGACTTCGTTTCAGAATTGTGTTTTAATTCTATTGAAGGATGATACTGACTTCACAACAGTTGATAACTCACAAACTTTAATTTTTCCGGTCCCTGGTAATAAAATCTTCTAGAAAGACTGCTCAAGGCGTCAGGGATAAATCTTTGATGCTAGGTTTGTCGTCATTTAGAATTTATGATTTGATTATGTGCTGAAACTCAGAGATATTGTGCTGGTTTATATATAAATGCTATCTTTGATAACTTTTGTATATTCGCGCTTTCTTTGAGTCTTTTGTTGTATTAATGATCATTTTTGTTTTCAACACTTCAAAAAGCTTTTTCATGAGATGAAAATTTATGACGAAATACTTGTGTAATTCTAAAATGATTCTAAAAAGATCAAAGGAAGTAGTCAATCTCATCATTCAATGAGTGACATGATAAGCAGATGATGAAACTCAAACGTGCTGTCAGCTTAATAATTCAGCTTTTCCATGCTAGATCAATTTTGGAGTCGTGTTTCTGTCACGAAACAGAAATTCACGGGAAGTCAGGTCACACAACTGTTCATCGGATTGCATAATCGACCAAACACAAGGTGAAGCATACTGAAAAGAAGATTCAAAACACAAAAAAGGGTCAACATATCTTCAAAAGACAGTCAAGCCTTCTCAGCTAGTGAAATCAAACACATTTCGTGGTGGTGTACTTAATAATCGAGTTTGTAAATGAAATTGGTGGAATCACAGCTGATAATATGTTTGATAAAAATTCATCAACATCCCGTTAACCCCATCAGGAGCGGGCGATTTTTAGCGTCGTAGGACCCCTCAAATTTTCCATGTTCCGATGGATAAAACTTTTTGAAAACAGGGTTGCTGCATGTTTCGAATCTCCTTTTAGCACCATAAATAGAAATTTGAACGTAAATATTGTCTTTTCATGTATTATTGCAGTTTTCTATCTTAAAAATGTCTCGTAATGACTTATTCGTTGCAAAGACAAGGTTGTGATATTTTCCTAATGCAATCTTTCGAGTGGTGATATATATTTTGAATCATTCTGTCGCTTTCATATCTAATTATCTGCATACGTACATGTAGGCCTATACTATATGTATATTACAGATGTGCAATTACATGACATGTGTGCTATTACATTACATGTGCAATTCTCATTTTGGGAGATAAGATCAATGTGTATGTTGACAATCTTGAATTGCACATGTATAAATATTATGCAAATATGATACAGAAACATTATATTAATATTCAATGCTACTCAAAATGGAAGCCATCAATTTTCTAAAAAGTACTTTTGAAAATGACTTTTGAAAGTGACTTTACAGCAAATCAATTTTGTCCACATTTTTTAGGAAACTTCAACATGCATACAAACTAAAAGTCAGAAAAAATTAAACTTCTATCTGACTTATTTTAGGAGGTGTAAAAGGAAGTTGATAGGGGGCTCCTCGGTCCTGATAGGATCAAAAGAAGTTGTGCTCCCTACTTCCTCCATATTAACGCAACATCAACATCTTGACTGGCCGCATTTTGTGACACCTTTTATTAATTTTTTTTCCCGACGCAAGATAGGCCAAGGAGATTTCATTTGTCTCTAAGTGCCTTGAAATTTGTGATTTTTTGAATTTATTCAATGACTTCCAAGTGTTCAGGAAAGGATAAATGATTTCATGGCATACTTTAGGACTTTTGGGATTGAAACTATGTACAAACGGAATAACTTTTTCTTCATTGCTCTCCGTCCATGCAGTACTAAACATAGCGTCATATCAATCGCGTAAAACACAAATAATGGAATTCTACTGAATCTGGATGTTCGAGTCATATGCATTACTGTGCACTCATTGGCGAACACTCATCATCTTATCGCAGTCTTTGCCTGAATGCCATTATCTGCCGTTGGCTAATGTGTGACCTCTCTGAAAAGCAGCGAAGACAGTCACAATTGGGCTTCGCTTCCCTTTCTATATTTAGGTACCGCGCCTCGATCAACAATTGCAGATTTTGCCAATGAGGCAAGTAGAATTTCATGGCAAAAATTGGCGAAGGCAAAGCATTATGTCTATCGACGGGAAACCCGAGATTGACGTGGGCGTGCGCTCACTGAGGATCAATGCTCCGCCTGAACACACCACTACTAGCGAAGAAAACAGTTGTGATTCGGCACGCGCGGTAAAAATGTTCACTCTGAGCGTCTAATTTTAAGACGGAAAGCTGTGCGCAGCTATTACGAGAAGCCATCATGTTTAAATGAAATATAATGAATGGTGACACTTTCATTTTTATAGATGTTGGTAAATATTTTAGAATATGCGCTGAAGATCTCGCAGGCACGGGGAAGACGCCACTGCTTAAAATACTTTTATGGCGACGAGGTTTGATGATATCCACAGACCTGGATCTACGTCGTATGGCCCATGCATTAAATACATGTATTCTATAAAGTTTGAAAATTACTATGTTCCATGGGGCATTAATGTCGGACAATGAAAATTATGCAAAATGTGTCATCACCAAGCCGTCAGTTTTAATCCTTGTAGCACAGAAGTTGCTGATCAGAAGTCGCTAAGATCATGCGACTTCCTAATTGTAGACGAATATAATTTTGCAGTAAATATATGGACAGATCTAGACGCGTAAGTAGACAATGGAAATACCACATGAGATTTCTCGTTAAGCAGTGAACAAATAGTCGGGCGCTTCGGCCTATGTACATTGCTTACCATGAAATCTCATGTGGTATTCCTACATTACATTCTCTTTAAAAATTCGAAATTTGGAATTCATACACTGAGGATGTGCGAACTACAACAAAGCACAACCCCTTCAAAAAAATAGATTATTTCTGAGCATCCACACAGTTACAATCCAGACTCATGTGCTATATACGTTGAATTCCAATTATTATTATGTTGGGAATTCAAATACAATAAAGTGAATGGATTTCGATGTCATTTGCTCTATTTGAAAATATCGATGCTTATTAGATAGTATGGTATAGAATATAGTTTACATATATACGTGAATATAGGTTATATACAATATAGTTTACCTATAGAATATAGTTTACATCATTGGATTTCAAATCAACTGATCTCATAGCAATACCAGTTAGCACAATACTATTTTCCCATAGACATAGACGTCAGCTGTACAAGGGCAACCTATTCAATGGTGCGGATGATATTTCAAATCAATTCCTGTCCGTTTTAAATTTCAGGTGCGAGTGAGAAGTCATAAGACTTGAAACCGTAAAAGAAAGTTGAATAATTCTATCTTCCTCAGGTAAACAGCTTTCTAGCTTGAAACTAGAACGCTGAGTGAGCATAAATTATTTACTTGGCTATTGATTCGCTTGAGAAGGATTGAATAGTTTTCTTTCATCGATCGCACAAACTCTACTCGTGTTGTTACTTCCGATTTTGAAGTACAACTCTCAACGAATGGTTGATTATTCTAAGCTATCGGAGAAAGCATCGTCATGAAATGGAGTTTCATATCTCGTTGATGAGAAACAGCACCGTGATAATTCATTTTCAGTTGTAGGAACAAGATCCTTTCAAAATTATTGTAGCAATTGAAATTCAAAGACTATTACGCAACCTGACGCATTGATTAGAAGGAAATAGGTCGAAAGAATAATTCAATCAGTGGGTAGCATATCGATTCGAGGCTCTTTGCGAACTCTACAACGTTCAGTTCCTGTGTCAGAGCATTTCGATATTCCGATTGGCAAATAATATGAAAGAAGAAAGTTGTTTGCCTGATGTATTCAACACTTCCTTTTTAGCTGATAGTCATCCGCGAAGTTAGCTGATCAATGATTGCGATGGAGCGAAACGAAATTATTTTGGCCTTTAAACGTTTCCTTACCTATCGATTTCAAATCAAATTTTCTTCCGTCTTTATCTGACGCTTTGCCGATCTGACAAAAAAAGCAATTGAGGTCTAACATGCCATTATCAGCATTTGCGACTAATCCCCTTCTCCTGGAATGTTTACCAGTTGCGTTTATTTACAAGCACTGTGAATGAAGTATTCAAATCTGCTCATAATAAGACAAAGTACTAGGGTACAACATGTGATGATAAAGGAAAATGGAAATTATATGATTGTTCCGGATGAAAAAAATTGATTTGCCGTGAGATTCTGCGTATAACTCAGAAACCGAATAGGAATTCGAAATTTCCAATGCTTTTACTTCAAACTTTCTAATGCCCCTAACTGAAGGAGAATTTTGAATTGGAAATACTTAATTCATGTGTGAATCATTCTATCTATTATCTGATGCTAATATTGACAACAAAAGTATGTCGTAATATAATGACTATCTGAAGAGAATGAGAACTAATAAGTCAATAAGACACCGACAACCTTGATTTCCGATAGCACTCGTCTGACCCAGGAATCGAAACGAATTGGTGTCATCAGCGTGGCCTATAGTGAAGAAGGTGTGAACTCTCCACCGCGGACCTTTGGTTCGTTTCATAGGTCAGGCTAGTGCGGTCGGCGAATCAAGGTTGTTGGTGTCTTTTATAGACTTCATGCTTAATGAAACAGACTAATTGATTAACAGACAATTAGATAGGAACATAAATTAAAGATTGTACTGAAGAAGACCAATGCAGAAAGTAAAGGCATCGACTATTCGTCTGACAGTAAATACAGAAGTATTGAAAACACTCATGTTGTAAAATACCAGCAGTCTATCTCACAAATTGAATGCAAAATAGATTCACAGACAAATATAATGCATTATAAAGCTTCTCATCTTCTACACTGAGGCAAAGTGCAGTGTCCACAATTAGATAAAATAGTCACACTCATGAAATAGAATAGTATTTCTTTGCTGTACTCCTTAAGGCGCACAATATGTATTATTTTAATTTACACGCAAAGTGCAGAATACGTTTTATTAGGACCCTAGCACATGTTGCTTGGCTACCTCTTTATATCGTAATCAGCTTTAAATCTAGATTGACATGATCACGCTAGCTTATTTATATCACAATTGATTTCATGAAAGCGATTTATACAATTAAAGATAATGATCTTTTTAATAGCAGTTGTGAGACGAATACGTCTCCATTCGCTTCTGCAGTAGAGGAGGAGTGAAGCGTAGATGCCCCATGCGTCCTTAAATCACGCCTGGAACTATTATTAGTCAATCAAAATGATTTTCATCAAAGATATTTCATACAATTTAAGTGGTGCGATGGCAAGCTGTGACAATTCAAAATGAACTTTGATTGAGTGATGAAATGTCAGTTCTCATTACTTCTAGTGAATGTCAAAAATTCTTATAATCCCCATAAAATTCTTATACGCGTGTAGATCCATGGGTACACCCGCAGAATCCCCATGCCCACGGCAACTCTGCATAAAAGTCTGATGCATGAATCGACCGGATCCATGACCAGCCTGAAAATTCCAGATTAAATATATTTATATTCGAAAGTTTTATCCATGTAATGATTCCGTTCATTCTTATAAGACAACTACGAGAGACAAATTCTCATTATGGTCGATCAGGTTTTATTCTTTATTGATATTTGAATGATAATTGATGTACAACAATCCTGATCTTCGGTTCTGCATGCATGAATGATAAATGCAAGCTTCCATTGAGGTCAAATTAAAGTGTCAAAGCATCGTAATATTTGTCTGGAAATCGAATTGATCATGTGAAACTACGGGTGTCTGTCTGAACAGTTCAATTGATTTTCCCTGATTGCATGGAGTTTCATTGTTGGGTACAGATTGCTGGTTGATATATTTTGAGATGATTGTCAATAAAATAAGAGATCAGGATTTAGAAGGAAGAATACTTTGAGCACGTTCTCAACATGGAAATAATGAAACATCCGCAATCCTTTGCAAAACATTCATGAAGATTTAGTCTCAGTAGCTTTGAAAGAACTGAAATAATGGCACACAATAGGAATTGTCCGTAACAGATGTAGCTGGAAGTGAGATAAGATAATTTTGGCTGATTCCTTTGTTGACAGTTCATTCAATTGTTTTATTCCACCAAAAATGGTAGCGCTATTTTTTAAACAGAAGTACATGTATAATTATATGGCGATCAAAAACAAGTTTATTTCAGCCGGACATGTTTCAGTAATGACCATGACCATGACCATCTTCAGCGGACAAATCGCGTGAAATAAAGTAGAATTCGTCCTTTATATGAAAAAAATTAAAAACATAAAATTGAATAAAATTTACAATTGCTATCAGTCAGACAATCCGAGGTAGAGCGAGTGATATCCATTCTGTTCATTGGACAGGCATTTTGCATCTTGTTTAATGAATATTGTCTAAATACTAATATGAATATACTAATATGAATCAGTTTTATGGAAATTTAGTTCCAGTCACAAATATACAGTACATTGCCTAAATGCATAGAATTCAGCTTTTGGTCGTTCTGAACACATGTAAAATGCACAGCTACGTATGCAATGCAGACATTCACTGAATTTTCAGTAAATATGCAGGCAATCTAAGGCATATCGCTAAGGTTTTTATGGGCGAAATCTTCAGATTAAGTTGAATTCAGTGGACCCCGAAGGTATATTTTTCTATTTCACTTTTTCTGCTGATGATATATCAACCGCTCATGCCCATGTAAAATCATCATTTTTGACAGTGAATCTGTATGTGCTACTTCATTTCAATTGAATCAGTAGAAGTATGGTAGATAGGTCAAAGGGGTCCACTGGTGTAGAAATTCCAATAACAAAATTTTTGCTGAGATGAAAAATGATTTTGTGCATGTCCACGATGGTGCAGAAAGAGTGAAAACAATTTATTCATTGTTTATATCATGCTCGTGCATGTGCTTTATGTTAGAAGATCACAGAATGTGAATATTTTGCTTTCGCACATGATCGTGCATGACTGGCTGGCCTACATGAACAAATCAACATAAATCAATGTTCAAAATGAAAGCTATCGTTATATTCATAATTCAACACTAAAAAGAGACTGTTGGCAAAGCTATCACAACAGCAATTGATGATTTTGAGATCTCCACAGCAGTTTGAGAGTCTTAAAATGCTGCCATTATGGCCAAGTTTAGGCCTATTTCCGATTGAAATGAAAAATTTGAAGAATTGCTAAATGTGAGGGTCATGCTGCATGGGATCTGAGCTATCTGAGGCTATATGGTGACAGCAAACATCCGCCTCTTAGTGCAACTGATACTGCGCTAAATGTCGTTGAATTTCAAAAACATCACGTTTTTGCATGTGTTTATTGAAAGGGCTGAACATAATTGTTTTACTTAAAATCAACTTTCCTAATGATTTGTTTTCGATTCTAGCACGTAAAATAAGACTTTGCAAAAGGGGTCCACTGGACCCCCCCCCTCAGGTTTCAGAGGGTGTGAAAAAGCTCAGGTCTCTGAGCGTTAATTTCCCTATCTGTGAAATAAAGAGAAATAAAGAATAGTGTAAATACATGTAATGCATGACATGCAGCAGTGTATTTATTCAATAGAGACGTAGGAGGACTAGAGAAGACGCTCTTAGTGCACGAATTTGCTTGACGTTGGCGGACGGCGACTCTTTCTGTGATGGACAAGTGAAGACGATCTTCAGCCAGTTCGCATGTACACTGAGTCCTTTGTCTTTAGTAAGAATTCTTCATTTCCTTGTTATAGCATGTCATAAGGTGATAAGGTATAAGGCCTATAGTTCTTGTATTTGAAGTTGCAGGACAGTTTGGTACATGGTCTTTCTTCCTGAAGACATCTTTCACATTTACCACTGTACCCTGCTCAACAAGGACAAGAAAGTATTCCTCTTCAGAGAGGTGAGCATGGCATAAGATAGTTGTTCTGGCTTATTCATGAAGTTATTTCTTTACAAGATGACTTCAACTACAGGTTTGCACCTGTTCACCACGCCTCCCCTTCTGACATCATGAATTTTTCAAGAGTGTAACAAATATGGAAATGAGAACTCACGTCATTACTGGTTTGCAAAACATCTGCATGCGATGTAGAACAACGTCTGCTATCACCCTTCGATCTTCCTCCTGTGTTTCACCAAGCAAGTTGAGATCAGAACCTGTAACCTGAAGAAATAACAAGTTTCATTTTCAGATCAATTAGCTACAAGAGTGAAAATTATTAATTAACTTTATTAATAAAGCTAACCCTAATTTGTAAATTAAGCTAGCCCTAATTTTTAAGCCTTACACAAAAAATCGCTGGATTTGATCCACTGAAAGGTCAGTTTTTATGACCTAAGCTTATATTGAAAAACTGTTTTTGAAGATCTAAAATTTTGCCACTTTTCGCTAACATTTTGTACTGTAACTTTCAACAGAGCGCCTCAACGTTCGAATGTGCGTACAGAATTATGCAAAATTGCATCGATGCATCAAATCATGATCATCTGTTAAATGAAAGACATCGTATACAGCATTGGAAATTCAAATGTAATACGTAAATACTACTTATTAAACCTTTTTCAGTAGAGTAGACAATTTTCTGATTTTGAATTTATTTAAAACTGCAAAATACTGTAGAATGCCTAGCGATTTTAGAAAAATGATAGATAATTAACCGGGATATTAGAGTAGCGTAGATATTAGATCACAGAATTTTATATTTTGTCTATCTGCTTCGTTTTGTTAGAAGTGTGATTAATACGAAATCGCCGCCACATCGAGGAACCTATTAAGTGGGCAAAAAGGAATTCCTAATACCTTACAGAGATAGGAAAAAAGTCGTGCGTCGCCTGCGGATCAATGTGAGTTCCAGCAAAGTGCTTCGATTGCCAGAATTCCTTCAGATTCGAAGAATTCAGATCATTGCGCACAAGTTTTCTTCATAATGTTGGCCCTTCCCATCGTTATTAAACAAAGTAGCAGACGCACGAAAATTAGTTAGTTCACTTGATGTTTTCACATCCTCTCATCGACATTTCTCACTGTATAGTGCATGCACTGAATCGAATGTTAGCCAGACGTGTGCTTTGGTGTGTGCGAAGTGATATCACAGCACGCACGCATCTCTCACTGGCTCTGGTGTCCTCTGCTGACAGCTTATTGTTTGCCATTTCCAATAGCAAGCGATACACGAATTATCCATTCGAGAAGGAGCAAGTTGTCTAATTCAGTAATTTTGTGATGTGCCATTTCAATTTTAATGTTACATATTACTCTTCCTTTCTAGGAAACCGACGCGCGCGCAGATGAATCTAATTCTGTGCTGGATAGAGAGATGGCCTTGTGTATACGGAGCAGGAACTTCACTTCGCTGACAATTGACATGAAATAGTTTACGGACACATAGTAAGAACAAAAAATGGCTGGCTGAAACAAAAGCGAGCGATTGAATTTGCTAGAACATGGAGATAATATCAAAATAAAATGTATGGATGATCAGTAAATTATTGTAAGTCAAAGATGAATAAAGTAAACTATCCGAAACCATGTGAGATTCGTTTATTAAAAGACATTTATTTACTGCGAAGCACTTTTGTGATCTGCTACCGACGCTATTCAATCAATATTCCCCGACGAAGCCATTCCGCTGTAAGTTGATTGCCGTCTGGAAAATCCAATTACGTTAAATGTTAGATACTTACGTGTATTACGAATTCCGAATCAAATTGTTAAGAATCTGTTTTGGGAATATGCTGCTGTTGTCTTTCAACAAAGCTGAAAGTTGTTACTGCTATTACTTTGCGCGAATTCGAAGTGTTTCGCCTCATAGGACAAATTGGTTTGGCGGAAAACCGAAACGTTTCTGTCCTTTTGCAGCAATTCCTTCGGCAATGAATTGAACTTGCGATAACTGCAAATTCAACTTTAAGTATAATTTTCCGTATTTTATTCTTTGATAAATAAATGTAATTAAATAACAGATTGCGTGATACAATATTGCAGATTAAGTGCTTGATATCATGAACATATTGACTGGCAAGTTTAAAGTTCCCTTTAATAAAATGAAAATAAAATCCGAGATGAAGTCATGGCTTATGGCATGGCAGGGACTTTTTACGTGTGAATATGTAGCGATATGCAATGGAAATTTGATGATATGAAGCTTGGTAATTGTAAGAAAATCTCAATCCATGGTCTGGGCCGGGATTGTTGATGCGACATTAGGTGTCAAGTCAATGTCAGCAATTTACGTGCATCAGGGTTGAATCTGGACCCGGACGACCTGGAGGTTTCGGGTCAGGCAGACACGCGGACCCGACAAACCCTAGCACGCTGGACCGGACGGCCCCGCGGACCCGGAAATTTTATCAGGTAGACTTAATTCAAATAATCAGGTAGATGCTCTTAATGCTGGACGAATGCTCAGGTTAACATATGCGCTCCACGTGAATTCGTATCACTGTAAAATTGTACATAGATATTTGACAGATATTTTGACATTCGAATCAGCATTTAGGCTGATGCAACGTGTCAACATACGACTTTCATGCTTATCAAACAATTTTTGTTTGATCGCAGGGACTTATTTGCATCATGTATATTAGTGCATATTACACTGCTTATAGTTGTCATGTCAACTTTTAGAGGTAATCTTCAAAAATGCACATTCGCTGTGCATACTTGGACTTTTTTTCTTTTACATGTTCTTTTCATTTAAGGGCCTCATCCAAAGGGCACAAAAAAGTGTAGACGACCACAGAAGTCAACTGATAGAATCAATGATTCCACATATCGTTGCTCTGTATAAAAGATCTGTAATTACAAGTGCTCCGCAAAAACGCATCAAAATCTTCGTCTTTCCACCATCCATCTTTCCAGCCCACTTTAATTTATTTGAGACTTTTGCTCAATCGTGCTGTCATATACGCGATATAATGCATTTATCATATCATCAGCATATTATTCAAGCGTTGTAGAGGTATTAAACACAGGTTGCAGGGTTGAGACATACACACCAAAATGGTATGGACCCAAGATGTTGTGCGCTACTGTATTAATGTGTCGAACATCGATATTTTGTCCGTTCAAGCGCACTCTCTGATGTCGATGAAAAAGACAGTTTTCCAGCAAAAGGATAAATTCATTTGTCTAGTCTTGCATAGCAGCGTCATGATAAACATGCATCGTCATAGGCTTTATAGACAAATCAAAACTGAGAAAAGCGGTTGCGCTTATGTTGAAGTCGTCGGTGTGTCTCGTCAAAGTGTCATGAGCAGCAGGGACTGCATGAGTTGTTAATAAATTCCTCCTCACTCCAAATTGATTCTCTCACAAAATCAGAGTCAATCGAGCTCTGAGACTGCTCAAGACAATCCATTCCATCAATTTTGCAGGAACAGACAGTAGGCTGATTGTTCAGAAATCGTGTGGAACCGGAGAAATATCGGCGAAATTAAACAAGGCAGGAACCTTTCTTTGTGGAAGACTTTCGAACAAGAAATGAAATCTAATTAAAATAAAATTATAGATCTGCAAGAGTAATGGCCGACTTTTTGTCTAAAAGTCTTGGAACAGAGTCACTTCCAGTTGACTTGGCAGGTAGGTGAGACAACTTTTGCAAACATTCACAACATCAAAAGACGAGAACCAGTCATCATCTCCCATATCATCGCTTATAAATTGACTGAATGCTGCATTCATTGCATTGCAAAACTCATCATTGATAGAATTAAGCAATTGGTACGGAGAGGAAGTGTCCTTCAACTACGGAATCAACTATTCCAAACAGTGACTGAGTCATATGTGCTTAGGTTTGAATAGCGGAATTAGACTGCACAATTTTGAAAAATATAAAGAAATGAAAGATCTCTTGAATCCGGGTCCTTCCGATATTCAAACCTAAATACGGAATCAACAGATTTTGTTATTTAACAAGCTCTATGTCAAGGAAAGACCATAAACCGAATATGAACTCCAACTCCAACCTACCGTCGAAGCAATAAGGTATTTGCAAATATCAAGGCTATCAGAATAAATAGCCTCAAATAATTCTACTCAGAGTCAGATTGCAAATAAAATGAAAAGAACATGGATGGATCAGAAGAATATCTTCAGATTTTAGAGAATTTCCGTGTAGGCCTACAGTGGATTCAAAGAGCACAATCTAATCAAACTGGATTGCAGTTATTTATGACTATTAAGACATGGTAGCAATGAAAATCTTACTCTATGCGCAGATGGAAGCAAGGTTAAAATAATGCCTAAATATCAAGCTGGAATCACCAATTGAGACAAAGAAGTGTGCATCAGTTTCAGTACTGATCAATTTCATGTTTTCTATTGTGGTATACGTGAACACTTACTTGATAGATATAGATTTGTCCATCTTTGCCTTGTAGAGCTTCTATCGAGCAAATATCGAGTCCTCCAAATAGCTTGGAAACTTCATCCATCCAGAGTTTGAATCTACAAAAAGACGAATTTTATTATAGAAAATCATGTTTTATGATCTGCAAATGAGTTGCATGAACTTCGCCAAATTGACATTGCTCCTCTATTTCATCGTATTCCAATGCGTCTAGCCAATTGTGCATCTCAAATTTACCGAAAGTGACACTGCATGAATTCGAGAGTTGCTCTGATGTCGGGAGATGTGAACTACTGGTATTCCTGACATTGGTTGAGATGGCTAGCTATTCAGGACTTCCTATTTTTAATTGAGGAGGAACTCAATATTTTGCCCTGGAGAGCCCAATGGACCAATGAAAGTGATGATGTTCAAGGGCAAAAATTTCCACCAAAAACGATTTTTAGAGTTTTTTCTGTACCCAGCCCTTGGTAACAATCTGATAGTCAATATAATTTCAAACAATATTTTATGAACTTTCGATTCAGTCCATTTAAACCGTTAAGAAAAATGTGTGGTGCGTTTTACACTATATTCTGTGCCATTTCGTAGAACTAGACTTGGTGTATGGACGGACAATGTTCTGTATGTACCAAGAGAGAAGTTTCTACACCGAATCCTTACTTCAGGAAAAATAATGGAGGTTCACCTGTGACCCATTGGGTTGCGGTGGTAGAAAAAAATGATCTGCGCTTATTGATGCAAAAGTAACCTAGTTGAAACAACCTAAAAAGTACAGGTCAGATTAAGGCTCTCAGTGAAAGGAGGCTTACTATATCATAGCTTTTGAACTAAAACATATTCAATGTTTTGTGAACAAGTGACGAATTATATGCTAATTTATTGTGTGCCATGATGAATTCAATTATTCATTATTTCAAAGAAGAACATGACTGCTTCTTCAGTTTTCATCACTGCCAAACCGTATTGATGGTGATATACGTAGGTTTTTTAGTAGTATATGTACATGTATTTTCGGAATACCAAATCAGTAACAAGAGTTGGAAGCACGGAGTAATCAGCAAGTCTTTTGTCTCAGGAAATATCATTTTACTGAGGTTGTAATGTATTAATCAGCAATTTCGAAGAGTATCAATGAGTTTTTCTTTTATCGAAAGTTCCGGAGTTTCACTACCATGAAAGCCCAATGACCCATATACAAATTAGCACTTAATTATTTTCAAGTTTCAAAGTTTCATGTTGTTGAAACCTAAGTGTGTAAATAAGCAATTTTGGAAAGTATCAATCATTTTCTATCATTAATTATTATACCGGTTTTTCCGGGGTTAACGATTCTAATTGCATTACCCATCTATGTTTTATCACATGTGTTCGTCCTCATGGAATTCATTACATGCAAGCACGTTGAGAGACGCGAATATTGAAAAAATATTGCTATCAAGAAATGTCAATGAAGTAAATATGAAAATCTAGTAATGAGTGATTTTGAAGCCACTCCCACAGCAGTTTATAACAAAGCGCGAAGTCAGTAGATGCCTCCACCCAATGACAAAACAAAACAATTTTCAATTAGTCCACTGTTTGGTTGTCGTGTCAACAAATAGCGTCGGTTGTCAGGCGAACATTCCAATTGGTTCAAAAACTGTAGGAGTGTCAATTGACGATGTGGGAGTTGGATGTCAAAAAAAGCAAGTCTGCAGACATTTTTCTTTGCGTCTCATCGCAGTAAAATTGGCAAAAGGAAACGATCTTCAACATCAAAGTAATAGCATTTTATTGACTCAAAGTCACTATGGAATTGTAGAGGTGTAGTGAGCAATAAATCGATCATTTCTATGCTATCCATTCATATTCCGATCATATAATAAGCCCCATTCCAATGAAATTATATTTATAGAATAGAATGTTCATAATTTGTTGCATTGCCACATGAAGAACACAATGACAGCAAAACATTCAAGTGGTATTATTTTCATGTTAAAACCCATTTTCTTTTTGTCAATTTTGCTGCAATGTGATGGCAAGAAAAAGTTCTCAGATAGGAAGCCTAATCAGTCATTAAAATCTTATTGTGATTGGACTCCATGCAGGCGATCCGCCACTACAAAGCTGTGAAGGAGTACAGTGGGAGCACTGACAAAGTGCGGGTGCTCAAAAAGTGTCGACCACTGGAAGCCACCATCGCTTTCGCACTGTTGTTATGACAAACACGTGTCCTCGACGTAGCGTTGCTTTCTATGTACATGTCCTCCAATATTATAGTGTTGGATTTCTCAGGTCTGAACACTGACTGGTGACGCACGAAGCAAGATTATTGAAGGCGCGTATTTATTTTCTCATCGCATTAACACAATTTCTCACTAACCATATTCGTCCATCCTATTCTGACTCATCATGGATTGACTAATTAAGTGTCAGGAATTAGTTTGCTCGTGCAAACGCACCTCAAATGTTCTATTTCTATGCTCACTATTCCACTTCCGTTCATATTACCACACTTCCTTCCACATTTCGTTGCCGGAGGCACACAGAACAAGCCATTTTGACAATATTTTTCTCATGACGCCCAATGCAGAAGAAGAAAATTGTGACATTTTACTAATTTTCGTAAGAGCATGAGCATAAGAAGCGGCGTGTTTTGTCACAATAATAAACAAAGCACATTTACATTTACATTTACTTTGATGAAAGTGAGAAATTTATATTACTTTGAATATACTTTTAATACTATATTACTATTGAAGACACAGAATTAGATTGTTTAACCGCATCACTTTGCTAGAAGTGCAAACTGATTCAAAGCAATGGCAAATGAAGGAACTTATTAAGTGGGCAAAAAGAATTTCTTAATAACTTGCAGAGATAGGAAAAATAGTCGTGCGTCGCTTGCGAATTGCTCTGAATTCCTTTAAAATGCTTCGATCGCCACGATTTCTTCATATTGGAAGATTCAGATCATTGCGCAGAAGTTTTCTCGATAATGTTGGGCAGTCCGATCATTATTCAAAAAGTTAGCAGGCGCACGAAAAAGCGTTCACAAAATTCTCTGTAGAACTTGACATCGACTGTGTCTCTTTGCTGTGTGATCCGGTTGATAACTGTCACTGAAACTTCAGACAATTTTGCGTGTTTAATGTTAAACTGGCTGCTCATTATTCGATTTCTATGGTATTTAGTCAGCAGATTGTGTCATTTCATAGGCATTACCATGGACTCCTAGATAGTTAACAGCACCTGGACGGATAGGTCAATGAATTATGCTGTCTGCGCTATACCAACCACGGCGGACTGATTCATTGCTTCGTTGTGTCCGCGTAGATCGGACGTCAGATATCTTCACTGCAGGTGGTGATGGTCACCAGTCAACGCATCATTATTAGTCAGTCAATGATCACTGCACTCTTTGTTATAGCAACCACGGCGGACTGTTGAAAGGATTTTGCTAACTGCTCGTTTTTCTATTGCAAGTTTCGTTCAAAGAGTTATATTATTAGAGAGTCATATAGTCAAATAGATGCTCGGCATATGGTTGTCGCAGTGGCCTCGATCCACCAGAAAATGAGCAAGGAATTTCGTATCATGCCTATCCCCTAAATGAACCCGAGAGACTCCGACTGTGGATATCCAGAAATCCCAGGAAAAACTTTACCCCCACAAAGCATTCCTACTTGTGTTCTCGACATTTCATACACACAGATTACGCTGAAGAGCGTCAGGATTCCAACAAAAACCGTGTGAAGAACCGATCTTCAAAACGAAAATTGAGGTTACTGAAAAAACGGCTGTTCCCAGTGTTTTTCCAAATGCACCGTCTTACCTCTCCACCGCCCCTTCTATTGAACGAATGACATCAGCCACCTCAAGCAAGAGATTGAAGCTTTCGAATGATCGCCTGGAAGTGAGAATAGAAGAATTCATGGAGAGCGATCGCCTTTCTTCCCTAGCTGATCTTAAAGTGGCCGACAAACTGCGCAAGTGTTACGAGGAGACAATGAAAACCTTGAGGAAGGTATCTTTGAATGTGGTCGGTATCTCGGTTGATAATGCGACTGTGAATCGGAAATTTCTTGTTGATCTCTGCGGAGGATAATTGCAATCCTACATTTTGGATCCAGTGACAGGGCAACCAATATTTCTTTCCTTCGATCCTGTCCATGGAATTAAGAACATTTACAACAATTTTCAGAAGAGACGAACCTTTACTTGTCCCCCTATGCCTCACTACTTTCCGGATGGCTGTTCACCCAGCTTCGATCACATTGTTCAGCTATATGAACATGAACAATCAATGACCCTGAAAAAGGCTTACAAATTGACGCCTGCAGTGCTTCAACCGAAAAGCATTGAGAAAACTTCGGTAAAGCTGGGACTGCGTATATTCTCTGAATCCACCAGGGATGCACTTGTGTATTATTCGAGCACGGAGAGAAGCCATGGGTCGATACGGCGAACTTTATTTCGTTCGTAATCAAAATGTGGACAATTTTGAATGTCAAAACGCCGAACAAAGGAGAACACAAGCGCAACATCGCCGCAGACCCGGTTCGCCATGCGTCTGACTGGAAATTGGTGTTTCTTCAGGAGTTTTCCGAGTTTCTTCAGGTAAGACTACAGAAAATTTTGAGATGATGTATAATTCGTATGATTCATAATAATATTCTATAGTAAGATTCATAGTAATTCATATACCCGGTATTTTTTCCTTTACAAATGCAATATTCATTTATCGCATTCTGAGACATAGGCCTAACTGTACAACATACAATTTTGATGCGTTAGCATGCAGGTGTAGCTGTGCATGCGTAGGAATCTGATTATGAAGCATGACTATTTTGAAATCAAATAATCATCGTAGGCCTTACGTGCTAGCTCCTTACATGATACGATCAGATAGATGGAATAGCGACGTATACTAGACAGTCGCCACACAAGTGATATGAATATGCTGAATCATCAGGATTTGTGAATATACCGTACATGTCTAGCAAGACAAAATATTGCAAATGCATTATTGTTGATTTATTGCTATTTGATCATATTTGTCTATATTTTATTTACAATCTAAGAAATCCATCAATTTATTTTCCAGAGATGGGAAGATTCAAGGAAACCTGGTCTTTCAAAACAGACATTTCTCGCTCTTCGGGACACTTGTACTGCCTTGCCCCAGTGCTGTTACTATATGTTCACGCGCCTCGAATTTGATTATATTCTTCTTGGAAAACTGCAGTCCGATAACATTGAATATCGCTTCGGACATTACAGGCAGATCTCTGGAGCCAATTATTTCATTTCGGTCCGAGACATTGTGTAGAGTGAGCGCAAGATACGCGCGTTATCACTTCTCAAGTTCTCCAATGTCACCATACAAGATATTGATGCCGCCTTACAGGACCAGGGTGAAGAACAAGACAAGGACATGCTGAAAATGGCGAGTGAAATTGGAGAGGCGCTTGAAATGGATTATGATCCAACCACTAGTGAGCAGAGCACAGTCTTGTTTGTCTGTGGTGCCATTTGCAGGAGTACATTGAACACAACAAAATGTGAATCGTGTAAAGAAATCTTGTGCCGAGATAACCGAAAGCTCATAGTTGATGTCGAGTCGAGTGCCGCTAATATTCCTGAGTCTGCATATGATTTCTACAACACTGTTAACCGTGGAGGTCTCATCAATCCAACAGATTTCGCGTTCAATGTGTGTCTCTTTTCCTTCTGCGTTTTTCAGGAACTGCAAAGCAATGCCATGATGAGGACTGCCTTGCTTCAGTCCACAAAGCAACGGCAACTCTTCCATCAAATTGTAGAATACGCCATGGATGAGTCGTTTTTCTCCGAAGTGATATTTGGACATGACATGTGTACCCATGGTCACAAGGTGTTTTCATATATTGTACAGAGATTTTTTAATACCATGATGAAAGGATTGACCACGAATCTGACGATTGATGCTTCAACAGTAAAACAGAAGACCACTTGTTCCGACCGAAAAATTGCAAAAGTGAGCAATAAAAGAAACTGATTGGATGAAAATGACTTGTTCTTCCGTAATTGTTTTCCATAGCACTATATTTTCAGTAGTAGAGCATTGGGAATATTTATACAGTCTATTCCCTGTGTTCATCGAGAATAATTAACATAACGCAGCTTCATATCTTTAGTATCTATCTATCTTTAGTATCTATCTTTAATATCATATCTTTTCATGACCCGTGAAGATCTCTGATAATTACAAAATAGCAGATCACTTTTACCATTTTAAGTTTACTTCACTGCACAAAAGACAGTAACTGCGGTGAATCTGATTTAGCTTTGTCCGCCATGGTTGGTATTGGCGGAATTTGACCTATCCGTCCAGGCGCTGTTAATTATCTAGGAGTCCATGGCATTACATGTTCCAATGCTTCCTTTCTAGTCAAACAGAAGAAGAGGCGACCGGTCTAATTCTGTGATTGAAGATCCTCACCGAATGATTGTCATCCGGTGATGGGAATGGTTTATTCCACAGAATTAGACAGGTCGTCTCTTCTTCTGTTTAGCTAGAAGGGAAACATTGGAACATGTAACGTAAATGAAATGGCACAATCTCCTGACTAAATACCATAGCAATCGAACAATGAGCAGCCAGTTCAACATTAAACACGCCAAACTGTGCAAAGTTTTTCGATGACTGTTGTCAACCAGATCACACAGCAAAGAGACACAGACGATGTCAAGTTCTACAGAGAAGTTTGTGAACGTTCTTTCATGCGCCTGCTAACTTTTTTTAAAATGATCGGAGGGCCGAACATTATCGAGAAAACTTTTGCTCAATGATCTGAATTCTTCGAATCTGAAGGAATCGTGGCGATCGGAGCATTTTGAAGGAATTCACAGCAACCCGCAAGCGGCGCACAACACAATTTTTTTCATATCTCTGCAATGTAAGAAACAAGGAAGGTCCCACTTAATAAGTTCCTGCATGTGCCATTGTTTTGAATCAGTTTGCACTTGTAGCTAAGTGATGTGCTTAAACAATCTAAGTCTGTAGTATCGACTCTACCAGTATTTGCGGCTTATGGTTTATCGTGCGTGTCTCAGGTCTGAGAGTCTCGAGGACTACAATACACGTATTTGACAGGTTCAAGACCGATAATGCAAATAGGCTTAATGTTCTTCAATGAGGCAACTGTCTGCCACTCCAAACCAGCCTCCGACAACCTAATTGCAAAATGTGCTACACTGTGACAGGAAAATTGAAGGATGCAGGAATCAGACCGGAAAAATATTCGCCATCGACTACATGCAGACAAGAAACTTGTCAGACGCATGTCAAACCGACATGGATATTAATCAGAATGTTGCGTTATGATTGGGTGACTCTGACTTCACAATTTAGCTAAAAGTTTGCCACTATGGCTACACAAAAGCACCTAAGTAAAAAAAACTGGTCATCGGCTCAGTCCCGGAATGATGCTTTTGACCCGCTGACCCTGATTCATCGCTGGTATGTAAACTTGAAAAAATATGGTGTTCTAGCTTTCAGCTTCTAGCTTTCTAAAATTCAGCAAGCAATTTCCATTCATCGGATTAAGCAAGAGCCCTGAGTGTCGTTTCGAGGAACAAGTCAAATTAGTCTGGCAGACCCATCTGGCGAACTTGTCGCTGAGATGCTCTTAGGATCTCTTGGTCAAGTTGTCATGCTGTCAGAAATCAATCCCATTCTGATGTAGGGAAAAAGAGATTGACATACGGATGGGATTTCTTAAAATTTGATGGAATTCGTGGCGATGTGAATAATCTGAAAATATTCATGACATAAGATATGGGCAAGCGATATAAGCCCTAGCGAAAATTCCCGCTCATCGCATCTTCAGCGAGATTAGCAGAACAAACAATCTAAGTCTATGGGGTCCTGTTGGCCTCTGCATCACTGAAGTCGCTGTAGTATAATGTACACTGTAAATCGCTCAATACCAATCACATACGAAGGATGCATACCAAAATATTTTTTTGGTATATTTCTGTATTCTCTTGGTATATATTTGTATGCCTTTCGTATGTTTTTTCAAATGTGGTATGCTTTACATACCAAAGCCATACCAGCACAATGTTAAAAGAAAGCATAAATCATTTCCAAAGTATGTTGATTTAAGGCCCTTTGTCAATAAAGATCACACTAATGTTACTACTGTTTTGTAAGTAGTGAGATAATGACATTCAAACGTCATACTTTCAATAATGAATTCGATTTTAGTACACGTAAGTCTAAGGTATTTCATGAATTATCAATAAGTATTCAATCATCAACAATTATGCATTATGTAATTTTGAAATTAAGCACATTATCAATCCGAAATAAAAACACATTATAATTCATGAACGCAAAAAATAGTTATGTTTGAGATATATGAGTCAACATGATTGCACGAAAAATATCGTTTGAGTGAACTGATGTTTATCAACTTGCCCCAAAAAGTAGAGCTAACTAAGCGTCCTGTTAATGTTGCTAGACATGTAGCATCGACCGTATAGTCGTGGAATATAAAATTCACAATAGATCTAATGTACTCAAATATCACTCTATCAAACAAGAAATATTCACCACTAGTATTACCGAAAAACGTTATTTGAGACTAGTATGTAATACATACATTTTTTTGCTATGTGACTTAAAGCTGCACATACCAAATGGATACCAGAGTCATACGAATAAGGATGAATTTGCATCGGGTCTCGTATATAAAACATACCAATAATTCGTATTTCAGTGTAAAACATCCAATCACAGATAGAATAGTTCGTATCGCTACATACCAATCACATACGAAGGTAAATTAGATTTGGTATGAAAAACATACCAGATCTCTGTAAACATACGAGAATCTCGTATCAGATGTTAGTTTCAAATTGTATGTAATTTTGGTATATGTTTGTATGTAATTTTCGTATCGAGCGATTTACAGTGTAGTTCTGTTTCATTCATGCACAATCATGAGCCAATAGTTAGGGCCTCAACCTAACTATCTCGTGTAGAAGATCCTTTCAGAGTTGAGCTCCGTGAAATCTCAATGGATTAGATGATCACAGGTTGTCCGTTTCGGCTTTGTAGACTAAATTCCTACAACAAATCACGATCAATGGAAACGCACTTAATAACAAATAAATTGATAAATTAATAGATGGAATGAATTTTCAAACTTCATTAAGCAAGAAATCAAGAGAGCTATAACTTTGCATACCTGTCAGTTAGGTTGATTTGTTCCAAAACAGAAGAACCGATATTGGCTTTCCACATTCCAGAAATTGATTTTCGACTGAAAATGAAAAGCTTTGATTTCATAACAGCATCCACAACATTCAAGCGAAAAGCTTGCTAAAACCTTTATTACAGCATTCACATCTTTATTCACATTCACAGCGACAAATTTAACAACTTTTAACTTTTAATTTTAGACTTAAACAGCTTTTTTGACAACTTCTTCCAATAGGAAGCCCGCCATAGACTTTTGCAGTAAATGATATAACAAAATAACCACTTTTATACTTAAATTTCAATGAAATCATGCTATGTATCCAGGGAGTTTCAGTAGGAACATCAAACTCATCAGGGAAATAATCTTCCTGAGAGATACATGTACATAAATCTCTCCTTAAGATATTCAAATCTGTAAACGTTGCAGACTGTTGGACGACACGAACGAAGAAGATGAGATATCCTTGCGGAAAAACAGAATTAAGGGTATTTTGGATGATGGATGTTGGTAATGAGAATGGGGCCCGGTGGCGAAATCCAGTCCTTGGCAAGAGTTTGAGGTGGAGATGCAAGGAGGATGTGGTCCCGGATGTATCTTGAGAGAAGAGCTTGAATCTTTTCAACGAGAAATGAATAGCGGAGGTAGAGCAGAGCGGGTCATGGCCAGGACTAAGATTTAATTTGTTCGAATTGCAATCATGTCCATCATGTCGATAGATTTAAAGTTTAGATCGTTCTTCAAAGAGCAAGTAATTGAAAGCGCTTGAAATACCAAGTGAAAATCGTGGACCAAAAAATACGTCACAGGACCAAATAAGAAGGTCCGGTCCTGCCATGGTCGGCAGAAATGTGAGACAGGGCGAGCAGAAGATGATAAGATGAAGTTGACCGCGAGTGACTGTTCATTATCATTATCTGAATTCCATTGAATTCAATCATGAAGTTATGTTTCATCAAATGCCTCAATACTAACTGCCATCAAATCGCATCCTAAAGGTATCTGCTAATGATCTATTGTCGTCTCAAAAATCTACGGCTTATCCGTTTATTCCATTCATCCAATCACGTTCGAGCGTAGTTGCACCTTCAAATGGGACATGATTATATTTCGCTTCAGCGTAGGTTTTCACGCTCTATAGTAGCGTAGCTTTTGAAGCTAGATGTAAGCGAGATTGAAGCCGGATATCCAATTAGTCATGATTCAAAACTGTGCTAAATTCGAGATTGACTTTTATTATTATAATTATAAATCCACTTTAATGTAGAGTGTGATTTATAGCATTGGTTAAATGATCAAATCAATAGTTTTATTGGATATTATGTATGACTTGCAAACTGTAATCACAGCTGCTCAGCAGTCAAGAGGATGCTAACATTGACTCACATGTAGGCTCTACAACTATTTCCAATTTTTTGTATATGGAGATCAAATTTTGCATCGACGAAAGGTTCTGCAGTTGCGAAAGATCCGGCTACGGCTACTAAGGAGGCGATATCTTGCATATCATGTTGGTTTTCCACCCGAATCTGAAATTAAACAAAAGCAGTCTTTTGAAATGTGTGACATTGAAATCCATAACACGTGACTCATTTTCTGATAGCATTGAAGAAAAATCATGCTAAGTCAGAGATGCATAGCGGTATTCTGTGCAGTTCCTAAGAAGCTTAATTATATCCCTTTTAGAAAGCCTATGAGCTGTGCAGTTGTTTCCCCCGGACATTGCTTTCCATGTCATTCAATATTCTAAACTATTGATTTCCATGTCATTCAATATTCTAAACTATTGATTTCCATGTCATTCAATATTCTAAACTATTGATTTCCATGTCATTCAATATTCTAACCCATTGATTTTCATGTCATTCAATATTCTAACCAATAGATTTCCATGTCATTCAATATTCTAACCAACAGATTTCCATGTCTAGCCCATTGAATATGAAAATCATGTCGATTTCTAGTTCAATCAACGGACACTAATGCCGCAGTTGGCATTATTGTCCGCTGAATTGCATTGAAATTGTATTGAGCTGAAAACTGCATTATTGTCCGGAAGAAGCAATCTATGTCGAATCTCCATAGAAATTATGCAATAGTCAGAATTTTAGAGCAACGCTTCTCAAATATCCATATTAAAAACATAGATTGTTACTAAGGAATCATTGCTTGTAGACATCACCATATACAACGTATTTCATATTCATTGTGTTAAGGTTCTTATATCTTCAATGTTGAAATATTGAGCCGCAATATTCCTATTTAGCATATTGTGCGTAATTGAGCCATGGTACAATGTGGAAAAAAGGAAGGCAGCAATGTATCCCGTAATGATGATATCTTTATCTATGAATGTGAAAGATATTTTTGAAATGTCAATCAGCGTATATCTACATGTGCATTCATAGCATTGCTGCCTGCTTTTTTTCCTATATTACTACCCAGTCAATTTCAATTACGCACAATAGTATTAACATAGCTTTTTTCGGGCAACAATGTAGGACATTTTCACGCGCGTACGCGCCCTCAAATGTCCTACATTGTTGCCCTCAAAAATCAATGTTAATGTTGTTTTGCGGTTCTGCAAGGCTGACGGCCCTGAACCTTACAGCATATTGCGGTTCAGATATCTGAACTGTAATATTACATTGGGTTAGAATGCCAATAATATTCACTTCTATCGGACACTAAATGCAAAGTTCCTCGGACGCTAACGTGTCCTTTGAATCTATGCATTTGTGTCCTCAAAAAGTGGATACTATTTCTGTATTCATTCAAGGATAAAGCATTTAATTTCAAAGATAGTCAGTCAGTCTACATCAAGGAGACGTCATAGATTTCATTGGGAGATATCATTCGTGATATTTTACCCAATTTCTTAATAATGCAGCAAATTAGAAAACAGGAAGCAAGTTCAACTGTCAATCAATGTCAATCCATAGAACTTTTCCGCTTTTTATGATGAATTTTGTACTTTCGGCATCAGTCCTGGCCATCATAATCCATCTTTCATGTAACTTTTGAAAGAAGGAAGATATATTTGACATCATGCTTTTGGCGTGAGATCTATTTCAAATTTTGAATGTTTGGAATATTTTGGCTGATTTTGGTATATTGACTTCTAATGCACAGTCCGTTTCACGCTATTAAGGACACTTGAAAAATGTTGTTTTTAAGCTTATATACTTATTTATTTATTATAAAATAACAGATAGTTGCTTGCTATTTTTCAAATGACTTTCTGTGCATAAATACAAGATTATTATACTGAAAAGAAGCCATTAAAAAGATAAAACAACATTTATTTGACATTATTTACAACAATATTTGACAACATTTACTGTACAACTCTTCAATGCATGATTAATCAATATTCCCTCCAATTGCCATCGCAGTAGGTGTGTTGTACACGCCACCATTACACGCACCCATCCTTGCATAATGTCTGCATCTCAACATAATACTTCGTTTTTCAGAAAGCATTATCGGCTGACAGTATTCTCTGACACCCTTCTCCTATAGGCGAATGCACATTTAGCGCAATTGTCTAATACTTGCCTCTCTCTATCTCTCTCTTGCCTAGAAGCGTGATTTATTAAGGTGAAGTTTTTACTGATAGTCATTGAGTGAATCATGGGTAGGCGAACGGATCTTTCAACTGAGACTGTGGCGCAGATCAAGATATTGCTAAGTGAAGGGGTGTTTAGTTTGCGTGAAATAGCAGCAAGGTGCCATGTGAGTAAATCTAGTATGGAAAGAATAAAGAAGGAGCAAGAAGAGGGAAGAGAAGCTCACATCAATCGGCATCGCAGGGGCCAACAACGAATCTCAAGTGCTACTGATGATCGTTCACTCCTTAGAAAAGCCAGAGCCAGCACTTCCAGTTCTTTAAATGACCTGCGACAATCTTGGGAGGAGTCAGGAGTAACCGCTTCCAAAACCACAGTTTATAGGCGCCTAAAGAATGCAGGTTACAAGTCTGTGAAACCTCGGAGAATCCCCATCCTGACGCCTGCAATGAAGAGAAAGCGCCTTGCATCTGCTATGGAGCATCGCCACTGGACTGTGGAAGATTGGAGAAAGGTATTTGGAGCATTTCTTTTTAAAAAATAATACTTTTTATTCAAAATTTTTAATTAAAAAATTTTTATTGTGTTTCAGGTAGTATTCAGTGATGAGAGCTCCTTTGAAGTGCGGCCAACATCATCTCAAGGAAGAGTCTGGGCATCTCCTAATGCTGCCTGATCAACAGTTCGGCAAGCCAGGCATCCCATCAAGATTATGGTGTGGGGTATTATCAGTTTCCATGGTGCAGGGAGGCCTCACCTCGTGGAGAGATCGATGAATCAGGTCCAGTATCTCCGGGTTCTTCAGCAGATGGCTGAATGGTTTCCGGCGGGCGATGGTGTCTTCCAGCAAGACAAAGCTCCTGCCTATGCTGCCAAACGATGCCAGGAGTACCTCCAGCAGCAGCGAATTCGAGTCCTTGAATGGCCAGGTAATTCTCCTGACCTGAACTGCATAGAGAACTTGTAGGCCATCATCAAGAGGAAGCTGGCAAAGGATGGTGGCTCTCGAACGGCCAATGAACTCTCAGTGAAGGTGATTCGCATATGATATCATGATGCAGCACTCCCTGATATCCTGCATGGTTTGGTGGACTCAATGCCTCGAAGAATTGAGTCGGTTATCACAGCTAGAGGAGGACCTACCAAGCACTGATTTATGTGTTATTTTCTGTATGTTTTTCATGACACACATCTTTATGGCAACACATCTTCATGTTGATATTCAAATAAATGTTGTTTTATCTTTTTAATGACTTCTTTTCATTATAATAATCTTGTATTTATGTATAGAAAGTCATTTGAAAAATAGCAAGCAACTATCTGTTATTTCATAATAAATAAATTAGTATATAAGCTTAAAAACAACATTTTTCAACACTGTCCCTAATAGTGTGAAACGGACTGTATAATGCGGTATCAATTCTTGATGAAGTAAGTTGAGATTACATAAATGATTTTTCCTATCAATATTAGCAAGTGCAATTGAAATTATCTGCTTATTATGTAAGAATGTTTGAAATCTGAAGTTATAATTTCAAATCTGATTTTTTCATTATTTTTGTGCTTTTTATTTCTGCATCTAATCAGCAATTATTGAAAATTTTCCGAATCATGTTGAACTTTTAGACTCTGTAAAAGACTCGATAAATGCTCACCGCATTAGGTTTTTTCTTCACATGTAGAAACCAAATACTAAAATGTGCAATTTCGGTGCTATTTCAAATGAGCCAAAAGTTTGAGATATTTGACCCTCAGTCTGCTCTAATACAATGATGTAATCTCATTTAACAACTTTGATCATCTATAGTGATCTAATGGAAATTTGTTAAAAATTGGCGTTTTTTGACCTTTGACCTTTGTCATGGATTAAAACTGATGCCGCTTTTCTGAATCCCCTTTCAATGTGTTTTCGATTGATGTGTGGTCTGGTTAGATTGGCATAATAGTTTGGAAGATCAGCAGGGGGGAATTCCTCCCCCCCCCCACGTTCGGAAAAATACCGCGGGCGAGCGTTAACAGCTGAATTGTCTTAACTTCTCACTTCTAGTGTAGCGAAATGTGAAATCATTAAAGCTCTTATTTGATTAAATCAGAGTAGAATCATGGAATGTGGCCTGTTTTTAAAGGGATAAACCCGGCCAGTTGATTCGCATTTTCTGTCTCGACATGCGTCTGTGATATGTACAGAAATAGTCAATTTGTATCATGATCACTGTCATTGAGACGTCAATGGCATCTTATTATGCTACACGGATCTATAAATGAATGTTAAAAATCACTGAATCATTTCGACATGCTTGGTAAATTTGATAAGTTTATCTACTTTTGACCACTTTACTTACAACATCTAGCCTAAGCAGCATAATCCTTAGCAGTCACTGCTGAGCAAGCAATTGCTGAATTATTCAATGCTGACCAAGGAGCCTTAACAAAGAAACTAATTGAAATTTAAACTGAAGCTGTTATTGAGAATCAGATGATTGAAATATGCATCAGTACAGATAAAGAACTTGAATCATCAAATTCCTTTAAAAAAATTGTGAAGTCTTTGAATCAAGATTTGGAGAAAGTCAACTTAGTTTCCACTTCTTTTAATCAGACTTTGGCGGAATAATGCAAAAGCCTTGTCGTGGGTGGATTAAATATTACAAAATCTGTTGGCGGAAATTCCATGCGCCGCTGATGAATTTCATGAAAGTGAGACAGTAACATGTATCTGTATCAGAAAAATGTTCTTCCACCCTATCATTGTATACAAACATTGGATAACTTTTCCTTGTAATAAATATTGTGGATTGTTAACTAGTCTGAAACATTTACTGAATTTTCAGCAACGCAGGATGAAGATTAAATGAATAACATTGATCAAAATTTGATAGATGTCGCTGGCTGGCTTTACGGCTGAATAACGCTCACCTTTTGGGAATATTTATTGGCGGAGAGTGAAAGTTGTCTCGTTCTCTTTTTCATCATTTGATAAACTGAGTATTCATGTTGATGGAATTCGACGCTTTGACTTTGAAGTAGCACGATGAAATAGAACTATTCAGGGCCATTAAATTCAGAAACTCCGCTGTTTTTTTATACAGCACAGGTCGACATATCATGGGAAGTGGTTTTATGCATACAGACATATTATTTGAAAGAATATCTCACGTTATAGGCTAAGAGAATGAAATGAGCTCATTCCATCTTCAAGGGAATTAATTGAATTTGCAGAATTATTGCAAATGCTTTATCAAATTTGTCTCTGAAACATCAGATCTGTTGGACAAGGGGCCAGATTTTTGCAGCCGGTTTTCCGTTCTTTTATTCATAACTGGGAGCCACTAATTTTTTGAATTCATTTCTGCAGTCTCCTGAGCAGCAGCGGAAATGGAAAGTAAGAGATCGATTTCTATGTATCTTCCTACGGGAAGGGTTTTGTAAACATCAATTCATCACAGTCAACTCTCATTTCAATTAATGCTCTTTTCTTTTGAAACTCATCCTGATTTTTAGACATCGCAGAGATCCTGTGCTTGTTGGTGAAAACTAATAACAGCATTTAAAGAAGGAAAATCATCTGTCTCTCCATTGCTGTGATTTCACGGAAGGTGTAGAGTCAAAGGAGAGCGAAACTGATTAACTTTTTCTTGTGACAGTGATTGATGGGCATTCATTGATTAAAAAATCAACTCAGCAGTATAAACGAAGTAGTAAATGATGGATGAGTAAAGAGATAAGACTTTTCGAAAAATTTGAAAATGAAAGTATCAATCATCTAATTGGTTCATTTTCAACATTCTGGCGCAGACATAATTAGGGAAAGAATGCCATGTTTTTAAAATTGCCATTTGGGGGTTCATTTCGGCCTCCTGCTGATCCCCCAAACAATTGCACCAATTTTGATTATAAACAAACGATGATTATAAATCGTGCTGAGATTACATGATTGCATTAGATGAGGACAAAGGTGAAATAATTCAAACTTTAAGCTCAAATATCACTGAAATCGTACATTTTAGTATTTGGTTTCTGCATGTGAAGAAACAACACAATTCGATGAACTTTTATCGAGACACTGAGGCTAAAAGCAACATGATTCTGAAAATTTTCAACAATTGCTGATTAGATGCAGAAATAAGAAGAGCACAAAAATAATGAAAATCATATTTGAAATTATAATTTCAAATTTCAAACATTCATACATAAAAGAAGATAATTTCAAATTCAAAACCTTTGCATTTGTTAATATCTTTTATATTGATAGGAAAAATCACTTGTGTAATCTCAACTTATTTCATCAAGAATAGATGCCGCAATATGCATTAGAAGTCAACATACCAAAATCAGCCAAAATGCTCCGAACTTTCAAATTTTGAAATAGCTCTTAAATAGCTTTTAAAATAAAAGTATAATGCCAAATTTATTTTCCTTCTGTCAAAAGTTGCATAATACCTAGAAACTAAGCTGTTAGATATGTGGTGGCCACAGCTTGCCTGGTTTAAAAGATATTCAAAAATTCACCATGGGGCGTGCGAAAAACGCCCCCAGTGGGGCGAGGGTTGATGCAAAGACATTGTTTTTTTTATTATTTTTTGATGTTAGCGTTTTACCAAGTCTTTTCTCCAAGCATATAGATATTCAATCGAAATCGAACGTCGCTCGATACGAGTGAAAAATCGGTTTGTTGACGGGAACATCCAGTGGTACATAGTCAAGCTGCAAGTTTCGTAAGTTCACGGTTACTATCAAAACTCTTTAAATATAAAAGCACTCTGATAGGACAGCATGCAATATGTAGCCACACAGTGTGAATTTGCAGCTATTGCAGGCTCAGTAATTTAATTATTTTTACCATCTATCAGCATTGAATGAGATCAACACCTAGTCGAGTACCGTAAACTGGGGTAATTTGGAACGGGTTTTCAGATATTTAATTATTTTTCGCAGCAACTAAAGCTTATTTTTGTTTCTCGCTCTAAATGAACCGCAAACTTATCTTTCTTGATTAGAATGCATTTTCAAAATATAAATAATGTGAATATTAGATCAATAAAATCACCTAGAACAAAGACTAATGATTTTCAAAACAATTGGGGTAATTCGGAACATTGATTTATTTTCGATTTAAAATAAACTTCATGTACTCAAACATGAAAACGAAGATAATATATCACTCACACTTCATACAGATATAGTATGGGTCTTGACTACTATTGTTGCATGAACCACAGTACCAGTGGTGGCATGCAATACAGCGAATCCAATCAGGACCCTGGTACTGACTGAACCGAGAACTGCATCCATTGAATAGGTCATCTTCCTCATCGGATGATGGTACATCTCTCTCTCTCTCTTGGTAAGTTGGACGCTGCTGCAAACGTAGATGGTCGATCTGAATACTGAATTGCTCGACCTGGAACGACCTTTGCTCCTCGACCAGACTTTCGAGTACCGGCACCAGCTTTTCTGTTCTCCCGCAGAATGCCAATAAGAACAGAATCTAACTTTCGGCCTATTTCATCTGAGGCTTTCATTCCAGGTAAACGCTTGATGGGCTCATCCGGATTTCAAGGAACAAGACCACATGCTCGAAAACCAGATCTCAGATTGTCACCACCATGAATTTTAGCCTTTTGCCAAAGCTGACTTAACAAGACTGGAAAGACAGTCTTTTGTATTACACCTTTCTGTCTTGTTTCTTTTCGATAATTGTCCAAGATCTCTCTCCATAACATTTTGAATGATCTGAAAACAGCCACATCAAGTGGCTGCATCAGATGTGTTGAATTTGGAGGAAAGGTGGCGAAATAAATATTGTTCTCTCTGGCTAGTTGAATCACTTCAGGGCAGAAGTGACTGCCCAGATTGTCGCCGAGCAAGAGTTTCGGACTATTCGTGGTGCTTACTCTCGGGAGAAATAGTTTTTTGAACCACATCAGGAAAGTGTCCATTTCAAACCATCCGGACCGGGTTGAAGAATATTGCGCACCGGTAGGCCCACCTTGAGCCCAACCTTCGTACATGTTTTGAGCTTTGTAACACACAAGTGGCGGAAGAAGATCTCCAGCTGCATTGCCACACACCATGATGGATACATTAGATTTAGAATGTTCGCGTACCAGTTCGACTCTTCTTGTTCCGCGCCTCACGAGCACTTTCTTATTTCCAGGATCGTCACTCAACGCCGTTTCGTCGTAGCTATAAAAGTTCTGCGGCAATATTTCACCAGCTTTGTCCAGCTCAGAAAAGAATGCGTCTATGTCACATTTTCCGATTGCAGCACGTGATCGTTTAATATTTCCAGCAACTCGACCCACCATGTCATTCCGTTGCATGAATCCGCGATTGAAGTCATATCCAGGATAATTGTCATTGAAATAAGACACTGATCTCCCTATCGAGTCAAGATATCTTTTGATGAGGATTTGTACATCAGTCACACTAAATCCAACACCCCAATCAGCCATTTGTTGTAGAGTGTCAGCAATAATAGCTTCTTCTTCAGTCGAGAAAGTTTTAGGACGTCCAACAGAACCAGTCCCATTCACATGACGCCAAAGAGTTGTTTTAGATACGCCATAAACTTGTGCTGCATTATGAATAGACATGCCTTGCGTAACGGCTTCTATAGCCTGGTTCATGAGTTGCGTACCGGCATGGGAAACGACGGTCTTTCTCTGATACGTTCTAGGCATTGTTAACTACCAAGAGAGTCACAGAAGTTTACTAAGTCACACAGTGTCTGAAGAATGAGTGAGTAACTGATGATGAAAGCTTGTCTACTACATGTAGATTCAAATCGAATTGCATTGGATTGATACGATAGCTACGGGTCACAGGTGTATTGAATTTAAATTTTCAAATTTGAGTTAATTCTCTCGCGATCGCATTAATTCGCTATGCATAGATATCTTAATAACAACAATTGAGAGAGTATCATAGCCATCACAGCATCCTGAAATACTTGAAAATTGATTTAATTAGCAAAATCTGCAGAAACATATTAACGTTCCGAATTACCCCAGTTTACGGTACCTGAAAAGACCATCAACAAACACCCTGTTGTCCGTTCTAGTCACACTAATTAAAACCAAGCGAAACGATGCACCTCTATGGACTGTAAATCGCTCTATACCAATCACATACGAAGGATGCATACAAAAAAAAATTTTTTTGGTATATTTTTGCATCTATTTGCATGCTTTTCGTATGATTTAAGGCCTATTGTCAATAAAGATCGCTTTAAGGTTTCATGACACTTACTGCTGTTTTGTAAGTAGTAGGATAATGACATTTAAGAATCAAACATACAATACTGAATTCGATTTCAATACACGCAAGTTTAAGGCATTTCATAAATAGTCAATAAATATATAACCATCAACGTTAATGAATTATGCAATTTTGAAATTAAACATATTATCAATCCGAAATGAAGACACATTCTAATTCATGAAAGAAAATATAGCTATGTTTGAGATATATAAGTCAACATGGTTGCTCGAAAGTCATCGTTTTATTGAAATGATGTTTATCAACTTAGTTCATGGAGTTGAGCTAATTAAGAGGTGACATACGACATTAATTTCACAGTAAATCGAGTCTGGATCAATTTCTCTAAATACCACGCTATCCATAAGAATGTGTATGACTGATATTACTGACAAAAAGTTATTTAACTGAAATATGCAATATATATATATATATATATATTGCTAGGACTTAAAGCTCTACGCACTAAACCCATACGAAGTTCTGCGAATCACTACATGCCAATCACACACGCAAGTGAGTGAGCCTTCGTATGAAAAACATACCAGATCTCTGTAAACACACGAGAATCTCGTATCAAATGCTCGCTTCAAATTGCTTGTGAATTTGGTATATGTTTGTATGTAATTTTCGTATCCGGCGATTTACAGTGTGGATACAACCTATAGTCATTCTTTGTTTGATGAATTGTTCCTCCAAATTCAGGCATGGTTGATAGCCGGCGCAGCCTTTCGTCAATATAGTCAATTAGAAGTATTGAACATTTTTATCCCAAAACTGGTTTTGAGATGGATGAGGAAAGCATGCCATGACTTAGGGATGATCGTTGCTCTATCTATGTTTTGACTGTAGTCAAGTCATTCATTTTAGTGATGTGGAACGGAAGGAATTGCGAAACGATCTGTAGAATGAAGTTCTTTCCATTTCACTGAGGTTTCGAAGTGAGGAAAATTCTCATTAGACAGTCACAGTTATTGCTGCACAAGATAAAATTCCATTGATAGCAGCTGCGTTCCAGCATTGGAGTGACTGACTCCAACAGGATAGAGTAGCTCATAAAAATTTTAGCATTGAAATCAGAACTAGAGATTTTTTTGATATTTTATTCTTACATTGTTGCTGATGCCGCAGATTGACATTCCACATTGAGATGCGGCTTTATTTGAACTCGAGTTCATTAATTTCTCTGATTTTGAGTGACACTCATAAACTTTTGTCTCTTTGTTTCAAAGTTGAAAGAATAATTGCCGCTAGGACTTTAGAATGAGAATGATTTTATTGCTTTGCAAAGCAGTATCAAAATTTTTATGAACTCGTTGCAGAGTGGAATGTTGGCAAATATTTTCTTTTGAAATAAAAATGTAGGTCTCTATAACAGTGTGGCATACAGTCGTCGGTGGCAGAATTTATAGAACTATTTTTTGTTAGTTTTCGGGAGTTTGGAGTATTCAGAAGTTTGGATTTTCAAAATTCTCCATAATACTTGTGATGGTTGCATAGTAAACCCTAATTGCCTCAGGCCTTTTTTGTCGGTGAAGTATTAGGGGCATTATAGCTTCCCTCCTAAGATCTTCTAAAGCATTGACAAATATGGCATATCATAGTAAGATTTACCTATTTTGGTATGCTCTATCCGATGATGATATTAGTTTTTCATTTCAAGTTGATCTCGTTGCTATAAATGGCATTTTAAAATTCAAGCAATCATTCTTTTAAATTTCGTAATTGTATCTACAGGTCGACAGAAGTTAATGAAATTATAGTAGAAGCTATCTGATACATTCTACTGATGTTTTCGATTTTGCATTTCAAGCAAACAAATAGCTCTTGACCACTAGTTATGGATTTCCCACCGAATTTCGTAGCGAGGAGGTCTTTCATCGATAGGAAACACACGAGATGGATGAGTTTTATTGCTTAATGAGTTCGACAAGTCACATCGCTAAATGAAACATTCACTAGTTAGCAGTGTTGGTTTCGGATGATAAAAAAGCTTTCAAGTTAATAACTGCGGCCATCAAAAGATAATTATTCTCTTAATTTGATTTCAATGAGAGAAAAATTAATGTAAATCTAAAACCATTTGTTACTCACTCCAAACTTGGTATTTTTCCGGAGAGGATGAGTCACTAAGTGTCTTAATAGAAAACACTAAAGCCGCAACATACTGATTATATTTTTTGAAAGCGCACTAACGAATTTGCACTATACAATTTCGGCATTATCTGGTGGGTCCTATGTTTACATAGTACGCACATGCAATTATATGGCTCTGAACATGCAATTTAGAGATAATTGAAGTTGATGGTTATTCGATCAAAAGTGAGAATTCTTCTTCGGATATAATTTTTTTATTGATAGCAAGTCACACGACGTCTCGCTTAGACGAGCTTGTCTACATGTGAACATTGCACACAAAGAATCGCAAAGTTTAAACAATGAGATATGTTAACCAACAAAATATAAAAAATAGGGAAATTAATTAATCAAATACAATAAACTATATTAGATAATACTCAAAAAAGTTCGGAAAGTAAGATAGTAATATGATAAAATGCAAGAAGAGAAGCAAATATTCACAATTAAAAGCAGGAACGGTGAATTATGTTACGTCCCCCACACTGATTCATGAAATAGAGATGGGTCGACTTTTGAAACAAACATAGATCATAGATATTATCTCTTATCTACATTTTTATGATTTATGATGAATTTTTCAGGCAGTGAAATTTGCACAAATGTCAGCATTGTGTTAATCACGAAAATGTAGTTTCACTGGAGAAAAGGTATCAGAATATGCTCACACAGCATGGTCTGTACTGACCTACCCGTGTCACCAATGAACTCTTGATTGCATAATTTTCATGTGATTTCATATATCAGAAACTTGACATTTATTTGGACGTAGCGCATAGGCACATGTATTTGAGGAAGAATTCTGACCGCATAATGTAATTGATGGATATTCACTTTTTCGATCAACAACACATCACACCCATACGCTACAGCCATTCTATAGTGCAACCAATGGTAAGGAATAGTGAAATTCCGGCGATTTCCGAGCTCGGTCTTCAAAGGATAATCTGCACATTACCCGACATTGGAGACGAAGCTTCGTCAAGTGCTGAACGTGTCAACTAGTTATCTCTTTCACGCCTTTTGTTCCTCACAGTAACTGAGCAAATTTGTGAGCCAAGCAGTTTCTGTCTACTTCTGTATACGAGGACCTACTGAAATGCTTTATAGAAGCATGTTATGCTCATGAAGAGATGGTTCTCCCCGTGCCCGGATTCAAGTTGAACATGAAAGAGAAAAAGGCAAAAAAGAGAGGCAAATTTCAACAGTCATCAGATCCTTTATTTAAGTCGTGCGAGCTTTCGGCTGTTCGCCTTAATCATGTACATAAGGCGAAAGGTAAGCAAAGAAGATCGAAAACAGAATTTACACTGATAATCAATAAATTATTAAAGACAAATTCTGTAAATTAAATTGCAACTTGATTGCAGCTTGTGTGATGACCTTTACATTCGGTAAACTAAGCGCCTCGTCAAGTCTCGTCTTAACGAGTATTTGTTTTTAAATTCCTCTGATTCTGCTGTTCGTGATCATTTTATCACCAAGCATCCAATTCCTCAGCCTACAGTCTAATGGAAAATCGTTCATTCCGAAAGGATCTGTCAAGGAAGTTCCTTGCTAGAGTCGTTGTGCATAAACAGCACGCTCTTCCAAACTTATGAATAATTGCGAAGGCGTGCAGCTTAACATTCTCTAATTATTTTTTATTATTTCTTTACTTTACTAACTTTCTTTTTAGTAGTATGCTTGCCTTGCATTTTTGACTTTTTACTTATAGTATTTGTCTTTAATGATTTATTGATTATTAGTGTAAATTCTGTTTTCGATCTTCTTTGCTTACCTGTCACTTTATATGTGCATGATTAAGGCGAACAGCCGAAAGCTCGCAGGACTTTAATAAAGCATCTAGTGTCCGTTGAAATTTACCTCTATTTTTGGTTAATTTTGCAAGAAGCATGTTAGATTGAATTTAAGCAGGATAATAGGATGAACAATGATATGCGCAGCTAGCACATTGATTGAAATTTCGACGGGTATTCATTGAGTACTACGCTTGACATATTACTGAGGTGTCCCCTAACTTAGGTGGCAGGTCAGTGGTGTGCTAAACATAGTATTTAATCAATACCCGTCGACACTTCACTAACTTCCTAATTGCGTATCTCAAATTTACCCGGGCATGGCTGAAACTTTAAATATGGAGCTGTGTCGATGTTGAAAGATATGTACTGGGCCTGCTGATGGTTCCTGACATTGAAAATCGAAAAATTCCAGCTTCTCAGGTCTGTTCCCAATTTTTCAACTGGGGGCGCAAATTAATATTTAAATTCAGTATTCTATTTACATGTATTTAATCCAAAACAGTTGTATAAGCCAGTGCCTCTCAATTTTCATTCGTCCGCCCCCTCCTAATTATTGGAAATTTTTCTGATTACCTTTTCAGAGCACCTATGCTGATTATCCATGCAGAAATTCAAAGTTGATGTATTTAGTCCACACCAGACTGTTCTGAGAGAGGGCAATTTAATTTTAATACAGGGTATTGCTTCGAGCACCGATGTCTAGGTCACCAACTTCAACGGGCTGGGTGATATAACATCATAGGAATTGTTGCAACCAAATGTAATAGTACGAGAATGCAGGAGATGTAAAAAAATAATTTCTTCTAACGATTGTTTCTTCAAGCATCTTTCAGTGAAGACATCATGAGTCGGAAAAGCTCACCCAATGCTGGGGATCAAATTTTTTTAAAATGTTTTATAGGAAGAAAACATGAAGCTTCCTGCTTTTGCGTTTTTATGTTCTCATTGTTTAAAATACTCTGAACTGAAATTCTGCTGTTAAGAAGCTAAATACACCTCATCAGAGGGTTACATTTGTTTTCATAGGATTTATAATCTCTTCGGACGGTCTACATGCATCACATTTCATTCTTTCTGCTTCCCTTTGCTACGTTGGTACACGCCCCCTCATCTGCCCTTAGACAAGCAAGAACCACAGTTGTATTGCCTGAAACATCTCCAATAGGTGAACTATTCAAGTGAATGATTTCAACTATAGCACCGGTCTGTTGCAGATTGAAACACGACTACATCTCAACGATCGATAATTGATTGGCAAGCTATAATCTGATCCGATTCGATCTTCTACTCGCACAACAAGCTCCGTCTTGTTGCTATGTTCTGCTCGAATGAGTGAGTTGCACTCCCGTGAGTTTAGGAGTTAGAACTAATAAAAATTAATACCAAAAGATAAGTTTTATTTTAAATTAATGAGCCGAATGATCCCAAATACCAATAAAACACACAACATATGATATTAAGATTACTGTGATACATAGACTTCAATCACTAGCTTCTATGATTAAAAAAATCACTATAATGAAAAATTCTCAACAAAACATGTTTTTTTAAAAATGCGTTTAAAAACCGTGCATTTTCTATAATTATTATAATACAAGCAATATTTTTTAACCCTACCTAAAATCGAGGTGCTACTTGTGTATACATCTACATGTAAATTCTTCAAAACTACTTCAAATGCATTGTTCGTCTTATCACATTTATTCAAAATGCTTAACTGTGGTCAAATCATCATCATGCTCACTAAGTGCGAGTGTTGGACCTTCATATCGGCTGTGAGCTACCTACGGAATTTCGAATGTGCATGCACACCTGTTTACTTCAGTGTGACAGCAGAACCATGTGGGTTGACAAGAATGATGAATTCAATCAGTTCCAAGTTCCTACATCACAGTGTAATGTCATGCTCAATACATGATGCCATAAATTACATCCTAGTCAAACCCTTAAAGTCTAAGTAGGGTGGCTCGAGCTCGTAGCGCTTCCAAATCTGGCTTGGACATCAAAGCAATTCATTAGCCACCGGGGGTCACATGAACCATTGTTGAGAAGCCAAACCGCTCCAGAATTTTTCACCGTTATTACGGCCTGGCCTGCTCACATGGTCGACATGTCTCGTCCTTATAGAAAAATGGAAGTCTTTCTTGGAGATTATTGAATCTCGACCCTATTGTGATAATCTTACCAGTGGATTATCAATGATTTACAATGAGTCCTTCTTAAATGTCATTTTTGAATACGGACCCGGGTGCATTTGATCTATAACAGACTTTTCATTGTGCAAGAATCAAGGAAGGGGTTCTTGGACCAGCATGGTTTCTAAATTCTTGGTTGCACATAGAATTACATAGATTGCTTAACTCTTCCAGCTTACTAGAAGTGAAGACTAATTCAAAACGATGACACATGCTGGAACTTTATAATGGGCAAAAAGGAATTCCAAGGAAAGACAGATATGAAAAGTCGTTCTTCGCTTGCGGATTGCTGTAAATTGCTAAAAGTGCTGCGATTGCTACAATTCTTTCAGATTCGAAGAATTCAGATCATTGCGCACAAGTCTTCTTTCTAATGTTGGTCCTTCCAATCATTTTTCAAGAAGATGCTGATGATTTCACGAACCTTTTCTCAGCAGTCCTCAATGAATGTAAACTAGAAAGTGATGTGTGTCCGAAATGATATTACAACGCGCCCGTCGCTCACTCACTGACTGTTTTCCAAAAGCCGCCTAACAGCTTACTGCTTGAGAGAGTGTGTGTCTCATTTTCAATAGTATGCGACAGACAACTCATCCCTTCTAGGTAACGAAGACTGCCGAGCAAGTTGTCTAATTCCGTGATTGGTTGTGATATCATAAATTGACAACAAAATTCTGGTGTGCTCTTGTCATTAGGTTTTCCGATTTACCTAAATTTTTGATATTTGATGCTACAAAAATTCATAACAATTCATCACTTCAAGGACCTGATATTCTTTAATGAGTTATATCGGTGTTGATGTACCATGCATCTTCTTAAGCGCACTGGCGCAATTTTTCTTCTGATGTACTCTATATAACCTACGTGTAAAAGTTCGCACTTTCAAAAGCATTTCAAAAATTGAGTGGGAATTATTCATTTTGAAACAGCGTGAGTATTATTGTCGGTTAGTAGGCAAAGGTTGTCCACCAGTAGTTTTATTGATTATACTCGTATTGTTCTAGGAAGTATTGAAATTAAACTGATGAAGTTTGCAATTTCATCAAGGCGCTGACATGAGAGTAATAAGATACATAAAATAATACAGAAAAGAGTTAGTGCCTTCCGTGCCACCTATACTTTCTGCATACTGCAGTATGTAAATGCAGGATTAAAGAATTCTGTAAATTGCTACAGATGTTCAGCTTCGCCAATGACTTCTAAGTCTCAAAATTTGAAATCCATTCTGTTTGGGCCAAATTCAAACGTGTCATACGCTACTGCAGAATATGTAGAGCCTAAAGGTCGCGATGAATTCACCGAACAGTGTAGGTGATGGGCCCAGAGTCCCTTTCTCCGATTTGTGGCATCATTGTGTACATTGATACGAAACAGTTTTATTCCTTACCTTTCCTTTGCCTCCGAATGTGTTTCCCACTTTAACTACCGCAGGCAACTTTGGGACGAGGATCTACAATACAGAGCACAATCTGAGTATAATGTAAACATGAGATAGAAGATAAGGAAAACTATATCAAACAACAGATTGAAACGATAAGACAGACAAATAAACTTATCACAATGTCCTATCTCAGTTCGCTTCGAAAAGAGATCATCTTGGGTGAGAGATAGCGGAACTACGGCTTCATTTAAAAAGGCAAATCTTTGATGTAAAAATCAATTAATCATCAAAATGGCAGAATCTCTTTATCTCTGGGTAAATCATAGACACACTACGTGAATTGAGCTATTCTCTACTATGTGCTATCAACTCTGCTAACATTTTATACAAATAAGAGACTATTTTCCACAGAATTTAGGTGGTCTACTCGCTAACTAATCTCTTCGGCAAAATAAAAGATCTGGGAAATACGCATGCATTGTGAGTATCATTTTCTGTGCGTCGTGTTAGCATGCAATGCAAAGCAAAACAAAATATCAACCTCATGCACACCAAAACAATTTGCTGTTGATCGCACAAAACGTAGGAATCATGCCATAACATCATTCCTCAGTAGGTGATATACGGATATATCTTGAATCAAATCTCATTTTCTTTATTTCTTGCGCTACTCTCCGTCGTTCTTCTATTCAGGAAAGGTGAGTCACTATCTGTGGGAGCTTCGATGGTTCTCACCATTACTCGAGCGAACTACCCACACCTCGTAAAGTGAGACTCATCGCTTTCTGTCACTTTCAGAGTCTCGGTTGATATCACAGCGTCACATTTTCATCTGAGATATTTTCGATGCAATTAGAATTAATATGCGATGTAATTATGCAAGTCTTTCTAGTATTCCTCTTTTACCTATTGTTTACTCTTCTTTGATGTATTGTCATACAAATCCTTCATTTCTGAATTATTCGAAATTAGACTTTGCTTGCCAGATGATGACTGATAAAAACGCTTCTAGACTTCATGGACTAAAGCTCTCAACACGCATGGTTTACGTAAGATACATCCTGTCTGGCAGATTAATGCTGGCTAGGCTGCAGGGCTGTAAGGCTCCGGATGATTCAGAAGAAATAATACCTATTAGTTGCCTAAACCTATTTATGCATCATTTCCTACTTCTTTAAAATTGTTCTTCATAATTGTTCCATTTCTACTCGGTCTTTGATATCACTTTTGATAGCATTGATTGATTTGTATAACATTCTAATTGTTTTTCTAATTCTTTTCGAAAATTCGTTTTCCATAGTATTAGAGAATTAATTGTGAGCATCGCTAATCTGCTGTGTTAAACAATTAGCAAATCTGAGCTTACACAACAATATATGTGTTGAGGCGCTCTGCATAATGCATTTGTTTCTGTTTTAGGGAGCGATTGAATGCCATAAGAAGTTTTATGATCACGGAATGATTTCATGGATTAGCAACTTAAAACGAGATGTTTTGTGAAGTATAATGACAACGCAAATGCATGAGTAGTGCGACGGTGTCGATGCTGTTAAGCTGCAAGATTTCAAAAATTATCCGGGATAGCCCTATTGACTAGGTGGTGAACAAATCGATGAATAAGATCATAGCCCTTTATTTTGCAGCTTTTAGACCAACCCGGTTGAAAATCTAGTGCATGAATACGCATCTCTAACAAAGCAATTAATCATGACATTTAAGATTATTCAAACAACGCTCTACGAAAACTGCCAACTATAGAAAACAGAGATATTGTAAGTATTAACCCAACCCTATCGGGTAGGGAGCAGATTCGGCCTCTCCGTAACTTATAAAGTATTGCTCCAAAGGAAATGAAGTTCACCGACAACAAAACATTGTGTTTCCGTGAAATTTCTTATGATGGGTTCCATTTTCTCTAACTCATCCATCATCCCGCAATAAATAGCAATTTAAAACTTAAGACTTAAAATCATCAAATTTGGCAGATTTTTGAAATTTACTTATCTATGACTATAAATCCTTTTATAATGATCGCTATTTACCGTGCCAAAATGGTTAAATGGGCTGAGAAATTGCAGCGTCAGTTCAATTTCAGCAATTCAATGCGACTGCATCCTGAGAATGGTCGTCTTGCTCGACACGCTCATTTGCTCGAGAAATTCATTTGTTCGACAAGATCATTTCTTAGACACGTTCATTTATTCGACAGGCTCATTTGCTTGACACGTTCATTTGTTCGATGCGTTTTAAGTCATACTCGTGAATTTTGCATTTCTTTGAATTAACTTCAGCACATTTCTAATGGGTTCCATCGTTTACCGTTTTCCAGCAATAATGTAGGCAAATTCATTACTTGTGAGCAGAGGTCTGTCTTTTGATGTTTTTTGCTTCTTGATGCTCTATCTTATCAATTTACGAAATCAAACTAATGAATATTATAATTTATGTTATCTAAAGCATCTAATTCAAACCTTGATTTGAGCATTTGCAGTGCATATAGATTGTGTATAGGTAGATCTCAATGCTAGAAATCCATGCCATCATAGCCGATGATAATTTCTTCGAACAATTGAACGTATCGACAAAAAATAGACCATAGAATTTCGCGCATGAGTTGTCGAAGAATAATTTAGGATAATTTAGTTCAAAGTTAGAACTGAACATTGAAGCACTAATGAATATGAAATAGCAGTGATATCAGAGTTATGCGGCAATATATACACCCAAGTAAAGAGTAAGCTTGATGAAACGCTGTGTAGCATTTGAAAACAAAATTATAAAATCAAAAACATCAATGAAGAATGAAATTAACAACATCTAATTTGCCTACTGGTTTATCCTCGTCAGTTGAATTCCGGAAAAAGTTGAGAATCCCCTAAAACAGCAGCAAAACAGTTTATGCGTGCACATGTGAGTGAACTATGGCATGCTGTCAATATATATGCGCGGCGTGCAAATGATCTATGCTCATACAAACAGTGGGTTGTATACAGCTAGGTAACCGATGGTGTATTAGTCAATCAACAAACGAAGAAGAGCAATTATAAAACTGAATAATATAAAATCTACAGCTTTGGTAATTTGAGAAAAAAGGACAGGATACTTGGGAACTGTTTGAGTTGCTCCTTGTTTCTGATGGAGAATATGATCAGGCAAGTATCATGTTCTGGAAGTCGAAAGTATCAAATCATTTTTGTTGCTGTTGTTGTTGTTGTTGTTTTACACGACTCCGTCCAGCGTATAGGAGGCCTCGTATCAAGACAATACGAAACGACAAAGCACACCCACTAAGCAAATTACTGCTGGCGAGGAGTGCCCCGGGGAGGAGATGGCCGTTCCGATACCACAGGGTGCTTCCATGCCCAAGGCAAGGCTGCTCACAAAGAGTGAACAGGATTGGCCTATAGAGGTGGCAACCTTAATGGTCCCACCCCGCACCTTACCTCCGAAGAGGGGCGCAGCCATTGCTGAGGGGACTTTGGGTAAGGCATAGCCAGATACACCACAGGGGAGGAAGCTCAAATAGCTCTGTTGCATATCCCAACAGCTAAGCATATCCGCAACATTAGTGTAGCCACTGAGGAAAGGCACTGAGAATAAGATATCAAACTTCCAACAATGCAGTGGCAAAAGGCCCCTTTTAGTCTCTCCTCTGACTACACGCACGGGAAAGTCGGTCTAATTCTAATCAGTCCCGGGAACCGCACCGGGGAAACATTTTGGTGCCTTGTTTGCATGAAGCGGAGCAACAAGAACATGATGTAAGTCCGAAAAATGATGCAAAATGCTTTCAGGCTTCTACTAACATGAAAGTGTTAAAATGCACTGAAAATTGTACATCTATAATCTACATAAGCTGATATAACAAGAAAGTAACCAGAAAAAATGAAAGATACAATCGATTGTTCAACCAAATCATGATGTTGGTCATATTATTTATTTCTTCTCCAATGCAATGCGAGCGTCATGCGACCACATCCAGACGAGGTAGTGTAAATGTAATTACTATGTTCTTGTGCATTCCTGCAAACATGTTACTGGTATTAGATAATCGCATGCTTTGAACATCATCATCCAATTATCGCTCATTATCCGAATTATTAATTGAATCTTGTGGTTTTCACGGGCGCAAGCGGTAGTGACAGAAGAAGAGTTAGGCGGCCCTTGTGGCTCTCACGTGATTGACTGAGCGCGCAGTGCATCAAACAGCGTATCACAGTCAAGACAGAAGTAGAGATAGGCGCCCCCTGGCCCTCACGTCATTGCTGAGCGCGCGCAGTGCATCAAACAACGTATCACAGTCAACTTCATCAGTTATTCATAACAGGCATCTTCGCAAGTGGTATTTTAAGTACGAACTGCACTTAATGTAAACCAAGCTTTAGACAACGTTCACTGAGGTTCACTGAGATACAGTCGTCAAATGGACACATCATTTTCGCTGGTCAACTCCTCATGATCTCAAATAACTGAACACGCTTGAAGTGAAGCTATGATCCGATTCGTCGAATTCAGACTTGAACTCAATCAATGTTCAATGGGAAAATGCGTTTCTTGTCCTGTGGAGCAGTTTTGGCGGGCATCGTCATTGTTCTGAAATGCCTTGTTTAGACCAAAACATGGACACAACGCAGTTTATTTCTGCGATGACAGCAACTGTTGAGTTGACACAACTCTCTGTTTGATGCCGGTAGATGCCTTTTGCTGACAAAACCGCGGTAAATTTGGGTAGCGTTGTGAAATAGCGCATCAGAGACTTAGAGTACATCAGAGTACATAGCACTGCGCAGTATTCGCAGTATTTGCGCCGTGTGTCTTTTGCTCAACACATCAAAAGTGCCATGCGCCATTTGCTCTTGGCACATCATCACCAGGCTTCGATATTTAAACCAATTTTTCATTTAGCTAGATGACTTTGATATTAATTTTGCATCTGTCGAAGTTAGACAGTTATAGGTTGCACCATGCGCGATTACACGAGCGCGAAGTACGAGTTTAATCGAGAGTGGTGCAACCAAATAATTAAATTGTTTAAGCGTGTCACTTTGCTAGAACTGCAAGCTGATTCAAAAGATGGCACATGCAGGAACTTACTAAGTGGGTAAATAGAAATGTTTAATACCTTGCAGAGACAGGAAAAATAGTCGTGCGTTACTGGCGGATTGCTGTGAATTCCTTCTAAATGCTCCGATTGCCACGATTCCTTCTGATTCGAAGAATTCTGATCATTGCGCAAAAATTTTCTAAATAATATGGGTACTTCCGTTTATCATTAAAAAGTTAGCAGGCGCACGAAAAAACGTTCACAAGCTTCTCTATAGAACTTGACATCGACTGTGTCTCTTTGCGATGTTCCGGTTGATAACAATCACTGAAACATCGCACATATTTGGCGTGTTTAATGTTGAACTGGCTGCTTATTGTTCAATTGCTATGGCATTATGTCAGCAGATTGCGCCATTTCGTAGGCTTTACATGTTCCAATGCTTCCTCTCTAGTCAAACAGAAGAAGACACGACCTGTCCAATTCTGTGGATCCACCAGATTTAACCAATTTCTATGCATTTGCAAAAAAATATCTGGAATATATGCTTCACAATTCAATAATCAGATCCAAAGTGAATGTTTCATAGAAAGAGGCTCTTTGACTTTGTTCCCTGACACAACAAAAAGATGAACATTTCAAAGATCAGAAGAACCGTCTGAACTGCTCATGTTGAGGCGGAATACTCTCTGGATAGTGATTGTCTAAAGAGTAAACAATTAAAGGCGCATTCAATTGATCAATTTCAATACAGAACCCTCATTCCCCCATCATAGCATCACAGGTAGGTGGAAAGTGCTGAATGTCGAAAAAAATTGCTAATACTCAAATCATGTATTACAGCCTTTGTATATCCCTACTATGCGCAAAAACGAAAAAATGAAAAAAATCGGCAATCTATGTAAAGAGAAAATACAAAAAAATAAGAATTAAATATCAAAAAAATCAAAAAAATAAAAAAAAATTATTTCTAGTCACCAGACAAATTGCTAATGTTAAATACCTATATCAGACTAATTGTAGGGTTGTTTTATACACATGAACATAAATATTGCAAAAATCGTTGGAGTAAATATTGAGAAAAATGTATAAAGGAAAGCAAAAAGCACAAAAAAGCAAAAATAATTTTTTATGCCTCCCGAACAATTGCTAATGCTTAATATCTGTATTGGAGCTATTGTAAAGTTGTTCTATACTAAAAAACGTAAAGCTAGACAAATTGGCGGTGTAAATATTGAGAAGTTGACAAAATATAAATAAGAAAAATACACGTAGTTTTGAAATAAGTTCTTGCTTGTCTAGCTTTTCGTTGTAGCCTATACATATTCTGATATATATTGCAAATATGTATGCAATATTGCATACAAAGATACCTAAACTTAAGTAAATTGTCATTTTATTAAACGAAATTGAATAAAAAGGGTGTTATTACAAACAATAATTCACGAAGAAAAGTTTCCATATTGCATTAACGTGTAGTTAAGTCTTGTCTGATAATGAGATAAACTTATGATTTCTATCTGAAGCGTGTGAAAATTTTCAGTTTTAAAATCGAAGCACGCACACGACGTGGACTCTATATATTACAGTTTGTAGATGAAAGATATCGGGCAGATGAATAGATATCTAGGAGCTCATGGCTTAACGTTATATACAACGTAAGGCTTCCCGGAGATCTATTTATAGCATCAAGAAAAGCTGTGGGAATCCCTTTGCATAAAATAACTTTACCTTAATGCATGTAGACTACACACCTAACTTCGCTCTCAGTTTACTCTGTCGTTGTCGGCATCATGTCGGAATTTCATCTGAAGAACTGTGGACGAGTTTGTTTACTTTGCATTGGTAAAACAAAGAAGATGTTTAATATTACGTCACGATCTTGGGACATTTTGCAAAAGTATTTCATCGATGGATTTCAACGAAACGACGAAAGGTTTCCAACCGTGTTATGCAGCAATTGCTCCAAAGTTATTAGTGAGTATGGTCGAGGCATTTTCAATCGTACTGTAAATTTAATCGACTTTTCTAAACTCGAAATTCCTCGCACTCGAAGTGCAGCATCCGGTTCTACCTGTGGCTGCAAGATATGTGCTGTAGCTACTTCTGTTCCTAAAAATATCAGTGATTCGATATCCAAAGAACCTATACCTCACTGACGGCTAGCTGGACGTCCCTCTTCGTTTTCCAATGAGCCTTGTTCTTCGTCGTCTTCTACGGTCAAACAAAGACCCATCACATTGTGTAATTTATGTCTTTCTACTTAAGGAAGAAGTTCTTCGCATGCATGCAATAAAACAACAAGAATTGATAATTTACGACAGCTTGCAAATGTATCGCCAACTTCAAAGGAAAAATTGACATCATCATTGATTCGTGAAAAACGTCAATCATCTGATAATCCATCGGAAGTTACCGCTCTAAACTTTGCATCTACGACTGGCAAGCCCTTAACTATTACCATTGGATCACCGCCTGTCCCAAAAGTTAGAAAAAGTACATCGAGCTCCGTGATATCAGAAATTCAATCTAATTTAGATCTCTCCAATCAGCAAACAATCAAACTGGCTGGACATATACGGATCGCATCATCTGAACGTAAATGTATTGAACCAAACTTGAGAAATGAGCTGAAAAGTCTTAATCATCGTCTAGACGGATTTTTTCGGTTGAATCAAATCGATTTCTTTCAAAAACTTCAGTTGAACAGAATGAATTCGTTAATCGTCCATTTGTATTCTGCAGTGATCTAAATGGATTCATTAATTCAATTCAACAGCATCGACGTAAGTCCTACCAATTTGCAAAAATTGGACTGGATGGTGGTGGAGGGTTCATGAAGGTCAGTATTACTCTCCATAATTGCAATGAAGACGATGAAAATGAGCCTTCTGAGAGGCAACAGCGATTCTCTTATAGAGATGGAATAGCAAACAAAAGTAAAGATACAGGGGTGAAAAAGTCCTTTGTCATTGGTCTGGTGCCAGACCTACCCGAAAATTACTTCAATATCATCTTGTGTTGGGTCAAGTTAGGCCTAAATGATATTTCAATTGAAAACACTATTGCGGCAGATCTAAAGTTAGCAAACATTATTATTGGCATAATGGGACATGGTAGTAACCACCCATGTACATGGTTTGATGCCTCTAGAGCTGACATACTAGCCGGAAATTGTGGCTCACTGCGAACACTTAGAAACCTGCGTAATCTTCATTGGCAATGGAGAAATTCTGGCAGCTGAACTACTAAAGCCTAACTAAGCTAACTAAGCTATTCTAAAGCTCAACTACTAAGTTATTCATGGATGTATGATTAAAGGTGAAGATGATAAATTGATTCTTGACGTCATTGCGCCACCAGAGCTTCATTTGATGATTGGAGCGATCACACATATGTTCAAAGGCCTGAAAGAGGTATGGCCAGAGGCTGATGAGTGGGCAAATCGATGCAAAGTGAATCAATTACCATACCATGGCGGAGTCTTCAATGGAAACTCGTGTAAAGCTCTCCTGAAAAATATTCAACTTTTGAATGACTTAAACTGTCCGCGAACTGATTTCTTTGATGCTTTCCTATCATTTTGAAATGTCGTAGATACATGCTTTGGAGCATCACTTTCTGAGGACTACGTCGAACACATCAATGATTTTCATTCGAAATTCGAAGTTTTAAATCTTCGCATAACTTCTAAAATCCATACAATATTCCACCATGTTCCCCAATTTTGCGAGCGCCATATCCCGAATGGTTTAGGAGTATGGTCGGAACAGATCTCTGAGTCCATTCGCAGTGATTTTTTGAAGACCTGGTCACGATATAAAGTAGCTCCAAGTAATGACCGATACGACCAGCAACTTCTCAGTGCTGTAAGAGACCATGCAAGCAAACATATTTGAGTGTGCTCTGATATAATTGCTTCTATTTTAAGCTAGCCTACAGACTGAGTAAATTCAGCAAGCTGGCATTTTGAATCATGTGTAGCTATGATTTAGTTCTTGTCAGGAAGGTAAACTTCTAATACATAAACATCCTTCAATTTCGATTACATTGGTATTTTTACTTGCATATTAGATATTCCGGAAGTGAACGCTGGGCATATAATTGAGTATTCATTGAATCATATACGGGTGTGTAGTTAAATAAATAAAGAATACCCGAATAAATAAAATCATAAAACAAAATTTGAATTATTAATTTATAAGTAGCAAGGAAAGCAAAAACTTATTTCAAAACCACTGTATTTTTCTTATTTATATTTTATCAACTTCTCAATATTTACACCGCCAATTTGTCTAGCTTTACGTTTTTTAGTATAGAACAACTTTACAATAGCTCCAATACAGATATTAAGCATTAGCAATTGTTCGGGAGGCATAAAAAATTATTTTTGCTTTTTTGTGCTTTTTGCTTTCCTTTATACATTTTTCTCAATATTTACTCCAACGATTTTTGCAATATTTATGTTCATGTGTATAAAACAACCCTACAATTAGTCTGATATAGGTATTTAACATTAGCAATTTGTCTGGCGACTAGAAATAATTTTTTTGTATTTTCTCTGTACATAGACCGCCGATTTTTTTCATTTTTTCGTTTTTGCGTATAGTAGGGATATACAAAGGCTGTAATACATGATTTGAGTATTAGCAATTTTTTTCGACATTCAGCACTTTCCACCTACCTGTGAGCACTAGCAATTGAAAGTTGCACTAGCATATTTGGCGTGTTTAATGTTGAACTGGCTGCTTATTGTTCGATTGCTATGGCATTATGTCAGCAGACTGCGCCATTTCGTAGGCTTTACATGTTCCAATGCTTCCTTTCTAGTCAAACAGAAGAAGACACGACTTGTCTAATGCTGTGGGTGCAACCAAATTTTCGCCAAAACTGATATCATTTTCCTCGATTTATGAGTTGTATGAATCATAGACATTGCACCGCATGGCCAATGGCATCTGAATGCCTATCTTAACTATCGGAGGGCAGATTTTCAACAGGCTGGTTTGTCAGTTTGTCATAGTGCCATAACCGGTAGCAAACTTCATGATTAACTTTCAATTGCTAGCGCTATGATGGGGGAATGAGGGTTCTATATTGAAATTGATCAATTGAATGCGCCTTTAATTGTTTACTCTTTAGACAATCACTATCCAGAGAGTATTCCGCCTCAACATGAGCAGTTCAGACGGTTCTTCTGATCTTTGAAATGTTCATCTTTTTGTTGTGTCAGGGAACAAAGTCAAAGAGCCTCTATCTATGAAACATTCACTTTGGATCTGATTATTGAATTGTGAAGCATATATTCCAGATATTTTTTTGCAAATGCATAGAAATTGGTTAAATCTGGTGGATCCACAGAATTGGACAGGTCGTCTCTTCTTCTGTTTGACTAGAGATGAAGCATTGGAACATGTAAAGCCTACGAAATGGCGCAATCTGCTGACATAATGCCATAGCAATTGAACAATAAGCAGCCAGTTCAACATTGATCACGCCAAATTGTCCGAAGTTTCAGTGACTGTTATCAACCGGATCACACAGCAAAGAGACACAGTCGATGTCAAGTTCTACAGAGAAGTTTGTGAACGCTTTTTCGAGCGCCTTTAATATTGGACGGAAGTACCCATATTATCTAGAAAATTTTGCGCAATGATCAGAATTCTTCGAATCTGAAGATATCGTGGCGATCGGAGCATTTTGAAGCAATTCACAGCAATCCGCAAGTAACGCACGACTATTTTTCCTATCTCTGTAAGGTATTGAACATTTGAATCAGTTTGCCCTTCTAGCGAAGTGATACGGTTAAGCAGTCTAATTCTGTGGGTAGATCACACTTTTAAAGACTTCGCGCTTGGCATGCCTGTCATTCTTTCAGTCTCATAACTGTGGGTGCAAGTGAGTTAGGGTTTCTGTGCTACAAGTGGACGCTACCGTACTACAATCATAGTCTAGGCAGTTTTGTGGTTAAAGTGCGTTCTTCACAAATATCGAAGTTGTCACCGTTCCATTTGAATCATAAATGTTTGATACAGTGGTGCAAAATTGTGTCGTACAACCCTGTCATCGTTGATTGGTTGCAGTTTGAATTAAGACACGAGTTAAATCAGTAAAATAATTCATAGGGATATAGAAACGCTGAAACTATCAAAAGCAAACTTCACACCACAGACAATGAACCAATTGGATAAAATGAACATCTACATAAAATATATTTGTTATGAGAAAAATTCAGTTTATTGTAGAATTATAAATAATAATAACAAAGTGAAGTTGCATCGAATACCACAGCAGATATGCGCTCTTAAAACGTGCTATTAGAGCGGAGTACTTAACAAAATCAATTGTGACAACGCAGACAACTACAAGGTTATATGAATATCAGAGCTATCGTTGAGACAAAGAGATAGAATAGTTACCTCTCCTCGACTCTCTTTTCGAAATGGTAACATCTACAGTTAACAAAATAAGATTCTTGATTATCTAAATAAAACCTATGGGAACAAAAGTAAGAAATGAAAGGCATCGAAAGAACTTATCATCAGAAAATTGACTGTTCAAATATGGCTGCGAACAAACCATTGAAGCAAAACAACTTCATGGAAGCAAATTTATTTCCTGCTGTTTTCACACTGAGGTAGATTGCTTCCGTGTACTTACTCGGAATAGCGTGTCAATCGGAATAGCAAGTGCAGAGGAAACATGTGCATTATGCAGTCAACCACTCCAGAAACCATTATGACTGCGAATGACTGCACTCTTTGACTGCGAATTTATTACACCACGACCTCTTGAAGGATAGCACAGATCTCTCTGTACATTGACAGCTGACCTAGACATATATATATACACAGAAAAACCATGGATTTCTACAGTGTAAACTACAGTGTACGAACGCTGGCTGATTTCGACTACGAAAGCGATGTAAAGAACATGGAAAAATGTCATTTCGTGATGAGGAGAGTCTGTGTGTTTATATGCAACAATAACATCGGTTGTCATGACGTCTTCATTATCTTTAGCAGCAAGTAGGGCAAGCTGCCAGCTACGAGGAACATCACATTTCTGCGTACTCAGAAGGATGTCTGCCTTTAAAGTGCAATAAAAGTCTAAGACATGACAAATGTCATTTTGAGTGATTAAATGAATAAAGTAGATCATTGCGTTATCAAGTGCACAAAACTCGGGAGCACCTGTAGAAACCCCATCTGAGGAAGCAAATGGAATTTTGCGATACTTGAATCTCCGTAACTTGCAAGACGAATGAATTCACAACCTCAGAGTTATCGTTTTGCTGATGTGAAGTGACAATCAACAAATCAAAAATAAAAAGGAGATCTTCCGCGAATTTAGGAAGAAACGTCAGTAGCTCTCGAACTATTTCGCAAATTTTCGTTTTGTATAGATTCGAATTTCAAATATTCGTTTTGTGCATCGGTTTCGTACGTAGCTTTAGTATCGTACAGTTTACAGTGTAGGTATTAGAAATAATTATGTTACGTGAATGTGCATAGTCAATGTAAATGTCAAGTCATAGACATCTAATATCAGTTGTTCACTTTTTTAAGTTTAATGAATGCATTTTGCGTCTTCCTCGACAAGTATTCCCTGTATTTTTGCGATTCTTAACCGTTTACAGTTAACTACAGTTTATTGGACAAGAGCAAAGAAGCCATGTGTTTGCTTGTAGTCAACTGAGTCACTTAGTTAGGTACCGATCTGCTGATGGATCTTGCAAAGAATCAAGGCTGTCAGATTTCTGTCTGCAGGCCGTGTATTGTAGAGTTATTCATTAGGATATTTATTCATCAATGAGATTGAGAAAATCGGAAAATTTCAGAACAACTAAAGATTCTGTGATCATAAACATTCTCACCCAATGGACCACCTCCCGGTGATGCCTCTTGCTGCGGACAGGTTCGAACCATGGAACCTATTTGCCTCCGTAATGAAGCTGGATCATCAACCAACTGATCTGTCCTGCCACATATCGTCGATGAAGTGATTGGTTTCCTCTACGGAGATTGGTCAGCAGATTCAAGAAGCAAGGGAAGTAAAATTTATGTGCTTCAGCAGTTTTGCTTCATCAGTTTGTTCGCGCCCCAGAGGAAATTCATAGTAAGATAGACATGAGCGTTTATTACATGAGCAAAAGCATGAAAATGTGAGAACAGCAGAATATGCATGAGATGATGATTTTAGCCTACAGTAGGACTTATTGCCGTTTAATCATGTTTGATAATGTTTTACGAATATTTGATTGTCGCAAATATTTCGTTTCTATATCTGCATCATTTATATATAATCGAATAATTATATTTTTAGTCATATGCAAACTGGGTATTATCTAAATGTAATTCAATTTTATCACATCCATAGAAGTCATCAACACTTTTGATTTCCAACCGCTGGAACGGAACACTATGTGACGGGCTTATGATTGACGACATGCTGCGAGCAGTCTCATTGCTCATTGATGCTGGTGTTAGAAATCGATCGGGAGGTTTGGATGTTGATGACCGCTTGCAATAATTTCCGGACCTAGCAATAATTGCTCTCGGAAATATGCGACTACGTACATATTCATTTATGCAGATGCATGCTGAATTGCTGTACTTTTCAAGCACTTTTCAAACATTATTGGCTAGAAACTCTACTGTAAAAAAGAGCATGGAACGCATGTAGCCTGATTCCAATATCTCGAATTTTTGATATTTCAAACAAAAGCTGCTCTAAGTTCATATATTTGATTTATTAAGAAAAATCCAGCAGATAATGATTAAAATAATCTTCATTTTAACTGAACGGCACAATGTGCATCGCTTCTGTCTATTGAAAGAAGTCGTTTTTTAGAAATTTATCGAGTAGCATCAAGTGGATACTACTTATATCACATTTGTAGGCCTACATGTATATAAAGCTGACAAGGTGAATTTCTGGCGAATTTTTCCTAAATAGGCTCATCAAAATTGCGCTATTTTATGAGTAGTGATTAATTACTACCACTCAAATTGCAGATGTTTTATTACAAAACATAGGATGGACATGGCGTTCCGTAGCTGCAATAAGATTGACTTTTGTCTACCTTCGCAACGATAAAATAGAAATAAAACGTATTTCTTAAGAGATAGACACTGATCACCGATTTCAAAAATATGACCACAATCAATGCTCGCCTGTATATGTTTCTAGGAATTCTAGCAATGCGTTGGAAGAACTAAGAAATTGCATGAGGACTGAGCTTTCTCTCTGCATTTGAGCATTGTAGAAGAAGAGCATGAAACTTCTCCTTTGAGGTTGCGAAGCACAGAGGTACCCTGTGCACAGCAAAAACCACTAATATGAACAGCTAGATTACAGTTCCCAATATTAGCTGTTCTTTTTGTTGCCAAGTTTGCAGAGATCCGAGAAAATATTTCCCGTTTTTCCTCTTTTTAACTGATTTCAACTGTGACGTCATCAAACTGATCTGAGATAGACGCGCATATTTCGACATATTTTGAGGTTATTTAAAAGGTTTTGCAAAAATGTAAAATCATCTCCATAATTCCTAAGTCAGGCATCAATCGGAAATCAAATTTGATGTGCAATTTTTCAAATGACAAGAAAGATCGCTTACAATTTATAAAGTTTATAAAGCCAAATCAATTTTAGGCGTTTGAAATATATCAAGGTAAATGAAAATTCGTTTATTCAAGCGGAACTTTGACGATGATTATAATTTGAAATGAAATAAGGTCTTCATCTGTTGCTAAATACACCGAGGCCTCTCGCCCGCTCTCATCGGGGTGTAACGCGGGAGTGACATAACAATGCGCAATTGATAACAGCTCAACACAGGTCACACTTCCCGTTAAGCATGAATAACATAGAAATCTGAAGGAAGAGTGGCATTAAGATACCACAATAAATAATTTTTTCTGTTCTGCGAAGCGATTTCATTCGGATTGAAGCTATGACATTATTACTGATTCATCATTTTTCATCTTATTCACTGTCTTTGTAATATCAGTAATGATTGAAAATGGAATGAATTCTAATGCGATGAGTGATTATCTACTTTCATCTCCGAAATACTCACCATATCTTTATGACATGGGAAAAATGATTGTTCGATGAGAGGGAAGACGTCTCGACCAAGGCGATTTTGTATGTGAACCAAATGGGCAAACTGAAAGAAAATAATTGATAATAGCAGATTTCGAAAATCATGCAGAAATGATGCAGAACAAATGTGAATAATAGAGTAAAAACGACCAATCTGCCAAAGGAGATTATTTATTTTATTCGTTCAATGCTGCATTAATTTGACCTATGTGTCGCTGCGCATTTTGATAATTTCAGTGCATGCTGTCCTAGTTGCTGTTCTATTGATTTTATGTTAGTGGTCTGTGAGATATCTATCTGGTATGTCGATCTTCATGCGTCTTTTAATCATAAATTGATCGCCTGATGAAGGAGCAGATTCTCCGACACATGTTGCGTATACAGATAATCTCCTTTGGCAGATTGGTCGTTTTTACTCTATTATTCTGATTAGCAATGCGTCTGCCCTCCCATGCCATCAATGCCTTGAACAGAAGAAATGTAGAGCCACAGGACATGTTTAGCATTAGAATTATGTAGAAACGTGCAGAATCACGAGTCCTGGATGCATCAATAGCTCCAGAACTACACGTCCATTTAAATTGTAAAAGTGATAATCACCAAACCTGATAATTGTGCTGAATACCCTCTGTCGAAGTGTCTTTATCTTCATAAATTAGTGCATCTTAATCCTGCATCCTTGTTTGCACAAAATACACATTCTTAATCGGCATTCGATGTCAACGTACAATTTTGTCTAGAATTAATGAATATTGAACTGTCTGTCAAATATTTTGTATGAAAAAACACGCCTCGTATCGAAGTCGTGCTTTGGCCACAGGCAATCGCAGGATAAGGTTTACTGCCAGCATCAGAATCAGCGAATAAACGGATAATTTTTTCAATGCTTAGTATTTGGTAGAATGATCATTTTAATCCATAGCAAAGTTGATTTGCGTCGGCGTTGACACAGGATCCGGGTAATCAATCATTAATATAACTTTTTTCAAAAAAAACGAAAATTGCTAAAACTGCACATGTGTGATATTACCGCCATCCCTAAAATGCGTATGTGCGACAACGACGAACTGAGGATTGAGACACTAACTTTGAATTTCAATAATTGTGAGATGGCATTTTCTCATGTGTATAGTGCCTGATGTCTTAGCTATATTGAAATCAATGCTGTACGGATAGCAAGCGGATACAAAACAATTCTATTTCATTGTATTGATGGCCCCATTTTCCAACGCGTCTATTATAATGTTAATATTTCCTATCACGAATAATGTTGATGACGTGAAACGTTTACAAAATGCAGATTTACCCGAAAATCAATTTTTCAAAAGAACTATGACGCTTTGCCAAGAATGAAGCTTTCCCCAGTAAAACTCTGCCAAGTTTTTATATATCCTTGCGCACAAATGTTGACTATGATTTCATTTCATTTTGAAAATTAAGTTCAACAACATAAGGGAGTTGTCAAATCTCCTTAGACAAGTTCCTTCACAGCTGCATCTCCTGCAGATGATATTCCATAATCAAGCAAAACCTCGAAGTATCCTACCTGTTAAATGTGTTGATTTGCACTACATTAAACTAAATGTGTTATAATTGACGCTTTTACGATTTCTTCATTCTCTTTATTCCATCGACTAGTTCTACAATGTCCACAACTTTTGATAGTTTGTTGAAGATACTGAAGCGTGAACTTAGCAATATCTTTTGAGAAATAATGATCAATCAATTTTCAGCCATCAATTTTCATCGAGCTTTCGGTCATTTGGGTGTCATCGCGTCCTGTCTATGCTTGCTTGGTTTTCATCCATCCATTCACAGCGGATTGCCTGCGATCGTCGTCCTTTTTCTTTCCTCCACTGACATATGAGTGTTGTTCATTTGATTTGCACAATCTGCTGATAGACGTAAAAGGGTCACAAACTTGTACGTCATCTCGCAACCTGGGCAGCGCACGCACGTGATTTTCCAGTTCTTTGATCAAGAAGTGCTAGTGTTTGTCCAACGTCCACTGTGTCTGATGTCGTTAGCGGAAAGGTCAGAGCGAACGTCCAGACAGCGTGGTTTCGAATTTGTACGGGTTTGTGACATTTTGTAGTTTTCTGAATTTTCAGATGACTACTGTGAACGAGATTGTCCTCATGTCTGAGGAGGAACTCTTAAGAACTAATAAAGTGAATAGGAAAGACTTGATCAAGACCGTCTTGGAATTGTGGAAACAGCTTCAGGTTGTTGCAAACAATTCTAATGCACAGCCTACCCAAACTGTACATGCTTCTGTGTCAAATGAGCAAGCAGTTGAAAGTTTGCCTATCAATCATCTTCAACCCCTGACCACTAGGATCGAGTCTCTTTTTCATACCATGTTAGAATTGAAGAATATATATATAATATTGATTTCATTTGATTTGTTCAGATAATAGGTAAGTTGGACCGCATTTTGATTTCGAATGATATTTTCTCCGTATATAATCCCGATAATATCGTGTATGATGCTCCTATTGGTAATAGCGATCACGTGATGCTCTTCTGCTTTCCTGTGAATTGTATTTCTCTACCAAGGATCACACGTTGGCACAAGCTTTATGATTTTCATCGGTCAAATATCGATGCGTTGGTTTGTCATGCGAATTTTTTCGATTGGAATGGTCTCTTTCATGATGATGACACTGTTGGTTGACACTATGTGGTTCAAATTTTCATGCTACCGAAAAACCCTTGTTCAAAGAAACAATGCCCATTACATATATGCCAATAACATCAAATGATAAAGAATGGATAACTCCTTTCACCAAGGCCTTGATACTCGATAGGTGGAAAGCCTACCATCGAAAGGAATGGTAAAAATTCAATTTTTTAAAAGAAAAAATGAAGTGCGAAGTAATCAAGGCAAAGAATAATCTGGGCAGATAGACTAATGAATTCAACGAATGGCTTATGGGATTTGGTTGGAAAGCACACTGGAAGGCAAAGAAGACTTCCTTATAATTGCTATGACAACTGATGTGTAGTAGTGAGGGTCCCGCCAATTGACACAGTCGTGTAAGTGACTCGTAGCTTGGTTGGTAGAGCACAGGTCTAATTAACCTTGGTCGTAGGTTTGAATCCTACCAGCCGCACATCTTTTGCATGGCAATTTGATCTATAGTGTATTTAATTTCATTGTTGTTAATTGATTCTCCAAAGAAGAGGAAAAAGTCACTGTATTCAGTGAACTCAGTGATAATGTAGAAAATTTTTATTCAACGAATACTTCGATGCATTCTTCACAATCAAGCGACTCCGAAGGAAAGAATTGAGACTTTGTTATACTTGTATCTCCAGTTAAAGTTTTTCTTCAAAGATATTCGGCGAAAAAATCTTCTGGCATTGATGGCATACCCTCGAAAATGTACTCGTCGCTTGCGGATGTTACTGCCAAGCCTTTGACGGTCATTTTAAATCACTCTTTACTAACTGAACAAACAGCATGGAAAACATGTATTATTTCGCCCATTCCCAAGACATCACCAGCAGAGATAGATAACTTGCGTTACATATCGCTTCTACCTCTGCCAGCAAAGCTATTGGAACGTGCTATATTGGATAATCTCTGTACGTCCTTTATTCGATCAGTCTTTAGGCAATGAACAGCACGGATTCCGTCCACACTGTTCTACAACCACTGCTCTAGTTAACATTTTTGACTTAGCTCCTAAAAATCTAAGATGATAAGTCTTACTTTGGCGTTTGTATCTCAAGGTCCGATCGTTCACATGCATTCAATTCCATTACTTACGACTTTCAATTTCCAAGTGGCTTTCTACGTTGGCTTTAGAGTTGCTTTGAAGATAGAAGAGCAGTCGGTAGGTTAGAAAGTACCTTGTCCCGTGTTACATCAATAAGAAGAGGTGTTCCGCAAGACTCAGTCCATGGGCTGAGCCTGTTCTGTTCTTTCACCTGCGATTTTTATCCGGCAAATGAAAACACTGATGTGGTCAAATACGCTGATATGTGACCCTGGTCCTGACTTTGAAGACACGATCGAATGAAAAAAAATCATGAACTAAATGAGGTGGAAATTAAGAATTTCATTCACTGGTCTAGCGCGACCGATCTTGTGGTTAATACCCATAAATCAAAATTTTTGCTTGTGACCCGTAACCCAATTGATTTACCGAAACCCACGACCATTCCTCAAGTTACAGCAATGAAACTGTTGGGAGTAGCATTCAACAACAAACTGAATTAGATGCTCATGTTAGATACTTGCGCTGTAAGTGTAGTCAGAGACTTCATATCCTTCGCAAATTGAGACCCATGATTCGGCTTAAGGATCTGCATAGAGTGTAAGAAGCAATTGTAAGATCAATAATGGAATACTGTTGCCCTTTAGTTGTGGGACTAAATGACAAGCAAGCAAAGAAGTTGAGGAAAATCCATAATCGTGCGCATTGTATTATGTATGCGGGGAGTATGATATTCAAAATTGGTTGTGTTCTTGTGGTCGAACTATCCTTAATGACCGAAGTGTACACATATCGCTACGAGCCTGTGGACTCTAATATCGAAGGATGCACTTTATCTGCTTCATTCCTGTGTGCCTCCTGCACTCCTACATTCAAAAAAGTTCCGTATTCCTCTTTGTCATTATAATATCTACGCGAATTCATTTTTCGCCTACATGTGTAAACATTTCAATGCTTAATACGCTATTTCACTTCCGTAAATTTACTTATTGCATGTTAAGATGTATTTGCTGATTTCTATTTCATCAATAAAGGCTCTTCCACTACTAAACACATTCGAAAAAGTGCGATAGGAAGTCAATCTTATTATGCATCCTGTTACAACTCTGACGGAAGGTACGTCGGAAGAGCCAGTCGAATTTTGCACATTTACGATTACTGAATACTTTCGAAGAAAAACAATCTTCTTCGAATTTTGACAAATAACAAATGGGCCCATTTTTGCTCGTCTTGTATTACAACATGCGTCCGAAGCACAGAAAGTCTTTCTTACGGATTTATGCAGATGCTACTTTGTACCTTTTTTTAAAGATCGATGTCGAGGAATCTATGAAAGTGATTGTGGAGGAATTGTCAATATAAAAAATGGGTCAGAAAATAGTTTAATAATCGTTGATTGCACTGGTTTTTAGGACTTCAAATTGAAAAGTTCCATAGTTCATTGCAAAGTTACGAAGGACTATGAATTACATGCAATAGTACTGTAGGTAGGTATGTATTTAAATCGCAAGAGCTGCCAATGATGATAATCACCGACAATTTTGAGTCACTTTTCGATGAAGCAATAAGCCCGAAACTTTAAATGAATTCAAAATAGAAGAAATTTTACTTTATGAAAGCGAAGGCACATCTCGAAGTTTTACAGTAATACTTCCAGCTGTTCGCATCACTGCACTGATCATGGCTCTTATAAAACGAAGTACAAAAGTGATCATAAAAACATGGAAACTGAGGAGGTAGATTTGTCAACGGGATGTTATAGACAGAGCGGATTTTTTTAATTTGGTTGGTAGTCAACCTTTCATTTCGCTTCAGCTGTTGCAACATAATTTCTCAATTACTTCCTCTCGTATTTTTGCGCTCTTATCAATAATCACTAACCGCCTTTGTAAACTGCCGAAGAGAACAACTTTTATTAAAAGGTGAAAAACTATCATAATTTTCGCTTTTTCGATAAAGTGCAATCAAGTAACTTTCTTGAATTTTAAAACATTAAATCGTTAACATCACGTCAGCCACAAAATTCGAAAGTCTACCACAGTCACGTGATGCTACACAGGAAGTTCGAGCGAGGTTTTATATCAAATTGGTTGTTGGAATCAAATTTGAGCCTAGACAAAGTGTACCCTTCGCGCGGTTACCAGTTTGCAAGTTCAAGTAAAGAGAGTAGGTGTAACAGCTGCAAGGCGGCCTTTTTGAGCGGAAATATCTGTCAGATTACTCGATAGTAGATTTTTAATCGCACGATTCAGAAGGGAGAAATTCTTGCATCAATTGCTTAAGCTTGGCTCGATTGCTACCATCAGTCTTTGATGGCACTGTTAATGATAGAAAATAGCTATATGCGGCATTCATCTGCTTCTTTTTTCATAGTGTTGGTTTAGGTTACAGGTTCACGTTGATTAAGGCAACAATTCTGTGAGCAAAAATGTGAATTTCCTAATAAAGATCTATTTGCAAGGGGAATATCAATTCGATTCATCCTAATCATATCAGTCAGCCGCCACACTCAAGAAATACATTATTGTCTACAAGTTTGGCTGCATTTCTCCTTCAGACTGGGACACCCGACTTTTCAAATAATTAAAGCAATGTCTGTCGTCGGTAAATTTGTAGACTACAAACACAACTATATTTATTCTCGAATTCATACTTTATTAAGAGCTAAAATAAGACAAATGATAAAGTTAACACCATGGAGTAAATATGTTAGGTAGAGTGGTAACTCCGCATATATTACATCCCCAGTGTGTATGCGCATTCGATTTTATTAAATGAACTCGAGGGAGATACAGGTGGTATTGTTACCAAATGTGAGATATGCAAATTTTTTGCAGTTTTGAAGAAATTTCCAAGGAATTGGGTGATCATGATAGTAAATGTAGAAGATATGATGGTATTTTACAGATCCTCAGTGTCATGAAGCCTTGGTGAGGTAATTTGTTAATTAAATTAGCAACTCGATGACCTGATATTACTTTCATGCTCAGCCTCAAGAGAATCTTCTTAAGTGTGATCATATCATAAACAACCTGCCACTGGTAGAGCAAAATAACAGAATCAAAGACAATGATTTCAATTAACTTTGAAAGATGTAAATGGGTCCACATCATCATTCAGATTTAAGGAATGAAACACAAATTTGGTGAATCATGCCGACGAAAATTGAAATGAAACTTGAAATTTCAGCCAAGAAAGCACAATAAGATTGCGATTTTTTCATGAAGACTTTCATTATAATGCGGTTCATGAAATTACCTTGACAATCGGCTTCATTTCCACTTAGTTAGGATGCTTATTAGCAAATATTCATTCCTTTTGATATCCAATTTGTTTCATACTACTTATAACGGGGCGTCATGTCGGCAGTTTATAAATTGGCGAAAATTTAGCTTTTTCAAAACTGCTCAAATGATTAATTTACTGCAGGAACGTAATCTCCGCAAAAAACTGAATCTTTTCATATAAAAATTTTCACTGTATACATACACTTTTTTTAGTCGACAGTCTACCTACACATACTTACTCTATGGTTAACATCTGAACGTTTTCGCCGGCTCTTCTCAAGGGTGGACATCGGTTGACCGGTGACGGATTCCGCTCACCGGTTGTGAAGCGGAATCCGATGATAGTCTTGCTTTTCTGGATGTTTTAGTGTCCAGAGATTGCAGCGGGAACACAGTGACCTCTACTTATCGCAAGCCCTCATGGAGGGCTTGAATTTGCATTTTTTTGAGTCATGTTCCGATGTGTTACAAGAGAAGATTAGTTCAATGTTTATTTGATGGAGCCCGTCGAATATGTTCCGATTGTTCTTTGGAGGCCAAGTGTCGCTTTTTTGTTTGATACTTTGAAGGCTAGCGGCTATCCTGAACAGTTCATTTTGAAGTACTCTGCTGCAAAATACTGCAGAAAAGGAACTACCAACATTTGGTCCCAAATATAAACCTGTTTACATTCGTGTTCCATTTCTGCATGATAGGCTTTCCACATTTTTTTGTAAGAAATGAAGTTGTGTCACTGAAAGTGTTTGTCCTGCCATCGATCATATTGTAATACATAGTACGAGATCTATTTTGTTCGTTCTCTGAAGGATGAGTTGCCCTTCGAGAGTGAGGCCCGTGTCGTTTATAAATTTTCTTGCGGTTGTGGATGCATCTA
>CAJQUW010004416.1:0-17617 GCA_907163375.1 Prostheceraeus crozeri
TTAAACACTTTCGACAGTAATGGTCACGCAAAAGACCAGTTTCGTTCCAGGCCACCATAAATTTCAAAAAAATAGTATCTTTAAAAACGACATAAATTCATGAATTTGAACCCTTTTTCAGGTTTTTAAGACCTAAATACATGAATTTAGTCCATTCAAAAAGTACCATTTTTGAAAAAATGGTACTTTTTAAAAACGACATAAATTCATGAATTTGAACCCTTTTTCAGGTTATGAAGACCTAAATTCACAAATTTGGGCGTTTTTAAAAATACCCAATTTTCAATTTTTTCAAAATCTCAAATTTAGAATTACAATTTTTACCTTGAAAATCATGACCGTTCTAGGACACAAAAAAATTATAAAGTTGAGAAATTCAAAATTTGAGAATTACAATTTTCCAATCACCCTCGCTTAAATCAGGACCGTGCCAGGACACCGAAAAAATCACAATAGTTAAGAATCTCAAAATATGAGAAATACAAATTTCACCCCCGCCAAAATCATGACCGTTCTAGGACACCAAAAATTAGTAATTTTAAAAACGTCTTTTAAATCCATTTTTCAGGTTTTTAAAATATATCATGTGACTAAAAATATTTCTTTAAAAATGGAAGAAACAAAAGTGGAAGGAACTTCAGAAATGGATGAAACTGCAAGAATATATCCTTCATTATCATATGAACGTAGTTCTACTTTAATGGACATTGAAAAGATTAACATTGAAAAAATGAATAAAGAAAAACACAAAGATAGAGTAAGGTATATGAAAGATAAGGAATCTCAATTATTATTAAGATTAGAGCATTATAAAAAATTAAGAAAGAGATGGACTAAAGTTAAGAATGGAACACAAGGAATTGGCATATTCCTGTTTTGCATATTTTTCTTTTTTTTTTTCTTTTTGTATAACAATAAGTTTAGGTGCTTTAACAATTGTTATATCTTCAGGTGTTTTAGTAATTCCAGTAGTTGCTACAGCTTTAACAGGTACGGGTGTTTTTGCAACTTCACTTGTTACAATGTTAGATAAATCTTTAATAACTAAGAAACGAAAATCATTAAAAACTAAGCATTTACATACTAAAGAAGTCTATGATAAACTACATTACTACTTTCAAAGAGTATGTGATGATAATGTTATTACGTTAGATGAGATTGAAAAATTTGATCAAATAGCTAATGAAAAAAATCAAATATCTTTTCAATTACAGTCAGAAAAAGTTGATGATAAGAATAAACAGGATGGCAAAATTTCTAGTGATGGTAAATTTTCTAATGAAGAAAATGACAAAATTTTTTTAGAAGAGCTAAAAACTTTAAGCGAAAATTTAAGCAAAACTTTATTAAACAAAACTTAAAACGAGAAAACTTAAAACGAGAAAACTTTAAACGAAAAGATGTCAAACAACAAAGCAATAAAAAAATAATTTGTTCAGTAAAATGTTTTTGTTGTATTCCAATGTTACCACAGACAAAATTCAAATATTATATTTTAAAAATGGATAAAATTAGAGCTGATAATTTTAAAAGAATAAAACAATTAGAAGAGTTAATAAAACAAAGAAATATTATGAAAGAAAATCATCTTCAACATAGAATGATAAAAGCTGGTATTCAATCTGATATGTTTGAAAAAATGCAGCAAACCGAGCAAATAAAAACTGATTTTGAGAAAACTATGAAACCATTTAAAACTCTTGAAAAAGAAAGTACAAATAATGATAAACAAATTGATATAACAGATCCAGAGCACAAAACTATATTAGATGACTATGGATTACTAGAATCAAACATTAATAAGAAATTACCAAAATCTAATGCAATTTGAACATTCTATTTCATTTATAGATGGAAAAACAATACCTAGATTTTATCTCGGACAAAAAGAAATATTTCCACAACCTTTTCGAGGTTTAATTTTTTCACCAGATAAATCTCCTTTTAATTTAGATAGAAATTTTGTTAATCTTTTAAGAGGAGCAGATTTAAATAATTATGCTGTAGAAGATCTCATAAAATATAAAGCTATGTTAGACAGAGTTGGTGCAGTAAAATCTCTTAACGTTATAAACAATTATAAAATTTATTATCAACGGGAGTTAAAGTTTGAAAAGGTTTTTCTGAAAAACAGAAAACTGAAACAACTGTATTTTTACCAGATGATCCACAAGAATTACTAAATAGATTAAATATTTTAATATCTGCAATAAAAGAAGGACATAATTCTAGTTTCAATGAAATTCATGCTATATTGAAAAGACTGTTAGAAAAGAAGATTCTAAATGAAGAGGATTATAAAAGTATAACCGGACATCTCTGATGTCCTCCAGGGCTTCGCCCGTAGCTGAAATATGTTGTTGTTTTACTTTTTTCATAAAAAAATATTTATTTAATTTTTTAGTTTAAAAATGTGTTCAGCAGATTTAGACAAAATTAATAATCATTTAGAAAATTTGATAGAGATTTTGGGTTCATCAAAATTTAGTACGACGTTAAAAATTATAACAACTACTTCATCACACACTTGTAATTTAGAACCCATTCTACATTTGGAACAAAATAAAAATTATCAAATTGCATTGACTAGTTTCTCTACATTTAACACTATACAAAACGTTATCAAAGATGTGAATGATCAATTTAGATATTCTACTGATAAAGGCAAAACATGGAAAATACTAACTTTTCTTCCTGGTTCTTACGAAGTTGAAACAATATCAAATGAAATTAAGAGACATTTAGGTATACCATTTAAAGATAAGAAACAATTACATTTTGCAGTTGAACCGGCAGTTAATAAATTTTCTCTTACTTTAGACGAAAATCATCAAGTTGATTTTAATCATGATAGATCATTGTCAAAGCTATTAGGATTTAAATAACAAACCTATAGTCAAGGTTATCATTTAGGTGAGAAGATTCCAAAAATAACTGAAATAAATTCAATTGTTGTACATTGTGACATTATTGTAAGGAGGATATATAAATGGTAAATTATCAAATTTAATATTCAGTTTTCCAGCTTTTACTGTACCCATTGGTTATAGATTTAAATGTAATTCCACAAACATTAATATATTTTCCTATTACAAGAAAAACTATTAACAACATTGGCATTAAAATCACTGATGAGAAAGGACAAGAAATAAATTTTGGAGGTGAAGAGATTATGATAGATCTTTTGGTTCGGGAGGTATAAACTCCCACGCGAAGCTAGAGAAGTTTAATTTTCTTCTTCTTCTTTAAAAACAAAAATAAAATAAAAATAAATTTTTTTATCAAAAAATGAGTGAAGTGCTACCATTAAATAAAAAAAAACTTAAATTTAATCATCATCCAAATTTATCTAATAAAGTTTTGTCAGTTATTTGTGGAAGATCAGGTTGCGGAAAAACGTATCTATTATTTAAAATTTTAACGACTCCAAATTTTTTGGATTATAACAATCTTATAATTTATACAACAACGGCAGAACAACCCGTCTATCAATTTTTAAAATATGGATTTGAAAATAATCTTAAAAAAACAGCAATTGCTTCATTATTCAAAGAATATGAAAAATCTGAAGATGAAGAAGAAATAAGTTCGTGGTGTGAAGAAGCAGCAAAAAATAATCAGTTAGTAGAATCTAATAAAAATAACCATATAAAGATACAATTAATAGATGATAGTGTTAATATGCAAGATCCTAGTAAACTAGATAAAACAATGAAACATTGTGTAATTTTTGATGATTGTGTTAATGACAGAAATCAGTCAGTTCAGAGAAATTATTTCACAAGAGGTAGACATAATAACTGTAGTGTATTTTATTTAACACAAAGTATGTATTCATTAGACGGAAGTGTTATTAGAAAGAATGCAAATATATTTATACTATTTGAAATAAATGCAAGAAACTTAAGTGATTTGTTAAGAGATTTATGCGTAAGAAATAAAGATGAATTTAAACAATCGTGTAATAATGCTTGGTCAAAAGATTATGGCTTCATTACAATTAATATTGATAAAAAAATTCATGAAAGAGTTATCGAAAATATTTTCGCGGAGTGATAAAAATATACAAATATAGTGTTACAATATTTTTTTTAAATTTTATATATATATCAAATTTGTCTATCTTAGAAATTAGAAAATTAAAAAGGTTCAGTAGTTATTCCATCAGGTAAAATTTTTCTTTTATCATCAAATGGATCTAATGCTAATTTATGTTCTTCTTTTAAATACATGTTATGTTTTTTTGAATTAAGTCTATAATTACATGCTGTTTTTATTTCATTATTAAATAATACAATTTTATAATCTTGAAATGTTATTTGATTAGCCACTGATGCCTTTGAAATTCCTTTTAATGTTTTATGTGTTTTAATATTATTAGTTGTATCATAACAGTAACATTTAGATTTTAAAAATATAGCTTCTGTTATGAAATCTTCATTTCCTTCTAATTCATCTTTTACTTTACATAAATCAGAAGGATGAATGATATCTTTTATTTTATCTATTTCTTCATCAAGTGTAGAATTATACGGTATTGTTAATTCTAAGAAAACAGAATCGGTATCTGTAAAGTGTAATTTATAGTTTTTGCCATAAGCAGGTGCTAAATAATCATATATAAATTTATACCATAAATAGTTTAGCTAATTCTAATATAGTGAAACCAATAAAATTAAACTTATCATGTTTTACGCTAATTCGACGTAAATGTACAGCACATAGTTCATCACTAAATCTAGTAGTTCTTTTATATGTAGGTTTCCTTGTTAAATTTTGAAACCTATCTTTATCATAAACTATTTCAATATTTTGTCTATTACGCACATTTTCTAAAGTCTTACCATAAAATGCATTATTCATTAATTTGAAGAACACGTTTCCAAAATCATCTTTATTTCTTTTAGCTATTTTACGTTTTTCAATATTGAACTCTATATAATTTTTTAACCACCTAGATTTTTGATAAAATAGTTTTCGATGTATTTTGGTGAGAATCATTCCATGATCTAAATACCAATCTAGCATTCTTCCTTCAACAACATACTTTCCGGTATTGCTTTGTGTTAACATAAGTTTTTTTGTTGGTCTGTATTTTTAGGAATTAAAGATTTTTGATAATCTGAAAATCTTCTATATTAGGAATTTTGTTTTCGGGACAGAAAGGAAAATATTTTGTTTTATCTTTTATTTCATCAGGGTATACTAAATCAAACTTCATATATATAGCCATGATTATAATTTCCATCATATGTTTTTTTTGATAATCTAAATATTACACCATGACATTTCACCTGTTGGTAATTCTTGTATCATGCAAGAAGAATATAAGCTATTAAAATCATAATATAACAAATAGTTTTCTCTCATGAATTCATCAATTGCTTTTTCACGTTCTACTCCTTCTCGTTTCGTTCGAAAAATTTCTAATATTTTTTCTTTTTCTTCTGGAGATAGAGGTTTCATTATTCCATATTCTTGTGGATTTACTTTCTTATTATAACATTTAACATATCTATTACCTAAAACTGATGAAACTCCACCTCTAATTCGAGATTCAAAAAATAATAATTTATCATATGTATTTTCTTTATAATGTTTAAGTTTAACGGACTTTGTCCTAGAGCCATCGGCTTGAACACCAGTATGTTTTAATCCTGCTAACCATGTTAAACCTGGTGTAGAATAACAATAACATGGATCTATTCCGTAATATTCTAAACACATATCACGAAAGTTTTCAAAAAGATCAGCTAGTATTAATACATCTATCTGTAGATATTTCATTGTATAATCATACATTGTTTTACAATTTAACTCTCTCCAATTTTTTTCAGCTTCTGCATAGTCTTCGTCAGATAATTTTGATTGTTTTAATGCTGATTTAAATTTATTTATTGGAGGAAGTTGGTTTTCTTCCATAATTTTATTCACAGAATTAAAATCTCCAGTTATGTACTCATACGGAAATATGCCTTTTAAAGGTTTTAAATTATATTTATTTAATATTTTACATTGTTCAGATTTCAAAGTTTTTCCCATAACATCTAATGAATAAGGAGTAAAAAATCTAAATGCATCTAAAATTCTAATGCAACCTAATTGCATTGAAAAATATTCTTCTTCTGTTTTACATAGTACATTTATTTGTTGTTGTTGTAATCTTTTTCAGATGAAAATAAATCTTTCATTACTAGATGGAAATCATATTTAGAACCATTGTAGAAATATAGAGGAACAAAGTTATATTTAAATTTATTAGCATTAAGATTACAAGAATTATGTGCTGCACCTCTATATAATCCATTTAGATGATCATGATCTTTTACCTTGACGGCAGAGCCGTCGCTTCGCTTGTCAAGATATCTACCTTTGCCATTTTTATAATTTTTTGTAAATTCTCTTCCACAGTAATAACATTTTGTTTCATTAATAAAATTTAATTTTTCTTTTTCTGTTAATGGCATCATTGGAATATTTGTTTCAAGCAATTGTGAAAAACGTCCTTGTAATTCTTCTACTTTCTTTGTAAACATTTCTGAACTATCTTCACCATAGTATTGTAAATATTCTGATTTAAATAATTCAGGATAATTTGAATGAATGTACATTCCCCAACATAATGGTTTTTGTTCAAATAAATATTTTTCTTTACTTTGTTCAGCTGAACTTTTTCCAGGTGCACTTTTTTCAGAATTATAATTTTCAGAATTATAATTTTCAGAATTATAATTTTCAGAATCGGGTGAAGCCCTGAAACTTTCCGTTCGATTTTGTGTCATATTAACATTATATGCTTCAAAATCACAATAAATAGTAAAGGGTACTTTATTTTTAAAATACCATTTATTATATTCTAAATAATCATCTTTAGGAAAAGTATTTTGAAATGCTTCATTTTGTTGGCAATTCTCCAAATGTCTATTCATTTCTTCTAAAGTTCTAAAACTTGTCATACATTGAAGACAAGGAAAATTTTTATTATCTGAAGTTTTTGTAAATATAGAAACATCTTTACACAATATAAAATGACCCTGATAATATAATATATTCGCTTGTGCTGGTTGTTTTGACTGTTCTAGTTTTTCAAATTTATCTTGATATATTTCATGTGTTTCATTAATTTCTTTTGTAATATTAAATGCATTTTGATGATAATTTTGATTTAATATTTGTAGCTGATAAATATATTCTTTATCATATTGTTCTTTATATTGTTGTAGACATTTTTTTAAACATTCATTTAATCGGAGCGAAGCTCCTCTGGCTTTAGCCGATTCTTTATTTTCTTCATTATTTAATTCTTTATTATTTTCTTCATTTAATTTTTGAATTGTTTCTATCTCATTTTGATATGTATGGTGATATTCTTGTAGTAACATTTTTATTTGTTGTTGATAATCTATTTTACATTTTTGTAAAATTTCATGTAAAGTTTGTAATTTTTGTTGATATTCTAAAGATAAAGATAAATAATCGGAATCATAATCATAATTATAATTACGTCCTTTATAATTATTATGATTAATCATTATTGGTGATAGTGTTTTAACAAGTTCAAATTTTTCAGTACATATTATTTTTCCTTGGTAAAAAATATTATGATGCATGTAATTTCCTCTATCATTATATACTATTTCTGATTGACATAAATTTTTATTATTCAAATAAAATTTTTTTGAATCTGAGTAAAGTGGAATAATTTTACCAATAGAAACATAATTCACATTTAATTCAAAAACATTTACTTCAATTAAATTTTTATTCTTTTTATGAAACTTTATTAATCTATTATAATCATATGGAAATTCATCTAAGCCATCAGAAAGATCAAATTCATTTATGTATTCTTCTTTATTATAATGACTTAGTCTTTCTTTATGATATTCTGCAGGATGTAAATGTGCTATAATACTCCACAGAAAACAATAATCATCTTCATTTTTTATGTTGATTATTTGTGGTGAACTGAAAGGTAAAGAAACATAACTACCACCAGTATTATTTTTATATTTATCAATTACTATTTTCTTAGATAGTATTTTAACAAATCTCCAACCAGATTCACGTAACTGGGCTTCAATTATACAATTTTCTAATTTAAGTATCATCGATTCAAATATGGGTTGTATATCATTTACATTATGAATTTCTTGTGAATTTGTAAAATGTCCTTGTATTATTTCTTCAGGAATTCCATCAGGTCCATTTTTTGTATAAAGTACTTCTACATTCATATAACATTTGAAAGATTTCTTAAATATATTATAAAAGTTGGTTAGAATATCAGAAAAAGTTTTATCGGTTTCATTATATTCAACCGATTCATTAAATAAATATTTTATATCTGTTATGGCTTCATCAAATTCATCTATTTCGTTAAATTCATCAGTATCGCTAAATAAATATCTTCCATCTGGTACGGGCGAAGCCCTGGAAGACATCTCCGATGTCCCATGTATGGTCTCATCTTCACTATTAAAAACTTTTTTATATTCCGAATGTGAATAATCATCAAACATTTTTTTAACTTTTATATCAGTAGGCAATGTTTCTAGATAGTTTTTATAACTATTTAATTTTAATATATTTCCTTCATCAACTCGTTCTACATTTTGTAAATGCCATTTACTATTTAAATGAGATTGATAACTTCTTTTTGTTTGCAACTTTTTTTTACATAAGACACAATAAAACTTGGTATTTTCCATTTTTTTTATTTTTTTAGAGAAAATTTAAGAAAAAATTTGTGTTTTAATTTTAGATATAAACATTCTAATATCAAGGACTTGAGTGTTATCTTATATTATTATATATTTCACGTTCTTTAGTTATTTTTTTCTTTATCACATTAAGTTTTATCACATTAAGTTTTATCATATTAAGTTTTATCTTATTAAGTTTCATCATATAATGTTTTATCAAAAGATAATTTAAATTTTTTTTCACTAACTATTGATTCATCATCATCATCATAAATTGTTTCTTCATCATCATCATAAATTGTTTCTTCATCATCATAAATTACACTTTTTGGTATAGGATGCCCTTCCATGATAGGATACCATTCTCTTATTGGAATATCTAACTCTAAATTACATTTTTTATCTGATAATAATATAATAGAGAAAAATATTGGTCTTTGATCTCTTTTGGAAAATTTAATAACACCACCATAATCTGAATCACTTTTAGTTTTTGTTAAAGATGATAAAATTTTAAATTGATTAGATGTAAATCCTAATTTAAATTTTGTAGACCCCACACATAGTTGTCTAACAGTATCTTCAACTATACCATCATTATTATTTTCAATTGTAAGAAAATGAAATTTAGATAAATTTTTATAATTACTAATATTTTTATAATCTTTTTTACCATTTACACCATTTTCAGATGTTTCTGAATCATCATCTATATTATCATAAGATTCTTTAAGATCGGGCAAAGCCCTAGAACCTTCAGTTCGTTTATTATGAATATGATTATGGTCATTGTTAATAGTATAAGGTGTAGACCACATATAAATTTTCTCTTGTTGAGCTAAACCATTTATATAAGATTTTAATAAATTAATATTTAAGTTGGAATATAATCCTATATACGTATCATCATCATATCTTTGGGGCATTTCTAATGTTTCTTGTTTATAAATTGTGTCTCTATAATAAACTTGACATAATAATTCTTCATTATGTTTTTTACTCTCTATGTGAATGTTATATTGATTTTGATCGTCAACAAATAATCTAATTTTTTCTTTCGAAAAAGATTTTAATTTTTTAACTAATTCTTTAATATTGATATAATTAATAATTTTAGTTTCTATCCAATCAGTATTACTAATTGGTAACACTGCTCTAATAAATCCATAAACATTATTATGACCTATTATAACCATATTTTCTTTATTTAATTCCACATAAGCTACATCATTATATTTACTAACAATCTCCATAAATTTAATAAATGGATCCCCCGGAAATAAACAATAATTAGTTTCTATAGAAGGTAAACCTTTAGTCTGTTCTCTAAATATTTCGGCTTGTAATTGAAATAAAATATTAACATCTATACATGGATTATTATTATTATTATTATTATTATCAAAACATTTATTTTCAAATCCCGTTGATCTCGTCGAATAAGAAGAACAGGATGATGCGGGCGAATATAATTTTTTTAAATTTGGATTTTCCATTTTTTTATTTTTATTAGAAAAAATTTTATTTTTTTATTGTTATTAGAAAAAATTTTATTTTTTATTTTTATTAGAAAAAATTTTATTTTTTTATTGTTATTAGAAAAAATTTTATTTTTTTATTGTTTTAAAAATGATGTTACCAAATGTTGGTGGAGGTGCATATATCCCGAATAATCGTGAATTAGAAATAGAGATAGAAAATTATATCATGAAAACTGGAGACGTTTTATCTGGACCATTGCATCTTTCTATTCTTCCGCAACAAAATACAGAGTTAACAAATAAACAATATGTTGATACACAAATCAATGATTTAAAGGAAAAATATATAAACGATGTTTTGGTTCCACTGATGAACGAATTAAAGTTGCTAAAACTTAATGACAAATCATTAAACGAAAAATTATTAAAACTTGATAAAAAGGATAGAGAGCTAGAAGCAGATATAGCAAAACTTTTTTAAAAGATTTCTGAACAATCAAAAATTTTAATATTACTTTCTATAAATTTAAAATCTGCAGTCATTAAAAATAAACATCAGATAAAAATGTTAAAAGAACAATTAGAAGATGAAATAGAAAAACTACCTGAAAGAATTTAAAAAAATGTAAAGCAGTTACAAACTACATTCCAAAAAAGTGTTGATGAATTAAGTTCTAAAATTACTCAACAAATGAAAAAGATGAATAGAATAATAAATGAAGTAAACTCACTTAATGAAAAAGTTGATAAAATGAAAACTCTTAAAATCAATTTAGAAAATGAATTAAAGAAAAATTTACAAGAAAACTCTAAAGAAAATAAAGAACAGTTAGGTGCTGTTAAAAGACAATTAGATGTTCTTAAAATTAAGTTAAATGCACTTAAAACGGCGTTGAAGATGAATCAGGTGAAAATGCAAGTTAATAGAAAAGAAATTAAAGTACATCACACGCTGCTTGACGCAATAGATAAAGTGCAACAGGCAATTAATAAAGTTATCTCGAAGTTGTTGTCCATTCACAAACGTAAATCTTAATCGGAGCGAAGCTCCTCGAGGCTTTAGCCGATTGTAGATATTTTTCCCAAAAGTCAAATTTAATCCTAAAAAATGCCTATAATTTATAAACACAATCTTAAACATTTTGCATCAAATAATAAAATTGCTCATGAACCATCTCAGAAACCTGTGTACCATTATGATAGTGTAGAAACTGTCGGAACACAAAAGTTCCTAGGCACCGCAGGTGCCGTCCAAAAAGAAGGGGCTGGCATCTTTTCTGGTATTGGAAGTATCGTTAACTTAATTAAAAATAATAAAGATTTGATTACATCTGCTGCAAAAGGAGCAGCTGCTATAGGTAGTACAGCTAGTGCAATATCAAATGCTGTCAAGTCTCAAAACGAATTAAAACAACTAGAAGCTATTCGTAAACTTAGGAATGATTCTAAAGAACTAAAAAATTTAAAAAAACTTTCAGAGGAAACAAAAAAAAATTGCTAACATAGCTGTTGGGGAAACCTTGAGGAGCGGAGCTCCGTCTAATAGTAAACATAATGAAAATAAAAATAATAAAAAAACAATTGAAGAAATAAGAGGAAATGGCGTGAGTAGCAACCTTCGGTTTAACCAGCAAAGCTGTAGCGGAGCTGGTCTAGCAAAATTCTAAAATATATTTTTTAGCAAAATTTTTTTAGTAAAATTTTTTTAGTAAAATTTTTTTTAGTAAAATTTTTTTAGTAAAATTTTTTTAGTAAAATTTTTTTTAGTAAAATTTTTTTAGTAAAATTTTTTTCTGTCTGTGAGAAAAAACAAAAAGTCAAATTATTTTTTCTAAAAATGTCTTCGCTTATCGAAAATAAATTTAGATTAGACGATCCTCCGTTCGTCAGTTATAATCAAAAGAAGAATGACTATATAAGAATTGCTATGAATCCCGGATCTTCCAGTAGAGTAAATACTGGAGGTGATTTAATTTTTGAAGTTGATAATCAGCAGAGTTATTTATATCTACCTGATTCATTTTTACACTGTGAATATTCTCTATATTCTGATGCTAATTTTACAACACCATTACCAGAAACCGATAATATTGCACTAGAGAATAATTTCTTTCCAAGATTATTTACACAAATGCGTTTAGATGTTGCAACTCAAAATATAGAAACAATAAGTGATTCTCCAGGTGTAATTGATACAATGCTTAGATTTGTAACAATTGGTGAAAATAATAAAAAGTATGAAATCGAAGGTTGGTTTCCTGATACTAATGATGGTATAATTGTTGATGATTTAACTCACGCTGGAACAGATGCCGCAGGAATTGCGAAAGATGTAGAAAATATTGCAAAACATTTAAATAAAACAAATAATGATGCATATAAAGAAAGACGTGAATTTAACAAAAAAAGTAAACAGACAGTAAATTGGTCATTGTCTCCATTATTCGGATATTTAGATTATGATAAAATATCATATCAATTAAAATTTAAATTAATAATTCATCGTACAGCAAATAATGAATTAATCTTTTTTGGTAAGACTGGGAAAAAAGCATATTTAAAAATTGATAGACTTGAATGGTGGATTAAGCATATTACTCCTAGTTTAGAGGTTGAAACACCTATTGCAAAAAGATTAAATACTAACAAACCAATTCCAGCAATTTTCTAAAGCGTACTGCTAGTTCAGTAACTTTTTCCGAACAAAGATTTAACTGGCATTTTACTAGAACTGCGAATACTCCAAGATATTTATTACTAACATTTCAAAGAAATAATTCTCCAAGTTTTGATAAGAACAACAATATTTTTCATATTAATACAATTCGAAGTTTACAAGTTTCATTAAATCAAACCCGATATCCAATTGATCCATTAAGATTCGATGATACCAATAATCAATTTATGGAAGGATATGATTGTTATCGAAATCTTTGTACAGAATTTGGAGTTGAACCACAATTAACTCCTGGAGATTGGAGACATTTATATCCTGTTTTCTGTTTCGATTTAAGTGCACAATCTGAAGATATTATCAAGACTGGTTGTGATGTAACAATTAATATTGAAAAGAAAGATTCCACAACTTCATTGATGGCTTATGGTTTATTGCTAGAAGATGTAAAATATTCTATTGAAATTCTTAATGGAAAGATGGTAAGGATAAGTTAATTAAAATTTTTTCATAACTAGAATAGATTAAAAATTCTTAACTTAAAATTTTTCATAACTAGAATAGATTAAAATTTTTTGGTAACTTAAAATTTTTTAGTAACTTAAAATTTTTTTAATAACTAGAATAGATTAAAATTTTGATATCTTAAAAATTTTTCGTAACTTAAAATTTTCGTAACTTAAAATTTTTTTATTAAAAATGTCGCAAGCGAAAAGTAATATTAATAATAAAACTGTTGAATTAAAGTTACGTAATATTGTTGACAAAAATACCCCTAAAACTATTACGATTAATAAAAAAAAGTATTACATAAGTAAACCAATGATAGAGAATATTCAATTACAAGAAGAAAAGAATGGCGGGATTCTCCCATTAATTCCACTAATAATAGGTGGCATAGCTGCAGCAGGAAGTGTTGCAGGTGGGACAGCTGGTATTGTCCAAGCAGTAAATAAAAATAAATCAGAGAAGGCAGCATTAGAAGAACAAAAACGTCATAATAGAGAGTTAGAGAAAGTTGCTAGGGGAGAAGGAATAGTAGATAATTTTATTAGTAAATTAAAATTAGTTGATGAAGGAAAACGAGTTCTTAAAAATATTCTCCGCAATGTTGATGATTTAATTGAAATTAAAGAAACTAAAGATGGTTCTGGAATATATCTAAGTCCTAGTATGATAAGGTAATAACCTCAGAACCTTTGGTTCTTTTCGGTAAAACAATTATTTTATTTTATCTTTTAAATTTTTTTTTATCTTTTAAAATGAATTCTAAAAATTCCGAAAATTTAATTAAATTAAAAATTTCTAATTTAGATTTATTGAATTATCTATTAAACAAAAATAAAAACTTAAATTGTAAAATTTATGAAGGTAACGACGACAAACAAAGTTTGGCTACTACCTACGGTGGTGACATACAAAAAACATTAGAAAACTTTCCTGGATTTATTTGGAGTAAATATTCGAAAGAAAAACATCTTCCTGGTCATTCATATACTGGTCCAGGAACTCGATTAGATATAAGACTAGATGAGAATAATAATCCGAAACCAGGTGAAGAACCGATAAATAGAGTAGATGCCGCAGCTTACAGGCATGATTTAGCTTATCGAAATCATGATCTAAGTTCTCGACATGCAGCTGATAAGAAGATGATTCAAGAATTAGATAGTATTCAAAATCCTACATTTAGAGAAAAAATTGAAAGAATGTTTGTTAAGAAAGCTTTACAAGCTAAAATATTATTCGGTCAGGGTTTAAATGAAACGACAGCTAAGCTGTCTGAGAGCAACGCTCGAACTAATAACCCTGAAAGCAACGCTCGAACTAATAACTCTGAGAGCAACGCTCGAACCTACGCGTCTGAAATTCATAAAGAATATAGAAAGCCTAAATATTTATTGAAAGTAAAAGTATTTAATAAAGATGATATTTGGAGTGCTGATCTTATTCATATGCCGAATGATTCTGATTATAAATACGCATTGACCGTTATAGATTTATATACACGATACGCTTGGGTAAAACCTTTAAAAAATAAAAGTGGTCTATCAGTTAAATATGCGTTTGAAGAAATCTTTAAAGAAAGTAAGAGAAAGCCAAAAAAATTGTTTGTTGATAAAGGGTCGGAATTTTATAACCGAAACGTTCAGCCACTATTTGAAACAGACGAAAGTCATCGCCAAGGCTCAGTTTATTCAACTGAAAATGCAGGGAAGGCCGTAGTGATAGAAAGATTCAATCGGACGTTAAAAAATAAATTATTCAAGAAATTTACTGAGCAAAGAAATAAGAAATGGTTGAAGATATTACCAGGAGTTGTAGAAGAGTACAATAATAAAGTTCATTCTGGTATTGAAGAAACTCCAAAGAATGCTTCTGACGACCCTGATCTAGTACGAAAGAAAATATTCGAGAATAATAATTTGAATGAGAGTAATCCGAATTTGCAGAAACTTAAGCCGAAATTTAAAATTGGAGATAGAGTTAGAATATTTAAATATAAGAATAAATTTGAAAAAGGCTTTGTTGGTTATTGGACTAAAGAAATATTTGAAGTTTCTAAAATAAATCAAAGTTATCCGATTACTTATGAAATTAAAGATTTAGATAATGAGGATATCAGAGGCCGTTTTTATCAAAATGAATTACAGAAAACAGAGCTTTAACCTTTAGGTGGCGCTTTAGCTAGCTTCGCTTGAGTTATAGATTGTTTAACTCTAACATAATATCTAGAAATTGTACTCCTTTTTGTAATTTGTACAAAACGTATAAACATAATTGTCCACAGTAGGTAGTGCCTGGTGTTTGAATTTGAAACGTATTGTATGTTCCCGTTCCAAGTAATTCTTTTACTTCATTTGTAGGGGGCAAACCGTATGAATCAAAATAATAGTTCTCAGCCTCCGGGCGGTCAAAATAATAGTTCTGCTGATGATTTTTAACGCCTGCTGACCAATGTACACCTTTTTCATTTGACGTATGAAGATTTGTTATGAAATTTACAGTTATTGATGGCCTATTTTTTAGGAATTGTAATTCATCCCTCATCAATATGTGAAAATTCTTTATTCCTAATCGATTAGCGATTTTCTTTAGGTCGAAATTCGTTGTCGTTTGTGTTCCATATAATTTCAAAAACTCATTTATGTTGCTCATTTTATAATAAAAAAATTTCTTAAGGGACCCCTAGAAGTCAGAGGGGGGGTATTGATTTAAAACTGGTCTCTAATGATGTCTTTCTTTACTACTTAGTCAGAAGGGGTATTGATTTAAAACATTTTTATAATGATGACTTTCCTTACTACTTAGTCAGAAGGGGGGGTATTGATTTAAAACTGGTCTCTAATGATGTCTTTCTTTACTACTTATTCAATTTTGAAATGATTTAATTTAATCTAAATTTAAACGTTACATTGTTGCATTGCATTAGTAGAGTAAATGTTTCGCACATATTTTATCAATAGTAATTCATTACTCATCAATATGTGAAAATTCTTTATTCCCAATTGCTTAGCAAACTCATTTAAATCGAAATTTAATGTGGTTTTGTTTGCCGTATATTTTTAAAATGTCTCTAATGTTTCTCATTTTAAATGGAATAAAATCTATTTCAGAACTTTCTCAAAAGAATTAGCGTGTAGCAGCTGCTAAAATCGTTTCAGCTGATAGGGGTGAAGGAAATCACAGACAATAGCGCATAATGCGAGTTGTGAAATCTCATTCACACTATGAGAACAAAAGAACAAATACAATCTAAACACAATAGACATATGAGAGAGAAGAGAAATGAATGAGCATTTCTCTTCATTTTGGGTTTCCATAACAATCATTCATGCGACATTGCTTTGAATGGAAAAATACACCAACTGTCGCGCCGATGTCAGAAAGTTTGTCGATAAAGCTGTCGACATGGTTCGATAGTTGGTGTATTTTTCCATTAGCGTTCAAGGTCATTCTATTAAAAGCATATGGGAATTATTCTCATTGAAGACAAGCAATTGTTTTAAAGAATGCATGTCATTGTGAATACAATATTCCTGTAACAGACAGGAACGAGAGAGAGAAAGAAAGAAAGAAGACACGCTGCTCCGTAAAAGTTTAATTGAGATAACGAAGGATATATTCTTGAGGTTCCTTCCACTTTTGTTTCTTCCATTTCTGAAGTTCCTTCCATTTTTGTTCCTTCCATTTCTGAAGTTCCTTCCACTTTTGTTTCTTCCATTTTTAAAGAAATATTTTTAGTCACATGATATATTTTAAAAACCTGAAAGATGGATAAAATTCATGAATTTGAAATTCTCAAATTTGAGATTCTTAACTTTTATGATTTTTTCGGTGTCCTGGAACGGTCATGATTTAAGCGAGGGTGAAAATTGTAATTCTCAAATTTTGAAATTCTCAACTTTTATAATTTTTTAGTGACCTAGAACGGTCATGATTTTCAAGGTAAAAATTGTAATTCTCAAATTTGAGATTTTGAAAAATTTGAAAATTGGGTATTTTTAAAAACGCCCAAATTTGTGAATTTAGGTCTTCATAACCTGAAAAAAGGGTTCAAATTCATGAATTTATGTCGTTTTTAAAAAGTACCATTTTTTCAAAAATGGTACTTTTTGAATGGACTAAATTCATGTATTTAGGTCTTAAAAACCTGAAAAAGGGTTCAAATTCATGAATTTATGTCGTTTTTAAAGATACTATTTTTTTGAATTTTATGGTGGCCTGGAACGGTCTTTTGCCCATTACTTTCGACC
>CAJQUW010004416.1:17640-87640 GCA_907163375.1 Prostheceraeus crozeri
CAATTACTAATTACTAATTACCAATAACAAAGTCGAATTATCAAAACATCACCATATTCCCATGTAGAGATGCCATGTAAACAACACTTGACGGATTCTAGCCGGTAATATCCGCGTACACCACATAAGATGGATTACGACACTGCTTTGGACATTGTCGGAGGATGTGGCCGCTACCAGATCATCATGTTCTTTCTACTTGCAGCCACATCTATGAAAGTTGCGGTCGACACACAATTACTGGTCATTGGACCATTTGCACCTTCATTTTCCTGTGTCCAGCCATGGAACTCAACAAACTCATGTATGAATGCTTGCAGCAGTAATTCAAATATTTTAAACACAACATGCACTGCTTGGAGTTATGATAATGCAATGATGGAACGCACGATGGTGACAGAGTTCAACTTAGTTTGTGGAAAAGCATACATCGTGCCTCTCTATCAAACTCTTGTACTTATTGCAGTAGGTGTTGGTCGATGTATTGGTCTGATCAGTGATATCTTCGGACGTCGCCCAATGTTTATAATTCTGATAGGATACGATTTAGTAATGACTCCTATTCAAGCCTTTGTTCCCGGACTAGAGGCCTCGATTGCTCTGAGAATAATTCGTGCCCTTGGAGATGGAGTCCTGTTCACTAGTTGTAATTACATCACCGAGACAGTAGCCACGAAATATCGAATGATACTTGGATGCAACTTTTGGATATGCTATTGTATTGGATACGCAAGTACTGCGCTCCTTGGAACTCTGCTACGAGACTGGAGATATATTCAAGCAGTTTCATGTTACATTCTCCCAGCCTATGTTGCGGCTTGTTTCCTCATGGTCGAGTCACCACGATGGCTTCTTGTCAAAGGAAAGAAAAAAGAAGCCGTTGAGGCATTGAAGAAGATGGCAGATTGGAATGGGAAGAAGAATGTCACGTACGAGATGCTGGAGAAGGTTCGCATTGATGAAGATGTACAGACAGGACGGCTTCTCGACGCCTTCTCATCCAGGACAATGGCCATTAAGACGGTTGTCGCAGCCATTGTTATTTGGTCCATTAACCTTGCCTACTATGGTGTTGCATTCGACGCAACATTCGTAGCCAATGATATCTTTGTCAATATGGCATTGATGGGTCTAATTGAGATTCCATCGTGCCCTTTCGCATGGATTATTGCAGACAAATTGGGTAGACGATGGCCATCAATTGCTCTATTCTTTTTAGTTGGAGGGATAATTTTGGTAGTTCCTCATTCACCACAGGGAGAACTTTCATGGATTAGAACAACAGCCGCAATTATGGGAAAGCTGATATTAACAACAGCTTACTGTGTTGTTGCCGTAGTAGTATATAGTGTGACATCCGGCGCGACGCTTCGCTTCGCTTCGCTTCGCTTCGCTTGCGCCGGATGTCACACTTTTGCGGGTTTTTTCAAAAAAATCAAAATTTCAAAAATTTCAAAAATTTAGGTAGACTTCAAATTTCACGTGGCCGAAGGGCGAAAATTTAAGCGTTTTTAAAAATACCCAATTTTCAAATTTTTCAAAATCTCAAAATTTGAGAATTACAATTTTCTCGCTTAAATCATGACCGTTCCAGGACACCGAAAATCATAAAAGTTAAGAATCTCAAAATTTGAGAATAACAATTTTCTCGCTTAAATCATGACCGTTCCAGGACACCGAAAATCATAAAAGTTGAGAATTTCAAATTCATGAATTTTATCCATCTTTCAGGTTTTCAAAATATATCATGTGACTAAAAATATTTCTTTAAAAATGGATGAAACAAAAGTGGAAGAAACCGCAAGAATATATCCTTCGTTATCATATGAACGTAGTTCTACTTTAATGGACATTGAAAAAATGAATAAAGAAAAACACAAAGATAGAGTACGCTATATGAAAGATAAGGAATCTCAATTATTATTAAGATTAGAGCATTATAAAAAATTAAGAAAGAGATGGACCAAAGTTAAGAATGTAACACAAGGAATTGGCATATTCTTAACAATAAGTTTAGGTGCTTTAACAATTGTCATTTCATCTGGCGTTCTTACAATTCCTGTTGTTGCTACAGCTTTAACAGGTACGGGTGTTTTTGCAACTTCACTTGTTACAATGTTAGATAAATCTTTAATAACTAAGAAACGAAAATCATTAAAAACTAAGCATTTACATATTAAAGAAGTTTATGACAAATTACACTACTACTTTCAAAGAGTATGTGATGATAATGTTATTACGTTAGATGAGATTGAAAAATTTGATGAAATAGCTAATGAAGTAAATCATACCTTTCAATTACAGTCCGAAAAAGTTGATGATAAGAATAAACAGGATGGCAAAATTTCTAGTGATGGTAAAATTTCTAATGAAGAAAATGACAAAATTTTTTTAGAAGAGCTAAAAACTTTAAGCGAAAATTTAAGCAAAACTTTATTAAACAAAACTTTATTAAACAAAACTTAAAACGAGAAAACTTTAAACGAAAAGATGTCAAACAACAAAGCAATAAAAAAATAATTTGTTCAGTAAAATGTTTTTGCTGTATTCCAATGTTACCACAAAATTCAAATATTATATTTTAAAAATTGATAAAATTAGAGCTGATAATTTTAAAAGAATAAAACAATTAGAAGAGTTAATAAAACAAAGCAATATTATGAAAGAAAATCATCTTCAACATAGAATGATAAAAGCTGGTATTCAATCTGATATGTTTGAAAAAATGCAGCAAACCGAGCAAGTAAAAACTGATTTTGAGAAAACTATGAAACCATTTAAAACTCTTGAAAAAGAAAGTACAAATAATGATAAACAAATTGATATAACAGATCCAGAGCACAAAACTATATTAGATGACTATGGATTACTAGAATCAAACATTAATAAGAAATTACCAAAATCTATGCAATTTGAACATTCTATTTCATTTATAGATGGAAAAACAATACCTAGATTTTATCTCGGACAAAAAGAAATATTTCCACAACCTTTTCGAGGTTTAATTTTTTCACCAGATAAATCTCCTTTTAATTTAGATAGAAATTTTGTTAATCTTTTAAAAGGAGCAGATTTAAATAATTATGCTGTAGATGATCTTATAAAGTATAAAGCTATGTTAGATAGAGTTGGTGCAGTAAAAACTCTTAGACGTTATAAACAATTAGAAAATTTATTATCAACGGGAGTTAAAGTAGGAAAAGGTTTATCTGAAAAACAGAAAACAGAAACAACTGTATTCTTACCAGATGATCCACAAGAATTACTAAATAGATTAAATATTTTAATATCTGCAATAAAAGAAGGACATAATTCTAGTTTCAATGAAATTCATGCTATATTGAAAAGACTGTTAGAAAAGAAGATTCTAAATGAAGAGGATTATAAAAGTGTAGCTGAAATATGTTGTTTCTAATTTTTATCTATGATTTTTATTTATGATTTTTATCTATGACTTTTATCTATGATTTTTATCTACGATTTTTATCTATAATATTTATTTAATTTTTTTAGTTTAAAAATGTGTTCAGCAGATTTAGACAAAATTAATAATCAGTTAGAAAATTTGACAGAGATTTTGGGTTCATCAAAATTTAGTACGACGTTAAAAATTATAACAACTACTTCATCACACACTTGTAATTTAGAACCCATTCTACATTTGGAACAAAATAAAAATTATCAAATTGCATTGACTAGTTTCTCTACATTTAACACTATTCAAAATGTTATAAAAGATGTGAATGATCAATTTAGATATTCTACTGATAAAGGAAAAACATGGAAAATATTAACTTTTCTTCCTGGTTCTTACGAAGTTGAATCAATATCAAATGAAATTAAGAGACATTTAGGTATACCATTTAAAGATAAGAAACAATTACATTTTGCAGTTGAACCGGCAGTCAATAAATTTTCTCTTACTTTAGACGAAAATCATCAAGTTGATTTTAATCATGATAGATCATTGTCAAAGCTATTAGGATTTAATAAACAAACCTATAGTCAAGGTTATCATTTAGGTGAGAAGATTCCAAAAATAACTGATATAAATTCAATTGTTGTACATTGTGACATTATTGAAGGAGGATATATAAATGGTAAATTGTCAAATTTAATATTCAGTTTTCCAGCTTTTACTGTACCCATTGGTTATAGATTAAATGTATTTCCCCAAACATTAATATATTTCCCTATTACAAGAAAAACTATTAACAACATTAACATGAGAATCACTGATGAAAAAGGACAGGAAATAAATTTTGGAGGTGAAGAGATTATGATAGATCTTTTGGTTCGGGAGGTATAAACTCCTACGCGAAGCTAGAGAAGTCTAATTTTCTTCTTCTTCTTTAGAAACAAAAAATAAAAAAAATAAAAATAAATTTTTTTTATTAAAAAATGAGTGAACTACCTCCATTTAATAAAAAAAACTTAAATTTATTCATCATCCAAATTTATCTAATAAAGTTTTGTCAGTTATTTGTGGAAGATCAGGATGTGGAAAAACATATCTATTATTTAAAATTTTAACGACTCCAAACTTTTTGGATTATAACAATCTTATAATTTATACAACAACGGCAAAACAACCCGTCTATCAATTTTTAAAATATGGATTTGAAAATAATCTTAAAAAAACAGCAATTGTTTCATTATTCAAAGAATATGAAAAATCTGAAGATGAAGAAGAAATAAGTTCGTGGTGTGAAGAAGCAGCAAAACATAATCAGTTAGTAGAATCTAATAAAAATAAGCATATAAAAATACAATTAATAGATGATAGTGGTAATATGCAAGATCCTAGTAAACTAGATAAAACAATGAAACATTGTGTAATTTTTGATGATTGTGTTAATGATAGAAATCAGTCAGTTCAGAGAAATTATTTCACAAGAGGTAGACATAATAACTGTAGTGTTTTTTATTTAACACAAAGTATGTATTCATTAGACGGAAGTGTTATTAGAAAGAATGCAAATATATTTATACTATTTGAAATAAATGCAAGAAACTTAAGTGATTTGTTAAGAGATTTATGCGTAAGAAATAAATATGAATTTAAACAATCGTGTAACAATGCTTGGTCAAAAGATTATGGATTCATTACAATTAATATTGATAAAAAAATTCATGATAGAGTTATCGAACAATTGTTCTCTGACTAGGCTTCGCCTCGAGGGGCTTCGCCCCGACTGAAAGTCGATAGAAAATATTTTCGCGGAGTGACCGAATAATTTTTTCTTATAAATTTTTTGTTAATAAAAATAAAAAAAATATGTTGAATGCTTACAAGATAGAGCATGTACCAGTTTTAAAAGATTATCGTCATCCTACAAATCCTGTAAATTCGAAGAAAGAAATTAGATTTTATTATCATCATCAATACGTAGCGCTCGTTACAGATTATAAAACAAAACATGGTATTAAACCGTGTGTTAAAACAAAAGACTTTCCACTTTGTTTAAGAAGTTTCCGAGTATTTTTGGCGTATGATAATTTATGGTGGTTGGTTAAGAAAGAACATTTAACAGCACATGAATTAGAAACATTACATCAATTACATATTCCTGTGTATATGTAAAAACGGAACCGAGGTTCTATGTAAAAATTCATTTTTTCTTTTAAAAAATATGAATCGTGAAATGTCTCTCGGACAAACGTCTAGGATTGATGAATTAATCAAGAAACAAACTGCTGAGTTTGATGCGCAAATTAAACATAGTAAACGTAGTAAACGTATTAAAAAACAGAAACGTACTAGGCGTAGTATTAGACGTAATACTAAAAAACAGAAAAGTGGAACAAAAGAAATATTAGAAACTCCTATTACTGATATCTTTTTTGATGATAGAATTAAGGATGAACTTGGTGATGATTTATGTAATTTATTTAATCCAAATGAAATTAAATATGAAAATGTATCTTTTATTAATGTAGTAAATGATATGCGGAAACTTTTAGCAAATGGTAAAATTATTAATTTACTTGGAAAAGTTGTTAAAGATCAGGAAAATATAATTCAAAATTTTTACGTAACCTTCTATAATAAAAAATCATTTGAAACATGGTTTTCGAATCTGGATGAGAAATCCGATGCTAACGAATGGATTTTTACAGGTAATATTAAATATGAAGATTTTGGAATGAAGTTAGTACAAAGATCGCATAGAGGGGCAGGGATTAATATGAAATATAGAATCAAAGAATATTTCGGTGAATATTGTTATATTCCTTCTGAAGATTTTTGTTTCATTAAATGTTATAATGTTTTACGAGGTTTTAATGAAGAACAAGGAGAAATGATGAAAGAAATGTTTAATAATTTTTTATATAAAGAGAAAGCCACATCTAGAACAGGAGTAATGTCAAACTGCAAATTTTCCAATTCAATAAATATTTTGGAGAATGCGTTCAATATTATAGTCCTGCCAATCGTCATTTAAATCCTAGAGGAATTGAAACGTTTCATAATTATGTTTATTACAATTATTTTCACGCAGGTTCAACAATTGGTCACTATTGTTTAATTAATAAATCTCATAAATTAAAAGCTATTAGAGAAATTGAAAATAATTTCAAACCCATATATAAAACAGTTACTGATGAAAATCTAACAACGCGTCCATATAAAATCATAACAAAGAAAAAAATTGACTATGGTTCAACATATATTTGGGATCTCGAAACTTTTCCCGATCCTAACTGTTCAAAAGCTCATCCTACTCCTTATGCTGTAGGAGCTATTAATTTTAATAAATTTATATGTTGTTTACCGAAACAAAGATTGAAAGAATTAGAAACACATTTGTTAAGTGATATGATTAAAATTAAACGATCAAAAGATGAAGATGAAATTAAAAATCTTGAAAAACAGATTAATGAGTATAATAATTTAACTGAATTAGAATTTAATAAACTTCAAAATTGTGTGAAAATATTTACGAGAACTGAGGATGATGAATGTCCAATCAGGGGAAACCCAGAGGACGTATGTCCGATCCATCAATTTTTTAAAACTCTTGGAAAATTTAATTATTCGAGAGTAACTTTAACAGCTCACAATTCATCAGGTTTTGATTCCTATTTTCCGATAAAAGCTAATTTTAAATTATCTAAACCGCCTCTTAAAACTTCAAGAGGAATATTGACTGCTTCATTACAAAATCCTTATACAACTGAATGTGTTAGTAGATATATTCAAAAATCTCTTAGATTTAAAAACAATATGAAAAAAGATTCACCTTCAGGTAAATTAGCACTTCAAACTATTATAATGAAATGTAGTTATCAACATGTAAAAACAAGTCTTTCTAAATGGTGTGAGAATTTTAAAATTCCTACGAATGTGTGTACATTAAATTATGAAATTGGAGACATAACACATGAAAATTATAAAGAAAAAGAAAATGAATGGAGACCATATTTAGTTAACGATATTCTTTCTTTAGCTTTTTGTATCTACAAATATAATAATGTTATGCGAGATTTAGTTGGTGAAGATATAACTACTAATTTAACATCCTCTGCTTTAACATTTAACGGTTGGATGAAAAGCGTACAAAATGACAATATAAATATTCATTCTCATATAGATTTATGGGCTAGAAATTATATTAGAAAATCTGTTACAGGTGGAAGAGTTTCAGCAAATATAAGAAAATACATATCGCCATTTTGTAGCATCTTGTTACCAATATTAAAACAGTATTTACCTGGTCGCTGCGCTGGGGGACTTTGTCCCTTGGTCGCTACGCTGGTGGGGCTTTGTCCCCTGGAAGTAATTTAATAGATTTAATGAAACAGTATCGAGATTTAGGAGATAAAACTGAAATTTGTAAGAAAATTTCAAATCAACTACTTGAACAAAAAAATCAATTTCTAATGGCTTTTGATGCAACATCTTTATATCCATCAGCTATGTATGATGAAAATTCAGAATACCCTAAAGCTGAATCAGCTAGAAAATTTCGTCAAGAAGAAGAGCGGGAAATAGTATATAAATTTAATACTCAAACATTTAGACCTAAAACTGGAATATTCTCTGTTGTGTTTCAATATCCGAATGATATGTTTTTCCAACCAGTTCCTATAAAAGATAAAGTTAAAAATCAAAATAATAATTCTCATGTAAAAGCAATCAGGTTTAGAAATGGTATATGTTATGATGTATTAACTTCTGTAGACATACAAGAAATTGTTAGATGTGGGGGAAAAATCTTACATATTACTGATGGTATAATTTATGAAAAAAATTATCAAGTTTCACCATTTCGAAATTATATTGAAAAACTTTTTAATTTGAGAAAAAGATATAAAACAGAAGGAAATACTGTAGGTGATGAGTTAATTAAATTATTGATGAATTCGCTATATGGCAAAACTGTGCAAAAAGATATAACCACTAAATATCATTTATGGAATGAGAATACATTGAGAAAAAATTTCACTCAAGAAGTAAAAGATTATGAAAAATTAAATGATGAACAATATTTAGCGAAAGTAGAAATGGAAGATGATGAATTTCTCAAAACTAATATTGTAAAAGATGGGAAGACGTCATTCATGCCAACACACTTAGGTTCTTTCATTCTTTCTCACTCTAGAAGAATCATGAATAACTTTATTTTAGAAATTAATGGTTTCAAAGAAAAATACATTCATTATACAGATACTGATTCAATATATATTTCCAATGAGCTCTTTAATAAATTAGACGCTGCTGGATATGTTGGAGGAGAATTGTGTCAAGGGAAAAATGATTATGGAAATGGTGGAATTATTTTTGCAATGTTTATTGCACCTAAAGTAAAATACTGTATTACTGTAGATGAGCAAGGGAGACTTAGTGAAAAGAAAACATTCAAAGGATATTCACAAGATAAAGTAAAAGTAGAAGATTTTCTAAAATTATATTCGGGGAAAACATTATCCACTACAGTTAATAAACCATGGAAAAGATCTTTAGAAACTGGAATTAGTATTCCTGATAAAAATAATAATACTGAAGAAAAAAAATTTTCTGGTCAAATAAATATTCTTAAACGTCAAGCACCTGATGAAAATGAAATTATGTTACCTTATAACGGAGAAGATATTCAAGCTGAAATATTTCAAACAATCGTCTGTGAGAGTAATTTAAGTGATGATGATGACACGTGGGAATAATAATTTTCTTATTACATCTAAAAATTTTATAACATCTAAAAAATTTATAACATCTAAAAAATTTATAACATCTAAAAAATTTATAACATCTAAAAAATTTATAACATATTAAAACTTATTACATCTAAAAACTTATTACATCTAAAAACTTATTACATATGAAAATATATTTATCGAATATTTTGGTATTTTCTATTAAGTTTTATCATATTAAGTTTCATCATATAATGTTTTATCAAAAGATAATTTAAATTTATTTTCACTAACTATTGATTCTTCATCATCATCATAAATTGTTTCTTCAACATCATAAATTACACTTTTTGGTATAGGATGCCATTCCCTGATAGGATACCATTCCCTGATAGGAATATCTAATTCTAAATTACATTTCTTATCTGATAATAATATAATAGAGAAAAATATTGGTCTCTGATCTCTTTTGGAAAATTTAATAACACCACCATAATCTGAATCACTTTTAGTTTTTATTAAAGATGATAAAATTTTAAATTGATTAGATGTAAATCCTAATTTAAATTTTGTAGACCCGACACATAGATGTCTAACAGTATCTTCAACTATTCCATCATTATTATTTTCAATTGTAAGAAAATGAAATTTAGATAAATTTTTATAATTACTAATATTTTTATAATCTTTTTTACCATTTACACCATTTTCAGATGTTTCTGAATCATCATCTATATTATTATCATCATTATTATCATAAGATTCTTTAAGATCGGGCAAAGCCCTAGAACCTTCGGTTCGTTTATTATGATTATGATTATGGACATTGTTAATAGTATAAGGTGTTGTCCACGTATAAATTTTCTCTTGTTGAGCTAAACCATTTATATAAGATTTTGATAAATTAATATTTAAGTTGGAATATAATCCTATATACGTATCATCATCATATCTTTGGGGCATTTCTAATGTTTCTTGTTTATAAATTGTGTCTCTATAATATACTTGACATAATAATTCTTCATTATGTTTTTTACTCTCTATGTGAATGTTATATTGATTTTGATCGTCAACAAATAATCTAATTTTTTCTTTCGAAAAAGATTTTAATTTTTTAACTAATTCTTTAATATTGATATAATTAATAATTTTAGTTTCTATCCAATCAGTATTACTAATCGGCAAAACTGCTCTAATAAATCCGTAAACATTATTATGTCCTGTAAAATTCCTGATTGTAAAGCCTTTGAAAACGCGTCTTTTACTTTCATATATTTAATTACACTCTCACGTTTGAAGACGGTTTCTAAAATCAGAATACATAAGAACATATACAATCTTTATACAAAACTTCAAATATAGCAAAACTTACCAAATGGTTTATGGCTTTAACAAGTAACAGCATCTCATAACAGTATTTCAAATTGTAGCAATGTTAGCACGTAAGAAGAAAGATTTAAAAGTTAAAAGTCACAGATCATAGCAATCCATATGAAGAAAGCTTTACATTATATACATAGATAGATGAAGAGCAGCGCTATAACGTAACCGACGACGGAAAACAAGATAACAAACTCAAGCGAACTGACAACAGACCAAAGATATCACAAACACTCAAAGCACAGACATCGAAAACAACATAGCATCAAAGACAACTCTAAGCAAAAAAGAACAAACTTAACACCGGCCCCACAAATATGAACTAAAACGACTCTTTCATATTTGAACCAAAGTAAAGGTAGCAGGACTATAAATCATCGACAGATTTCAATAGAATCAATTTTGAGATGGGTCTTACAAGATCTATAAATTTTGGTGCACTCGATATAAATTTCTTAGATTTACAGCGAATAAAATTGCTCTTATTCACTGTTCTCACAGAAACAGATCTCACATGACCGTCAGCACTAGGAAAGACAGCAATAATGCGACCCAGAGGCCATCTATTCCTTGGAAGCGATTGATCAAGTAAAAGCACCAAATCTCCAATCCTGTGCGATGAAGCTACCTTAACCCATTTCTGCCGCTTTTGAAGGTTTAAAAGATATTCCTTGTGCCATCGAGACCAAAATAGATCAGCCAAATACTGTACTTGTTTCCATCTTCTCTTGATGAAAGGTTCAGATTTAAGAAACAAACCGGGAGGATACGTTGGAGAAGACCGCATGAATAGAATGTGGTTTGGAGTCAAGGGTTCGAGATCGTTAGGATCATCAGATAAACTGGTGATCGGTCGATTATTCAAAATGAATTCTACTTCACAAAAAATCGTATTTAATTCATCATCATTAAGTTTCAGGGGTTGCTCTTTCATTATACCTGAAAGAACTTTGCGAATCGTGCGAATCTCACGCTCCCAAATGCCTCCACTATGGGATGCAGTAGGAGTATTGAATATCCATTGAACATTCTGTTGAAGCATCTCTTCTGAAATTGCGAGCTGATTCCATGATTCAATGGCATTTCTTAGTTCAGAATTTGCGCCTACAAAGTTATTTCCGTTGTCGCTTCTGATGCACTTTACCTGTCCTCTCCTTGCAATGAAACGCCTCAAAGCATTGATACAAGAATCAGTATTTAAAGAAGTTGCCATTTCAATATGAATGGAGCGACTACACAGACAGGTAAATATCATGCCATAACGTTTTTCATGTACTCTACGTTGATTAGTGTAGAAGGGACCAAAAACATCTATACCGACATTGGTGAATGGAGGACTGTCTCCTACTATACGAGCCTCTGGCAAATCGGACATTTGTTGACGACTAAAACGACCTTGTCTTTTACGACAATAAATGCACTGACGAATGATATGTTTTATCGATTGATTGGCTCCAATTATCCAATATCGTTGGCGACTTTCGGATAACACTGTATTGCGACCCATGCATCCCAGGCGATGATGAAGGTCACGAAGAATCAATTCACTAACATGGTGATTTTTTGGCACGATTATCGGATGTTTTACCTCCCAAGAAATCTTTGAACGAGAGATACGACCGCCTACACGAATAATACCTTTGTTATCAATCATTGGATTTAAATTGTACAAGCCATTCCGACTTTCAAGATTGCCTTTTGAAATAGTGTCGATTTCATGAGAAAAATGTGTCTTTTGAATATATTTTAGAATTACAATTTCAGCATTTTCTAGGTCTATGAGTGATAGTGTCATGACAAGCTTGGACTTTTCAATGAGACATTGCTTTATTTTCAAAAACCAAGCAACTCTTCTTTTCAACCGATACCATGATGAAGACGAATGTATCAGTCTTTCAATAGGTTCTATCTTAACGGTTGAAAGAAATGTTCGGGTTTCATTTGATGATTTTACCTCTGGATCATTGTCATCAATATTCAGGTCGATAGGAGAGAGGGGAATAGAACAAGAGGAATGTGACTGACGAAGAACATCTGGACCAGATTTCCATCTATCGAAAGTAACGAAAGAAGAAATAGACATACCTCTACTGGCGCAGTCAGCAGGATTCGACTCTGAAGGTATGAATTGCCAATTGTTTGGAACAGACCTTTCCCGGATAAATTCGATTCTGTTAGCGACAAATCTGTGAAATCGCTTACTAGTGTTGTTTATATACTTCAATACAATAACACTATCAGTCCAGAAAAAGAACTTTTCAGTCGATATATCAAGCTCCTTACTAATAATGGTCTTCAAAATAACGGCAAGTTTCGCAGCTGTAAGCTCGAGTCGAGGAATGGTAATTTTCTTCAATGGGGCAAGTCTAGATTTTGCTAAAATTAAAGAGCAATGACTTTCATTGTTTGGAGCGCAAAACTTCAAATATGCTACGGCGCCATATCCAACCTCGCTTCCATCGCAGAATACGTGGACTTCGCATTGAGAATCAATAAACAATTCAGGACGGAAACACCTAGGAATTTTATAATCGCCTAGTAAATGCAGTTGTGAAATCCATCTTTTCCACGTGACTTCTAACTCTTTTGGAATGGGGTCATCCCAGTTGATTTTCAACTTACAAAGCATTTGAAAAATATATTTCGCGGGAAGAATAGCTGGACCTAAAATTCCGAAAGGATCATATATCGAAAAAATGGTGGACAAAACTCCTCTTCTGGTACATGCCTCATTTTTCAATTCAATCTTGTAACCAAGAGTATCATCCTTGAGATTCCACCTCACACCAAGTGCGCGATGCAGTTTATGTCTATCGCATTTAGTAAGATCAAGTTCTGTTGCATCATTTTCAATATCATCAGGACTTATTTTTTCTAATGCTTCAGAATTATTTGACACGAATTTGGTCAAATTAAAGCCCCCTACAGAGCAAATGTTTTTGACATTGTATACCAACATTTTAAATGCTTCTGTGTCTTTGCAAGATTTTAGCATGTCATCTACGTAAAAGTTTTTCAAAACTGTGTTTACTACTTCGGTATTGAAGTCATTTTCATGGTCTATCGCTGCTTTGCGTAGAGCAAAGTTTGAGCAACTTGGGGAGGAAATCGCCCCGAAAACATGAACTTTTAGTCTGTACTCTATAGGCCTTTTACACAATTCTCCATTAGGAAACCAAAAAAGTCTTAAATAATCTTTTTGGTTTGAAGGCACTTTTACTTGGTAAAACATTTTTTCTATGTCGGCCATAACAGCAAGCGGACCTTCACGAAACCTGAGTAAGACTCCTAAAAGGTTGTTTGTCAAGTCTGGACCTTGAAGTAATTTGTCATTCAAAGAAACATCATTATATTTCATAGAGCAATTAAAGACAACTCGAATTTTATTCTTTTCTTTGTGATAGACAGCGTGGTGTGTAATATACCATGACTTCAAGTTTGAGCAACTTGGGGAGGAAATCGCCCCGAAAACATGAACTTTTAGTCTGTACTCTATAGGCCTTTTACACAATTCTCCATTAGGAAACCAAAAAAGTCTTAAATAATCTTTTTGGTTTGAAGGCACTTTTACTTGGTAAAACATTTTTTCTATGTCGGCCATAACAGCAAGCGGACCTTCACGAAACCTGAGTAAGACTCCTAAAAGGTTGTTTGTCAAGTCTGGACCTTGAAGTAATTTGTCATTCAAAGAAACATCATTATATTTCATAGAGCAATTAAAGACAACTCGAATTTTATTCTTTTCTTTGTGATAGACAGCGTGGTGTGTAATATACCATGACTTTCCGACCTCTGAGATTAATTCATTCTCAGGTACAGTTTCCATAAAGTCTCTATCGATCATCATTTGCATAAAATCGGAATATTCTTTATAAAAATCAGCATTGGATTGTAATTTCTTTTTAGTCGACATTAAACGTTGAAACGCTTGATTCCGATTTTGCGGGAAATTTGGATTGTCATCTTTTAAAGGAAGTGGCACCTCATAATGACCATTATGAAAGACAGTCGATTTAACCCTTTCTTCCCACAATCTATCTTCGACTGATTGGCCAATGCCATCAATATTACTATCCATGAAATCATAATTCCACATCATCTCCAACTTTTCATTTACGTCATTGACTCTTTCAACTTTAACTCTGTGCATATGTATTTCATGAGTTTTGTTCTTTGACATTGGACCGTTTATAGCCCATCCAATCTTGTGACGAGTAGCATATGGCTCATTACCGCTACCTGCGACGATTTCCAGTGGTTTAATAACGTCCGGCGCATTCATTCCAATTATCAATCCGACATCAGCGTTAAGCCACTGATAAGGAACGTGCTCCAAATGGGGCCAACACTGGACGTCTTTCTTCGAAGGGATGTCATCTCTTCCTATCGGTAGCTCTTCTTTGGAGTAAAGATAAGGGAGAGATACAACTTCAGTTTCGTCCAAGTTCATTATTTCGATATCATTTATTACTAGGGTACTTGTGCGGCTTTGCTTGCGCTCCATAGTAGTTAGCAGTATACTAGTACGCGGTCCACTTGTTCCAAGCTGTCGGAGAAGACTGTCAGAAGCGAAGCAATCCGAACTGAAATTGTCTAACCCGGCATAAGTAATAACACTTTTGCTGGTATTTCGTACTCGAACTTTTACCGGAAGTATGGCCAACGCAATAGATTTGGAACTACCGGCCCCAGTATGACAATTTTTGCTTTCTGTATTACTAGTTGGACTTCTAGGGAGAAATTCTCTGTGCAAGGAAGTTGGGTGTCTTCTTTTACACTTATCGCAGAACAGTCTGCTCTGACAATCCTTTGATCGGTGACCAGAGCAGAGGCATCCAAAGCAAAGTCCGTTTTTCATAATGAATACGTGTTTATCATTATCGGAAATCTCAGTGAAGACGAGACAATCATTCAGTACATGACTTCCCTCACCACAATAAATACAAACTATCGAGCATTGACTACGTTTACTATCGGTTGAATTAAAGTCATCATTTCCTGTCGAAGTCATCAGGGATTTCGTAAATTTCTGTGAGCGCTTATCTCCAGTTCTTTTACCCGATGATTTAGAATAATTATCTGTAATATCTCCGAAAATGGGGAGATTCATCAAGTTGGATTGTTTCGTGATAAATTCAACCAAATCATTGAAAACGATTTTGTCACATGAATTGAGAACAGCATATGCATGCGCTCGCCAAGCCTCTCGCATCTTATATGGTAATTTCCTCGCTATTGACTGTATTTCTTTCGGACTGTGAAGTTGATTTAAATGGTCAACACTTTCAGCATAGTTCGCACATCTAATCAAAAAAACTGAGAACTCCTCAAGAGCTTTCGCATCATTATATTCAATTGATGGCCAACTTTCGATTTTCTCTAAAAAAGCATTTGCAATGCTAAAATCGTTGCCGTATTTATCGTTTAATAATTTCATGGCTCTAGTATAGCCTCTTTTCGACTCCATTTGAAGACAGCTGCGGACTAGTTCCTTCGGTAACCCACTCGTGAATTGTTCCAAATAATACAAGCGATCAGCATCACTATCTGTCTTAATTTCTATCAAACGATTGAATGATTGAAGGAAGGGCTTAAACTTTGTCAGATCTGTACCATCAAAATTTTCTGGTTCCCGACGTGGAAGCATAGCACGTTCCTGACTGATAGACAACATTTGCGATATTCTATTTTGTTCACTCAAGAATTCAAGAACAACATCTTGGTCTTTTTCCTTCTGATTATGTGAATTCGACTCAGTGGAAACAGTAGAATTCAAATAATCAGATAACTTTTCCAAAATGGAACTTATGTTGAATTCGTATTCTAGAATTCTTTCAACTTCATCATCCATTTCCTCATCACATACAAAGTCCTGAATTTCTTTATCCAAAAGAGACAGATCAGCACTCGCTTTCAACAACATATTTTGTATAGCTTTCACGTCGGTTGCGTTATCGCCTTTCAAAAGTTCGTTTGCTCTGGTTATCACTTTAGTTGTCTTGGAGCGTGCTGCAGCTCGCTTCTTAATCAATGCCGAAATGTCAGACATATCGGTTTTTCAAAAATGTCAAAAGATATAAAGTTAGATTGAGATCACACTTAATTCACAAATTTTAGAATATGACAATAATTTACAAATATTTAGAGTCGAATTTCGTTCGAGGTATAGATAGCAGTTGACTTGGTTCATGAAATCGCTTGAGTATTCAAATAAATCGTAACTTACAGTTTTTTTTTTCGGAGACAATGACACCTTATTCTTCAAAATTGTTCAAATGTTTCATCCAATTTGCTACAGTACCAGCATTTTCAAAGATCCAATTTCGATAACATTCCACCAATCGAATCGTAAAAGCCACGCATTTGAAACTCTAAAATTCCTGATTGTAAAGCCTTTGAAAACGCGTCTTTTACTTTCATATATTTAATTACACTCTCACGTTTGAAGACGGTTTCTAAAATCAGAATACATAAGAACATATACAATCTTTATACAAAACTTCAAATATAGCAAAACTTACCAAATGGTTTATGGCTTTAACAAGTAACAGCATCTCATAACAGTATTTCAAATTGTAGCAATGTTAGCACGTAAGAAGAAAGATTTAAAAGTTAAAAGTCACAGATCATAGCAATCCATATGAAGAAAGCTTTACATTATATACATAGATAGATGAAGAGCAGCGCTATAACGTAACCGACGACGGAAAACAAGATAACAAACTCAAGCGAACTGACAACAGACCAAAGATATCACAAACACTCAAAGCACAGACATCGAAAACAACATAGCATCAAAGACAACTCTAAGCAAAAAAGAACAAACTTAACAATGTCCTATTATAACCATATTTTATTTATTTAATTCTACATATTCAACATCATTATATTTACTAACAATATCCATAAATTTAATGAATGGATCACCTGGAAATAAACAATAATTAGTTTCTATAGAAGGTAAACCTTTAGTCTGTTCTCTAAATATTTCGGCTTGTAATTGAAATAAAATATTAACATCTATACATGGATTATTATTATTATTATTATTATCAAAACATTTATTTTCAAATCCCGTTGATCTCGTCGAATAAGAAGAACAGGATGATGCGGACGAATATAATTTTTTTAAATTTGGGGTTTCCATTTTTTTATTTTTATTAGTAAAAAAATTTATTTTTTTATTTTTATTAGAAAAAAAATTTATTTTTTTATTGTTAAAAAATGATGTTACCAAATGTTGGTGGAGGTGCATATATCCCGAATAATCGTGAATTAGAAATAGAAATAGAAAATTATATCATGAAAACTGGAGACGTTTTATCTGGTCCATTGCATCTTTCTATTCTTCCGCAACAAAATACAGAGTTAACAAATAAACAATATGTTGATACACAAATCAATGACTTAAAAGAAAAATATATAAACGATGTTTTGGTTCCACTGATGAATGAATTAAAGTTGCTAAAACTTAATGACAAATCATTAAACGAAAAACTATTAAAACTTGATAAAAAGGATAGAGAGCTAGAAGCAGATATAGGAAAACTTTTTAAAAAGATTTCTGAACAATCAAAAATTTTAATATTACTTTCTTTAAATTTAAAATCTGCTGTAATTAAAAATAAACATCAGATAAAAATGTTGAAAGAACAATTAGAAGATGAAATAGAAAAACTTCCTGAAAGAATTAAAAAAAATTTAAAGCAGTTACAAACTACATTCCAAAAAAGTGTTGATGAATTAAGTTCTAAAATTACTCAACAAATGTAAAAGATGAATAGAATAATAAATGAAGTAAACTCACTTAATCAAAGAGTTGATAAAATGAAAACTCTTAAAATCAATTTAGAAAATGAATTAAAGAAAAATTTACAAGAATACTCTAAAGAAAATAAAGAACAGTTAGATGCTGTTAAAAGACAATTAGATGTTCTTAAAATTAAGTTAAATGCTCTTAAAACGGCGTTGAAGATTAATCAGCAGAAAATGCAAGTTAATAGAAAAGAAATTAAAGTACATCACACGCTACTTGACGCAATAGATAAAGTGCAACAGTCAATTAATAAAGTTATCTCGAAGTTGTTGTCCATTCACAAACGCAAATCTTAGCGCAAATATTCCTCAGGTTACTAACAATCGTAAATATTTTTCCCAAAAGTCAAATTTAATCCTAAAAAATGCCTATAATTTATAAACACAATCTTAAACAATTTGCTTCAAATCAAAGAATTGCTCATGAACCACGTATGAAATCTGTTTATCATTATGATAATGTAGAAACAGTCGGAACACAAAAGTTTCTAGGCACCGCAGGTGCCGTTCACACGGAAGGAGCTGGGATCTTCTCTGGTATTGGAAGTATCGTTAACTTAATTAAAAATAATAAAGATTTGATTACATCTGCTGCAAAAGGAGCAGCTGCTATAGGTAGTACAGCTAGTGCAATATCGAATGCTGTCAAGTCTCAAAACGAATTAAAACAACTAGAAGCTATTCGTAAACTTAGGAATGATTCCGAAGAACTAAAAAATTTAAAAAAACTTTCAGAGGAAACAAAAAATAAAATTGCTAACATAGCTGTTGGGGAAACCTTGAGGAGCGGAGCTCCGTCTGATAGTAAACATAAGAAGAAATCAGGCGTAGCCATAAAACGTTCAATTGAACCTACGGTTCGTTCAATTGAAGAAATAAGAGGTAATGGCGTGAATGGCAACCTTCGGTTTAACCAGCAAAGCTGTAGCGGAGCTGGTCTAGCAAAATTCTAAAATATGTTTTTTAGTAAAATTTTTTTAGTAAAATTTTTTTAGCAAAATTTTTTTAGTAAAATTTTCTTAGTAAAATTTTTTTTAAAATTATATTTTAGTAAAATTTCTTCTGTGTGTGAGAAAAAACAAAAAGTCAAATTATTTTTTATAAAAATGTCTTCGCTTATCGAAAATAAATTTAGATTAGACGATCCTCCGTTCGTCAGTTGCAATCAAAAAAAGAATGACTATATAAGAATTGCTATGAATCCCGGATCTTCCAGTAGAGTAAATACTGGAGGTGATTTAATTTTTGAAGTTGATAATCAGCAGAGTTATATATATTTACCTGATTCGTTTTTACACTGTGAATATTCTTTGTATAGTGATGCCAATTTTACAACACCATTACCAGAAACCGATAATATTGCACTAGAGAATAATTTCTTTCCAAGATTATTTACACAAATGCGTTTAGATGTTTCAACTCAAAATATAGAAACAATAAGTGATTCTCCAGGTGTAATTGATACAATGCTTAGATTTGTAACAATTGGTGAAAATAATAAAAAGTATGAAATCGAGGGTTGGTTTCCTGATACTAATGATGGTATAATTGTTGATGATTTAACTCACGCTGGAACAGATGCAGCAGGAATTGCGAAAGATGTAGAAAATATTGCAAATCATTTAAATGAAACAAATAATGATGCATATAAAGAAAGACGTGAATTTAACAAAAAAAGTAAACAGACAGTAAATTGGTCATTGTCTCCATTATTCGGATATTTAGATTATGATAAAATATCATATCAATTAAAATTTAAATTAATTATTCATCGTACAGCAAATAATGAATTAATCTTTTTTGGTAAGACTGGAAAAAAAGCATATTTAAAAATTGATAGACTTGAATGGTGGATTAAGCATATTACTCCTAGTTTAGAGATTGAAACAGCTATTGCAAAAAGATTAAATACTAACAAACCAATTCCAGTTAATTTTCTAAAGAGAACTGCTAGTTCAGTAACTTTTTCCGAACAAAGATTTAACTGGCATTTTACTAGAACTGCGAATACTCCAAGATATTTATTACTAACTTTTCAAAGAAATAATTCTCCAAGTTTTGATAAGAACAACAATCTTTCTCATATTAATACAATTCGAAGTTTACAAGTTTCATTAAATCAAACCCGATATCCAATTGATCCATTAAGATTCGATGATACCAATAATCAATTTATGGAAGGATATGATTCTTATCGAAATCTTTGTATAGAATTTGGAGTTGAACCACAATTAACTCCTGGAGATTGGAGACATTTATATCCTGTTTTCTGTTTCGATTTAAGTGCACAATCTGAAGATATTATCAAGACTGGTTGTGATGTAACAATTAATATTGAAAAGAAAGATTCCACAACTTCATTGATGGCTTATGGTTTATTGCTAGAAGACGTAAAAAATTCTATTGAAGTTGTTAATGGGAAGATGGCTAGAATAAATTAATTTAATTTTTTTTCATAACTAGAATAGATTAAAAAATTCTTAACTAAAAATTTTTCATAACTAGAATAGATTAAAAATTTTGATAACTTAAAATTTTTTTATTAAAAATGTCGCAACCGAAAAGTAATAATAATAAAACTGTTGAATTAAAATTACGTAATATTGTTGACAAAAATACCCCTAAAACTATTACGATTAACAAAAAAACTATTACATAAGTAAACCAATGATAGAGAATATTCAATTACAACAAAAAAAGAATGGCGGGATTCTCCCATTAATTCCCCTAATAATAGGTGGCATAGCAGCTGCAGGAAGTGTTGCAGGTGGGACAGCTGGTATTGTCCAAGCAGTAAATAAAAATAAATCAGAGAAGGCAGCATTAGAAGAACAAAAACGTCATAATAGAGAGTTAGAGAAAGTTGCTAGGGGTGAAGGAGTAGTAGATAATTTTATTAGTAAATTAAATTTAGTTGATGAAGGAAAACGAGTTCTCAAAAATATTCTCCACAATGTTGATGATATAATTGAAATTAAAGAAACTAAAGATGGTTCTGGAATATATCTAAGTCCTAGTATGATTCGGTAATAACCTCAGGACCATAAGGTAAACATAAGGTACATAAGGTAAACATAAGTCCATAAGGTAAACATTTATTTTATCTTTTAAATTTTTTTTATCTTTTAAAATGAATTCTACAAATTCCGAAAATTTAACTAAATTAAAAATTTCTAATTTAGATTTATTGAATTATCTATTAAACAAAAATAAAAACTCAAATTGTCAGCATATTGGAGGTGACATACAAAAAACATTAGAAAACTTTCCTGGCTTTATTTGGAGTAAATATTCGAAAGAAAAACATCTTCCTGGTCATTCATATACCGGTCCAGGAACTCGATTAGATATAAGACTAGATGAGAATAATAATCCGAAACCAGGTGAAGAACCAATAAATAGAGTAGATGCCGCAGCTTACAGGCATGATTTAGCTTATCGAAATCATGATCTAAGTTCTCGACATGCAGCTGATAAGAAAATGATTCAAGAATTAGATAGTATTCAAAATCCTACATTTAGAGAAAAAATTGAAAGAATGTTTGTTAAGAAAGCTTTACAAGCTAAAATATTATTCGGTCAGGGTTTAAATGAAACGACAGCAAAGCTGTCTGAGAGCAACGCTCGAACCTACGCGTCCGAAATCCACAAGGAATACAGAAGGCCGAAATATTTATTGAAAGTAAAAGTATTTAATAAAGATGATATTTGGAGTGCTGATCTTATTCCGAATGAAAGGGACTACAAATACGCATTGACCGCTATAGATTTATATACACGATACGCTTGGGTAAAGCCTTTAAAAAATAAAAGTGGTCTGTCAGTTAAATATGCGTTTGAAGAAATCTTTAAAGAAAGTAATAGAAAGCAAAAAAAATTGTTTGTTGATAAAGGGTCGGAATTTTATAACCGAAACGTTCAGCCACTATTTGAAACTGTTTATTCAACTGAAAATGCAGGGAAGGCCGTAGTGATAGAAAGATTCAATCGTACGTTAAAAAATAAATTATTCAAGAAATTTACTGAGCAAAGAAATCAGAAATGGTTGAAGATATTACCAGGAATTGTAGAAGACTACAATAATAAAGTTCATTCTGGTATTGAAGAAACTCCAAAGAATGCTTCTGTCGACTCTGATTTGATAAGAAAAAAATATTCGAGAATAATAATTTGAATGAGAGTAATCCGAATTTTCAGAAACTTAAGCCGAAATTTAAAATTGGAGATAGAGTTAGAATATTTAAATATAAGAATAAATTTGAAAAAGGCTTTGTTGGCTATTGGACTAAAGAAATATTTGAAATTTGTAAAATAAATCAAACTTATCCGATTACTTATGAAATTAAAGATTTAGATAATGAAGATATCAGAGGCCGTTTTTATCAAAATGAATTACAACGAACTGATTTGTAATTATCATTATTTTCATTAGGCGTAGCTATAGAACCTACGGTTCGTTCAATTCTAACATAATATCAAGAAATGGCACTCCTTCTTGCAATTTAAATAAAACATAAAGACATAATTGACCACAATAAGTAGTTCCCGGTTTTTGAATTTGAAACGTATTATAAATTCCATTGCCAAGTATTTCTCTTACTTCATTCGTAGGTGGAAGTCCGTATGAGTCGAACCAATAGTTCTCAGCCTCCGGGCGGTCAAAATAATAATTAGAACAGTTTATATTTCTTTGTCCTGTTGACCAATGTACGTACACCTTTTTCATCTGACGTATGAAGATTTGTTATGAAATTTACAGTTTGAACTTTGTTCCGGGAACTGAAGGTTCCTGTTGGCTTATTTTTTAGGAATTGTAATTCGTCTCTCATTAGAACATGAAAATTCTTTATTCCTAATCGATTAGCGATTTTCTTTAGGTCGAAATTCGTTGTCGTTTGTGTTCCATATAATTTCAAAAACTCATTTATGTTGCTCATTTTATAATAAAAAAATTTCTTAAGGGACCCCTAGAAGTCAGAAGGGAGTGGGTATTGATTTAAAACTGTTCTCTAATGATGTCTTTCCTTACTACTTGGGGGGTATTGATTTAAAACTGTTTCATAATGATGACTTTCCTTACTACTTGGGGGGGGTATTGATTTAAAACTGTTCTCTAATGATGTCTTTCCTTACTACTTATTCGATTTTGAAATGATTTAATTTAGATTAAATTAAAACGTTACATTGTTGCATTGTATTAGTAGAGTTAGTGTTTCGCACATCTTTTATCAATAGTAATTCATTACTCATCAATATGTGAAAATTCTTTATTCCCAATTGCTTAGCAATCTCATTTAAATCGAAATTTGACGTGGTTTTGTTTGCCGTATATTTTTTGGAAGTCTCTAATGTTTCTCATTTTTATAGAAGATAAAATGTTTCTATTATATTCCCGTAAATGAGAAAATAAAAACAACACATGGATATTTCAATTTGGTTACATCCACTTTGCATACATTCAATTTGGATACATTGAAATACATGTAAATTTGTCCACGGGTGGACAAGGTTTCATTGGTTGAAACACTCTATTGTATTTACATGTGCAAGACGAAATAACATTGCATATAAAGCAGGAAATAGCATTGCATATAAAACAGACAGATACAAGTTTTCTAAACAATGGGATTTCTGTCCACGGGTGGACAAGGTTTCATTGGTTGAAACACTCTATTGTATTTACATGTGCAAGAGGAAATAACATTGCATATAAAACAGAGGGGTTTCAAGAATGATAAATTTTCTTCACAGCGCGTCTAATGTTAACGCGTTGATTTGATTAGTTGAATGGCGCAGTATTTTAGCTGAATGGCGCACCATTATTCAAGAGAATATAATGAAATAGCATAGGTCTAACATTGAAAATAAAGTGTCGTGCGACCGTATCGCAATAACAATAGCGGAGTTTAACATCCAAATTCCATTGAATATGTCAGCGCGGTATTATCGCTAAATGACGCACCATTGTTTGGGAGAAGAATGGAATCATTTGGAATGACACATAATTGCTTTACACAATGAAGTCAATCTTCCGATAACGTTAGGTCGTGACTTTTAAAGTACAAGAGAAACAGACACCCAACAAAGCGTAGGAAATTTGTCTGCTAATTTACCTAATTTCATAACAAATGAAACTTCGGTAATTGATCACTATAAAAATATGTCTTGTCATTATCACAAAGAGATAGAAGATAGTTGATGTGCTTACCGATAAAAATTTTACACATAACACTGAGTGAATTGTTTCTTTTTTCATGCAACAAGAATTTGTGTAAGTTTACAATTGTATTATTCTCTCCACCATTTGGCTCTATGAAATCACTCAAAGAATCTGTAAATTCATGCCTCTCAAAATATATTCCTCTTGAATTCCTCCCGTAATTTTTTCATCCTCCCTGGCAACGATTGTTTTCTTCTATCTTCAAATTGATCTTGTCTCATTTTGAGAAATATATGACGAGAGCGTTTTGACACAACCTTCACTGACAAGAAACACTGTTAAATTAAATAAGTCTTCAGCACAATTGTTTGAAATAGCCATATCGATTATTGTTGTTGTGTATTGTTTCACGGCATTGCAGCCGGAGTAGGATTTGCTGGTTATATATTCCACGTCTTACAAATGTCTAAGTGGGTGTAGCAGATGTTTGTTCTTTCATACATTGTTTCCTTTCAAATGCTTGAGTGGGACTTAATATACTTAAATGCCTTTTATTCATGAATGCGAGAAGCAGATGTTCTCTACAATTGAGTGTTCATCTGAGTGCAAAGCAGTAGATAAATTGTAAGAACGCCTGATGAAATGACAATTGTTAATACTCCTAAACTTATTGCAACAGGAATATGCCAATTCCTTCAAATATTATTAGTCACATGATATATTTTAAAAACCTGAAAAAATGGATAAAATTCATGAATTTGAAATTCTCAACTTTTATGATTTTCGGTGTCCTGGAACGGTCATGATTTTCAAGGTAGAAATTGTAATTCTCAAATTTGAGATTCTTAACTTTTCTGATTTTTTTCGGTGTCCTGGAACGGTCATGATTTAAGCGAGAAAATTGTAATTCTCAAATTTGAGATTTTGAAAAATTTGAAAAATTGGGTATTTTTAAAATTTATTATTTATTAATTTATGAATTTAGGTCTTCATAACCTGAAAAAGGGTTCAAATTCATGAATTTATGTCGTTTTTAAAAAGTACAATTTTTGAAAAAATGGTACTTTTTGAATGGACTAAATTCATGAATTTAGGTCTTAAAAACCTGAAAAAGGGTCTAAATTCATGAATTTATGTCGTTTTTAAAGATACCATTTTTTTGAATTTTATGGTGTCCTGGAACGGTCTTTTGCCCATTACTGAAATCTAGAGGTTATTCTCAGCATGACTTGATGAATTACACAGAAAAGGCTCTCACAAGGCATAATGAATCGCTTCACAAATATGGTCTTTTCTCGGCTCGACAATTCACTTCACTCTGTGAATTTCAATGAGGCACGCGACCAACAAACGACTCACATTTTCCTTAATGCCTTGCTGCATAGGTGAATAAACGACAAACAATGACTTGTAGCCATCATATGGGGGGCGGTGAAGAGTGAATACAGAGCGCTTAGCGTGGCTTACGGGAGATGAGAGAGCTCCCATTCTTAAGTCTTGATGTATGAGGCGAAGTTTGTGTAAAGGCGGATTACATATTTATCACACAGCGATTACATCTTTATGGGATGCGAGGATGAACAGGATCTGTTTACTTGTGGGAATCGAAAAGGCAAAGATTGATGTACAGGATTTGTTTACATGTGAGGATCGCAAAAAGCATACTGTATTTATTGATGGGATGAATTTAATGACAGGATCTGTTTACATGTGGGAAACGCAACAATTAAATGATGTCTGACTTATCTTTGTGACATATCTTTCAAGACATATCATTACCTATTCAGTATTTTGTCAGCCACTATGTGTGGGACCCCGCTCGTCTGGGTTTGAGTGTTCAGGTTAGGGGTCGAAACACAACTAGACGAGTACCTGCTGATGACTGACGGACTGCAGTATTATGTTTTATATCCTTTAATCGGTAACTGAAGTAGTGGTCGATGTATTGTAATTCAAATGAAGAAATGTGGAATTACATGAAGTACTATAGACGGATGAAGAAACTGGCGATAACAAATTCAAGTGAAGAAATAGTATTTTCCATGTGTAGACTTAGGTATAGTGTGTATAGTTTCATTGCTTTCGGTGTAGTAGAATGTCATTGTAGTTCTATTGTTTACCTCCATTATCCACTTTCCACTTATCCACTCTTACCATTATCCACTTTGTGTAGTGTCAGATATAGTTCACTTGTAATCAGTGTAGTAGCATCGTTGTATTTCCATATTTTACCTCCACTTTTCCAATTTTTATTCATCGGTTTCCTGTTGTTTTATAATATCCATTTTTAATTTCCTTAACCTATGGTGACCATTGTCTTATTCTATTTCCACTATCAGCATCTGTAGTCGGTACAGTATATTAGTCTGTTTTGAACGTGTATACGGCAGTGTTTGGAATCTATGGTATTAGTATATCAACAGCAAGAATGAGTAGTATTACAAGTCTTAAGATTTCCATTTTTACCAGATATTGGGCCAAAGTTGATCAATTTTAATTCGTTGCCACGAGAAAGCTACATTGAGTTCTGTTAAGAACTGATTAATCCAATGGTTACAGTAGCATTGCCTTTGTACACTTGAGGATTGGATAACGCTATCAGTCCTCATTAGGACTACTTTAACTAATAATTTAAATTAGTAAGCATTATATTCTATTATAAATGGCTACTGGGATGACTTTCATCATCGTATGAGAATGATATATATGATTCCTACGATTGGCTACTACATGATGATCTACGCAATATAGGGTAAATGATACATTTGCATCTATTCATAAAAAGCATGTTTCCTTTCTGAAAGACGGAAACAACAACGGCTGGTTCACATGGCAGTAGACCCGTTTCCAAGTTTCCGCTTTGCAATGTTGACTGCAGAGATTACTTATCATTCTGCAGATGAGAGAGCAATAACTTCGCATCATTTCTCAAGTTATTTAGAAAATATTTCAACAGAACTGTGAGTAATCATCCGGTACGTTTGAGTATAAACTACTCCTCGATGTGTGTGACTTGAAAGAGAAGAAACATGAGATGAAAATCTGCAGACTTGAACAATGAAAACTGGTAATATCAAGCTGGTTGGTAAGTGTTTATTGTTTGAATGAAAACCATCACTGCAGCATCAGTAGGATCACTCAATTTTTATCAAATAGAGAGCGCCGATCTTTATTGAAATATGCAGCAATCGCCACGGCGCTCTTTTGTCTCACTAAGACAGCTCGTATGCCTGTTAGAGATCACATTTTATGGCAAACGGATGTGCGACGCGCATGCATGGCATAAAAGAAGTTATTCTCAAAGGTGACCTTAACCATTGATGAAGTAGAATCAATTGCATTTCAATGATATAATTTTCCTTTGTGTGAAATGCTCTGATATTTCTATCTACACAAATTCTGCAATTAATGCTCACCAGGTTTACCTGCCGTCTTTGATTCTTGAGTTGTTGTGTATGGTGTTGTTGTACTTTTCTTTTTCGGCGTGCTTCTCGACTCTGAAAAGGAATTCTGGTATTAGATTGATAGCAAAACACAGTCAATTCTTGGTATAAGAGGTGGTTGGGTGATGTTGTCACTGTTCGATGGATCCGATAAAGCACCTACCGAATGATATCTGGCCACTACCCCTATGTTACTTCGACGCATTCGGAAAAGGAAACTCTCCTTCTACGGTCATCAATGCAGGGAGGGAGGATGCCTTTTAACGAGAACTGTCCTCCAAGGCAACATGGAGGACAGCCGGCGCAGAGGAAGGCCCAGGACGCAGTATGTCAACAACATCATGAATCATCAACATGTACTAATTGAACGGCGCAACGCGTGAGCGAAAACTGTGGCGTGCCATCTCCGATGGGTCGGCCGAAGTTCAGCAATGAATATGCCGCATAAAGTAAAGTAAAGTAAGCGAATAATATGGTTTTCGATCCATCGAACGAATTGGGTGTCCTCAAATCGAACAGTCAATTCTGCAGTTTTTATGTATGCATTGTGTGTCAATACTCCATAATAACTTCCAGCAACGCATTGATTATGGGTGGCAGGCACTTCTGTTAAAATTAATTGTCACAATGATTTTCTTAAATTATATTGAAATGATGTCTACATACACGATGGCTAGCAACTAGAGGTGACTCTTCATGATGAATGAACAAAAAGGGTCTCTCCTTGAACATCCTTATTGCCTGTAATTTAGAGACGAATGCTCGGAACGTGCAGGGGATCAAGGCGTCGCACGTGTTTTGTCTTCAATTGCATATCTACATGAAAAATGTCAAAATTTCTAAAATCAAATCAAATCAGTTGTGCTTTATTGAGCAAAGTTAAATCAAACATAAGGGAATCTCTTATAGGCAGACTATGATGACATAAATGAGAGAAGTACGATAAATATGTGATAAACTACAATTAAGCAATGAATAAGCTATCAACAGTCATGCAAAACATGATCGTTAAGCAAATATTCACATTTGTAATCTAAAAAAATCATGAAAATAATTGGAAAGAAAGTAAAACTAGTGGAAATTCAAAATTGACGATGAAAATCAAGAAATGGAAAACACGTAGCCTAAGTTTAATAAATGAAAGAAAAGCGAAGGCAAACCAATGGAAGGAATGGATGATTGCGAGAGAAAATTATATGTAATATTTTTTTCTTTTAAAGCTGTGAGAGTTACCAATTTTGTTAAAGTCTTGAAATTTCACGAATTTCGTTGCGAATCCGGATTCACGAAAAACCATTGGCCTACATCATGATATCGGACGCTTAAAAGTGCTGCATTTATTAACTTAGTGATTTGAATAGATTGGGATGTTCATTTTTGCAGAATATTGATTAATATTTTCATAAAGTTCTTATTGTCAAATTGGAAGAGTTTGGCTTGGTTGTCAGACATTCGAGGAAAGTGTAAATTGATGTTTCAGGACCATCCAACAGGCCTCCCTCCATTGCGGACACGTCCTCCAAGTCGCCAGGATTCCAAGCTCTTCACTGCGAGAAATTTTATCCATCCCATTTGCAGTGAAGACACTCGGAATCTGGAATGACAATGCTTCGTTGCTCCTGAAGTTTTTGGCCCAATTCCCTGCACGGCATCCCTGTAGAGACCCCGCTAACCAATCCCGTCACTTCATCCAGTGCAGTTGTGTCGATGTTGAGAGATGTGAACTAGGCCTGCTGTCATTCCTTATATTGGATGAAATGGCAGCTATTCAGGTCTGCTCTCATTTTTCAACTGAAGATACAACTCAATATTTAATTATTCTATTTACATAGTGCTTGCAAAAAGTGACATTTATTCATTATCACAGGCGTACTGATTTAGACGACTTGTCAGTAATGTGTCAAAAGTAGGACACAGGGATGAAAACGCGGTGTCACGAAAAGATCAGGAAGATCTCTTCTAGGGGGCCATACGCTACTTTTTCTGGAGCTCATTTTCAATTTTGTTATGATTACAACTAATCCAAGAATCAATTTTAAGGAATGAATCTTTATGCGCCTACACACTATAGGCCCCATGATGCGACTAAAAACACAGTGATTATTAATGCACTAAGGCCACCGATAATAATTAATCAAACGTCCACCATATAGAGGCAAAGTACCGCAGACAAAACCTCCAGCCGTTTGGGAGTGTAAGTAGTAGAATTTTCACGCTTATAAAGCGCTAAAGGCGGAACCTCCAGCCGTTTGGGAGTGCAACTATTAGAATTTTTATGTTTTACAAAGACCCGCAGGCTAAACCTCCTATAATGTATATGTTGTGTATGACCATGTGTATGACTGTGTGTGTGACAATCTCTTCATCTAAAACAGTCCACCGTTAGCGGAGGATTCCCATTTTCTTTGTGACTGCTGTCGGTCTGTAATGTGTTATCTTGCTATCAGTGTAACTGTCAGACATTGTGACTGTTCGTTCATTACATCGATGGATGCGAGCTAACAAAGTTGTTTTCCTCTTCTCGTATCAAAATACAACATTATAAAACATTTCTCGGTAATTATATAAAGCAGGAATTACACCTTTTCTGAGCTTAATGTTATTTCAAAATGTCCAAAAATGTATGTTCAAAATGTCTTGTGCTACGATCTTGTCGAAAAAGAGAGTAATCCTGCAGCGATATAGAATGATCAGGCATCGAGCCACTTAACCATGATTCCGCAATCACACAGAAGTTCACATAATGGAAAATTCGTCGAATTTGTTGAAAAACGATCTTGCATTCAAGATCAGAGTGTTTCGATTCAAATTCAAGCGACGAGGAAGGCGGTGAGTTGAAGATCTTTTGACACTTGGCAGAAGACGATGGCTCTTTGTCGAGTCTGAAGTTCATGGAGTATTCTCAAAGCTTGAGATTATTGCGATTGATTTTATTACAGGGATGTAACGGACCAAAATCTTGTTGTAAAATAATCGACGTCGAACTGTGCGTGACAAACAAGGGCAAGTAGAAGAACACAGTTGCAAGATATCATTGACACTGTATTGGTAGCGTGTGGTAACTATTGCATGACATAGGTAGAAAGCTAGATTACAAACGATACAGAAGAGCGGAGATCGCAAGCCACATCGACCACTTGCTAGTGCAGTAAGCAATCGATTACTAAATCTCCCAAGTTTTGAAGAAAATTCCATCTCATTTATGTGTAATCTAAGTCTTGAAATGAATACTTTATAACATAAAAGATCAAGTAAATTATGCTTATCATTCATTGATTACCAGTTGCATGCGTCATCTGCTTATGGTAGAATGCCTATGGAATTATTAAAAAAATTCACAAATGGGGTTTAGAATGCTTGTTCACAAATATACCATTGGAATTTACTATTTGTACTATCATTCGTACTATCAAGGAGAGAAATCTGCCTTTGCCCATTTCCTTATGTGACTTGGAAGAAGCACTGCGATTGTGTGTGGAGAATGTTCCCTTCCTTTTCGATGGATCTTGTTATCGACAAGTGGATGGATTATGCATGGGCAGTCCTTTCAGCTGTATCATGAGCAACATCTTTATGGGTCAATTGGAAATGGATCTGCAGGGTGTCATCACGGACAACTCAGGCTATTATACGCGATATGTGGATGACACCTTCCTTTTAGTGAGGAGCCTCTCTCAGCTTTACAATTTAAAGGATATCATCAATAGCTATCACAAGAATATTGAGGTGACGTCTGAGGTGGAGATGGACGGCAAGTTGGCATTCCTGGATGTATTAATTGAACGCCGAGAGGATGGATCTTGTCGTACTTCTATATTTAGAAAGGCAACCTGGACAGGCCTTTACACTCATTTCCAGAGTTTTGTGCCGTTTCATTACAAGAGTGGACTTGTACGATCACTTTTCCATAGAGCTCGGATGATCTGCACGGAGGATGCTGTCGAATCGGAATTTCGGAAGCTGTATGATGCTTTGATGGGGAATGGTTATCCTATAAATGTGATTGACCAATACATGAAGTGTACTGAAAAGGAGAAGAGTGAAGGCCCTGAAAAGAAGAAGAATTGGATATCCGTGCCGTACTTGGGAGAACCATCTGCTCTACAGAACAGGAGAATCCGACTTGCAGTGATGAATGCATTCACAGCCGCAGAAGTTGTGATTCGATATCACACAGTCAAGGCTCTGACTAAGACTGTCAAAGACCCCTTGCCGTCATCTGCCGCCCCCAACGTCGTATACAAATTCTCGTGTGGCTGTAGTGACAGCTATATTGGCAGGACACAAAGGCGTCTTGGAGATGGGATGAAAGAGCATATCCCGAAGTGGCTCATAGATGGAAAGAAGAAAGATACTGGCTCCTCCATCACCAAGCATCTTGTGAAGTGCTCTAAGACACCTCCGGATCTCAAAGAGGCTTACAGGATCCTCCAGAAAGTCAAGACCTTCAAAGAGCTCAAGATCATGGAAGCCCCACACATTCAAAGAGAGAAGCCAGTGCTCTGCTCGCAGAAGGATTGTGTTATGACCTTTTAATCTTTCATCAGTATTCCTGCTTCTATGCATGCATTACCTTTTGTGTTGACATTAACAACAATGAAATTAAATAAACAATAGATCAAATTGCCATGCAAAAGATGTGCGGCTGGTATGATTCGAACCTACGACCAAGGTTAACTAGACCTGTGCTCTGACCAACTGAGCTACGAACCACTTACGTTACTCTGTCAATTTGCAGGATCAAACCCTCACCATCGATTATTTGACTTGTTTGACATTACTTATTAATTTAACAGTAGTAGTTACTTGTAAAATATTTGGTAGCGTAGAGGTAGTATTGATTGATGTGTTGAACACTGTTTTATCATGCGCTCGCACTTCGTGACTTGTCATTGCCATGTAACTCCCTGAAAAGAATGGCCGAATATGTTCGGAGAATTAACCTACTTGCTTTCAATTTCATATATAGAATTGTACCGGGAACAGAGTGCTTCAAATAAATTATGAGATTCCTGAAAAAATACGTGTCAGCAAACATCTTTACAACATTTTTGTCGTACATGGGCATGAATGTTGTACAATTTTGAACATGAACAAATTTTATGCTCCTTTTTGTCGCAATCATTTTCTCACTTGACTTACTATTCTCATTACATGGTAACTCATAATGTACACGAATTTTCAGTTAATTGAATATAGTTTTAAAAATATTGTCTTGGCTATTTTTCATTATTTGAATGTAGTTGGAAAGAGCCAATGTAGAATGATAGTGGTTTTATTTTCTTTTTCTTATTTTTTACAATTAATTTCAGTCAACATCCGCTATCCGCTAACTATCTTCAGGTAAAAAGGAAGGAAATATGGTCTAGTATAAAATTTAAAATTTACACCGATGTCGATGTCATAATAACATAATACTGAATACAAAAGGGGAAGGGCTATGGAACAGGTAGTATTGGATTACATAGTACCAATAACATCTTAATGATGACCTGATTAGACATGAAAACAAAGGACATAGAAATGGATTAGTAATACAAAGGCTTGAGTTATAAGTACATGCACATATCATACAAGTATAAAAAAATGTCAAGCTATAAAACAATTGGAAGAAGGCAAGAGGTGTGAATTAGAAATTTGATACTGCTATAATGTAACACATTGTCATGTTTTATTATTTTTATATAAAAGAAAAATTTTTAGAAATTTTACATAATAGAAAAATTTCAATAAAAAAAGAAAATCTGCATAATTGTTGACCCCGATTGCTGGTTTCAGTTTTCTAATATAATATGCTTCACGAAGCCTTAAGTTTGATGGAAGTAGTATATAGTATGACATCCGGCGCTTCGCTTCGCTCGCACCGGATGTCACACCTTTCGAGTTTTTCAAAAATTTACGTAGTCTATAAATTTCAAAAATTTAGGTAGACTCCAAATTTCACGTGGCTGAAGGCCGAAAATTTAGGTAATGACAAATTTTCAAAAAATCAGATTTTCAAAAAATTTAGGCAGTCTCCAAATTTCGAAAATTTAGGCGGTCAAAAAATATCACGTAGACGAAAAATATCGAAAATTTAAGTTGTCTAAAAATATCACGTAGTCGAAAAATATTGAAAATTTAAGTTGTCTCAAAATATCACGTGGTCTAAGAATTTTGAAAATTTACGTAGACCAAAAATTTAAGTTGTCTAAGAATTTCACGTAGTCTCAATATACCAGAAGATTGTATTCAAAATATTTATTCAAAATATTTCCTTAAAAATGGAAACCTCAACGGAGGTGAAAATGGAAGAAACCTCGACGGCAACGGCGACGACGAAAATGGAAGGAACTTCAAAAGTGGAAGAAACCGCAAGAATATATCCTTCGTTATCTCAATTAAAAACAAATGAAATGGATCTCAATTATTATTAAGATTAGAGCATCATGATAAATTAAGAAGACGCAATTATTACTTAGACATTCTTCGTCATTGTACTCTCACCATTGTTTAAAGTACTAATTGTGTGAACTAGAAGATCATTGTAACTCATAAACACAAAATTATTCAATGAACCCGTACACTGTCTGATAATTGAAGAGAGACAGAGATTGAAGACAGAGAGAGAGATTTATTGTTCTAGCAACGGAAAACATCTAACAGCTTTCCCCTAAAATTAACGTGGAATCTCTTGTCATTTCAATTTACGCATCGGTAATATTTTGACATTTCAATTTACGCGTCCGTAAAAATTTTGTCAGTTCAATTTACCCCTACGTATATTATTTTCAGAAACAGTTTTTTTCAAAATCTGTTTTCAAAGTCAGTTTTCAAAATCTATTTTCAAAGTCTGTTTTCAAAGTCAGTTTTAGAAATCCATTTACAAAATTCATTTAGCGTTTCTTCTTTCCACATGAATAGGTTAAAACACATACGGGTAGCAATAAAAGTACTTCCCATTGTGAAGTCATGAATAGGTTAAGCACATAAGAGTGCAGTGACAATAAAGCAATTCTTCTTCTAAATTTAGAACGCATAAACGCCGATATGCGGGATAGTTGTTATAGCAATTTTAAACAATCACTTTAACGATGAAACACATTGACAAATGAAGTTCATGAAGAAAATGGAAATATGTAAAACAATGTAGATTAGAAAAATTATTATATAATCATTTCAAAATCGAATAAGTAGTAAGGAAAGTCATCATTATGAGACAGTTTTAAATCAATCCCCCCTTCTGACTTCTAGGGGACCCTATAAGAAATTTTTTTTATCATAAAATGTTTAGCATTACCGAGTTCTTAAAATTATATGGAACGCAAACAACTACAAATTTTGATCTAAAGAAAATTGCTAATCAATTAGGAATAAAGAATTTTCACATATTGATGAGAGACGAATTACAATTCCTAAAAAATAAGCCATCTATTAATTTCATAACAAATCTTCACACATCAGATGAAAAAGGAGTACATTGGTCTGCGGACGAAGAAATATAAACGGTTCTAATTATTATTTCGAACGCCCAGAGGCTGGGAACTATTGGTTCGACTCTTATGGTCTTCCCCCTACAAATGAAGTAAGAGAAATACTTGGCAATGGAACATACAAAATGTTTCAATTTCAAAAACCAGGAACTACTTATTGTGGACAATTATGTCTATATGTTTTATACAAATTACAAAAAGGAATACCATTTCTGGTTATTATGTTAGAATTGAATAAGGGAATTTAATTCCCGAAAAACGTTAGTTCCAAAAATTAAAAATCAAGCGAAGCTAGCTAAAGCTCACTTCGTTGTAATTCATTTTGAATAAATCGGCCTCTGATATCTTCATCATCTAGATCTTTAATTTCATAAGTAATCGGATAAGCTTGATTTATTTTACAAACTTCAAATATTTCTTTAGTCCAATAGCCAACAAAGCCTTTTTCAAATTTATTCTTATACTTAAATATTCTAACCCTCATAGTTGACCAGTCGTCGGGAGATCATCTTGATTAATAAGAGTGCGTTAGAGAAAACTCCCCAAGTTTAGGTCGATGCTTTCTTGAAAGTTAAGTAAAAAGTTAAACAGGTCAGACAGTCTGACCTGTTTAACTTTTTACTTAACTTTCAAGAAAGCATCGACCTAAACTTGGGGAGTTTTCTCTAACGCACTCTTATTATTCTAACTCTATCTCCAATCTTAAATTTCGGCTTAAGTTTCTGCGAATTCGGATTACTCTCATTTGAAGAATTATTTTCGAATATTTTTTTCGTATCAAATCAGGATCGTCAGAGGCATTCTTTGGAGTTTCTTCAATACCTGAATGAATCTTATTGTTATAATCCTCAACAATTCCTGGTAATATCTTCGACCATTTCTGATTTCCCTGTTCTGCAAATTTTTTGAATAATTTATTTTTTAACGTTCTATTGAACCTCTCTATTACTACAGCCTTTCCTGCATTTTCAGTTGAATACACAGTTTCAAATAGTGCCTGAATTTTTCTGTTATAAACTCAGTCCCTTTATCAACAAACAATTTCCTTGGCTTTCTATTAGTTTCTTTAAAGATTTCTTCAAACGCATATTTAACTGACAGACCACTTTTATTTCTTAAAGGCTTTACCCAAGCGTATCGTGTATATAAATCTATAACGGTCAATGCGTATTCATAATTTTTTTCATTCGGCATATGAATAAGATCAGCATTCCAAATATCATCTTTATTAAATACTTTTACTTTCAATAGATATTTAGGCCTTCTGTATTCTTTATGAATTTCGGACGCATAGCGTCCTAGGTCATTCGATATTTCAGACGCGTAGGTTTCAGAGTTATGAGTTTTGTCTAAACCCTGACCGAATAATATTTTAGCTTGTAAAGCTTTTATAACAAACATTCTTTCAATTCTTTCTCTAAATGTAGGATTTTGAATACTATCTAATTCTTGAATCATCTTCTTATCAGCTACATGTCAAGAACTCAGGTCATGACTTCGATAAGCTAAATCATGTCTGTAAGCTGCTGCATCTACTCTGTTTATTGGTTCTTCACCTGGTTTTGGATTATTATTCTCATCTGGTCTTATATCTAATCGATTTCCTGGACCGGTATATGAATGACCAGGAAGATGTTTTTCTTTCGAATATTTACTCCAAATAAATCCAGGAAAGTTTTCTAATGTTTTTTGTATATCACCTCCAGTGTGCAGTCGACCGGTGTGCTGACAATTTGGGGTTTTATGTACTTTTAAGAGATAATTCAATAAATCTAAATTAGAAATTTTTAATTCAATTAAATTTTCGGAATTTGTAGAATTTGTAGAATTCATTTTTAAAGATAAAATAAAATAAATGTTTTACCTAATCGAACCTTGTTCAGAGGCTTTAGCCGATCGGACCAAAGGTCCAGAGGTTATTACCTAATCATACTAGGACTTAGATATATTCCAGAACCATCTTTTGTTTTTTTAATTTCAATTAAATCATCAACATTATGTAGAATGTTTTGAAGAACTCGTTTTCCTTCATCAACTGAATTTAGTTTACTAATAAAATGATCTACTATTCCTTCACCCCTAGCAACTTTCTCTAACTCTCTATTATGACGTTTTTGTTCTTCTAATGCTGCCTTCTCTGATTTATTTTTATTTAATGCCTGGACAATACCAGCTGTCCCACCTGCAACACTTCCTGCTGCTGCTATACCTCCTATTATTAGAGGAATTAACGGTAGAATTCCACCATTCTTTTCTTCTTGTAATTTAATATTCTCTATCATTGGTTTACTTATGTAATACTTTTTTTTGTTAATCGTAATAGTTTTAGGTGTATTTTTGTCAACAATGTTACGTAATTTTAATTCAAGAGTTTTATTATTATTACTTTTCGCTTGCGACATTTTTAATAAAAAAATTTTAAGTTATGAAAAATTTTAATCAATTCTAGTTATGAAAAAATTTTAAGTTACCAAAAATTTGAAGTTATCAAAAATTCTAATTAACCAATCGGACCAAAGGTCCTCAGGTTATTAGCCGATCCTAGCCATCTTTCCATTAAGAATTTCAATAGAATATTTTACATCTTCTAGCAATAAACCATAAGCCATCAATGAAGTTGTGGAATCTTTATTTTCAATATTAATTGTTACATCACAACCAGTCTTGATAATATCTTCAGATCGTGCACTTAAATCGAAACAGAAAACAGGATATAAATGTCTCCAATCTCCAGGAGTTAATTGTGGTTCAACTCCAAATTCTATACAAAGATTTCGATAAGAATCATATCCTTCCATAAATTGATTATTGGTATCATCGAATCTTAATGGATCAATTGGATATCGGGTTTGATTTAATGAAACTTGTAAACTTCGAATTGTATTAATACGGAAAAGATTATTGTTCTTATCAAAACTTGGAGAATTATTTCTTTGAAAGGTTAGTAGTAAATATCTTGGAGTATTCGCAGTTCTAGTAAAATGCCAGTTAAATCTTTGCTCTGAAAAAGTTACTGAACTAGCAGTACGCTTTAGAAAATTTACTGGAATTGGTTTGTTAGTGTTTAATCTATTTGCAATATCTAATTCGACCTCTAAGCTAGGAGTAATATGTTTTCTCCACCATTCAAGTCCATCAATTTTTAAATATGCTTTTTTTCAAGTCTTGCCATAAAAGATTAATTCATTATTTGCTGTACGATGAATTATTAATTTAAATTTCAATTGACATGATATTTTGTCATAATCTAAATATCCGAATAATGGAGACAATGACCAATTTACTGTCTGTTTACTTTTCTTGTTAAACTCACGTCTTTCTTTATATGCACTATTGTTTGTTTTATTTAAATGCTTTGCAATATTTTCTACATCTTTCGCAATTCCTGCTGCATCTGTTCCAGCGTGAGTTAAATCATCAACAATTATACCATCATTAGTATCAGGAAACCAACCTTCGATTTCATACTTTTTATTATTTTCACCAATTGTTACAAATCTAAGCATTGTATCAATTACACCTGGAGAATCACTTATTGTTTCTATATTTTGAGTTGCAACATCTAAACGCATTTGTGTAAATAATTTTGGAAAGAAATTATTCTCTAATGCAATATTATCGGTTTCTGGTAATGGTGTTGTAAAATTGGCATCACTATATAAAGAATATTCACAGTGTAAAAATGAATCAGGTAGATATATATAACTTTGTTGATTATCAACTTCAAAGATCAAATCTCCTCCAGTATTTACTCTACTGGAAGATCCGGGATTCATATCAATTCTTATATAGTCATTCTTTCTTTGATTGTAACTGACGAACGGAGGATCGTCTAATCTAAATTTATTTTCGATAAGCGAAGACATTTTTATAAAAAATAATTTGACTTTTTGTTTTTTCTCATACACAGAAAAATTTTACTAAAAAAATTTTACTAAAAAATTTTACTAAAATATAATTTTAGAATTTTGCTAAAACAGCTCCGTTGTTCACACCATTGCCTCTTGTTTCTTCAATTGAACGAACCGTAGGTTCTATGGCTCCGCCAGGTTTCTTCTCATGTTTACTCTCAGACTGTGCAGCTATGTTAGCAGTTTTGTTTTTTGTTTCCTCTGAAAGTTTTTTTAATTTTTTTAGTTCTTCAGAATCATTCTTAAGTTTACGAATAGTTTCTAGTTGTTTTAATTCGTTTTGAGACTTAACAGCATTTGATATTGCACTAGCTGTACTACCTATAGCAGCTGCTCCTTTTGGGGCAGATGTAATCAAATCTTTATTATTTTTAATCAAGTTAACGATACTTCCTATGCCAGCTACGCTGTTTACACTAGCTACGCGGTTTACACTATCTCCTTCTTTCTGAACTGTTTCCACATTGTTATAATGGTAAACAGATTTCATAGATGGTTCATGTGCTATTTTTTGATTTGAAGTTAAAATGTTTTAAGATTGTGTTTATAAATTATAGGCATTTATTAGGATTAAATTTGACTTTTGGAAAAAAAATCTCCCGATTAACCAAATTCAATGGCACTCTATGGTATTCTATGACACGCAATGGGAATGCCATAGCACACCTTAACGTTGAATCGAACTCTATTGGATCCAATTGCACTGGAAGTGGGAAAATATGAGTGCCATAGAAGCTATCCAAAAGAAGCAAACGCGCAGCGACAGTTTTGACTCCGTAATCTGACTTTGTCCAATGATATTGCAACATTTGCATGTTCAGTATAATTTCAGATGCTTTTGGCATGTGCAACAGTCATTGTTAATCACATCCTTTGGTCGTGTCTAAGTGTCTCGTATTTTTATGAAAATCCGTCGTTTGCTGAATCAATCATCTTATCCGGTTTGTCTCAATCATCACACCGATGGAGTAAGTTCAATTGAAACGAATTTATGATTTGTATAGTCCATCAGTCAAATCATCAAGTCCTCATTGTTACAGCAATTCATTCGCGCACTGTTTTATTGAATTATGCAATTATTTAGATTTTTTGAGGTAGGAACTAGAACTACTGTATTATAAGATTTATGTAGACAGTCTTATCTATTCCTCGTTCTATTGGCGTATGTATAAAGTAAGTGAAGTGCTATGCCATGTGTGCTATCACAGCACAAAAATTATTTCAAATTTGAATATTTTATTTAGATTTAATTATTCAGGATATTAATTAAAAAATCGTAGAACTTTCTAAACGAAGACCTAAGAATTATAGATATACAAATTACCGGAAAAATATAAATTATATTTTTCCGGTAATTTTTCCGGATAAATTACCGGAAAAATTGGAAAAATATGGAAAAATAAAAAAATTTCCTGTCAACGAAAAATATTCCATCATATCCAACGAAGTCAATCGCTTCAATAGTTCGAAAGTTAGAGCTGTTAGAGCTATATGTTTCAAATACACGAAACAGCTATCAGTGTAAAACAATAAATATAGTAAGCAATTATTATTAAACATGTATTTAGGCCTATTTCATTCACTACAGTCGACCCTGATAATGCAACACGCTCTCATTCAATATTTAGGTTTAGGGCTTGTTCTGAGAGTTAATATTTTCAGATGACATTCTCGAGAAGTACAACATTGAGGATTCATAGTAGGCTACAACATTAATGAAATAGTAGGCTACACGGCGTGACGGCTCACGCTTTTATGCGGTTATAAATCTTATAATTAATAAGAATGATTCATGATGATGAAAGTTGAAATATTTAATGTACCATTACAACATTTTACAAAATTTAGGGCTACTATTAAAGAAATTAAAGCAAAAACGTTTAGCTAAACTTCGCAGATAAACACATTATTATGCTCTCTATTATGATAGCAAATATTTCTCTTCCTTTGAAGCTATGGCTGTCATATGAAGACGTATGATACAAACCGCAGTGTTGTTATTCTATCTTTTTCAAATTACTAATGAAGTGATTCATCAAAATACAGAAATTGAACGGAAAAATTACAAGTGGAAAAAATTATATTTTTCCGGTTATTTTTCCAGAAAAATTACCGGAAAAATTTCCAGAAAATTTTCCATTTCATATCCTTACTAAGAATACATTTATGCTATAAGTCTTGAAGATACGCTGCAATCACTTAAATGATGCAGCAGTTAGTTACATCGAAATTATAACAGAATTTTTCTTATTTTAAATTCCGGGTATATCTTTTGATTCCGCTTGTTTCATAGCTTTCTCACTGGCCCAAGCATATCATCGTAAGTTATCTAGGGGTCAACAGTTATCTTCAAACAGTCGTGCAAATATCATTCAATGCTATACGCAAAGTTTTTAAGTAAACAATTTTGATTATGTTTTTAAATTTCAGTTCGGGTTCTTTCAACGAGTCTGCTGCGTCTTCTTAGAAATCCATGTTTGGTGAAATCCTCGAATCGGTGTTTTAAGCCATGAAGTAAGTTATCAAGTCCCCGGTGTTCTAACAATTTATACACTACTATCTGAAAGAATTATAGTCCAATTATTTTTGGTCTTTTAGCTATCATTTAGAAAATCGTTATTTAATTTCACTTTCAAAACCTTTGATATGTATTCTATCAGGTTGACTCCACTGTTAATTCTAAAGATTCTAAGATTTCCAAATAGCAAGTTAGTGAAATTTCGACGGGCATTCATCAAATATCACTTTAAACACACTGATGCTGGCAAATTGCCTAAGTTACTGCACCTGCAATAATAAATATGATAATATAAAATTTAATATTTAAAAAAATAAAAATTTAATATCAAAACTGCTTTTTGCAAACACAATGTAAATGGAATAAGAAAACATTGTTTCAATATTAAAAATCAAAAAGGACTATTTAATTATTCTATTTACATTGTGTATGCAAAAAGAAGTTATTATTAATTATTGCAGGCGCACTTACTTAGGCGATTTGCCAGCAGTGTGTTTAAAGTGATCTTTAATGAATCGAAATTTCACTAACTTGCTAATTGCAAATCCCAAATTTACCCAGGCATGGCTGCAACCTTAAATAGGGAGTTGTGTCGATCTTGAGAGATGTGAACTAGGCTTGCTGATGATTCCTGATTTTGGATGAAATAGCAGCTATTCAGACCTGTTTCAATTATTTTCAACTGAGGATGCAACTCAATATTTAGTTATTCTACCTCCCAACTTTAGGTAGATTATTATTGTTGTCATTATTCCAGTTCAGTCATAACATTTTGCGATAGATAGTGTGTTATAGTCATATTTCTCTGTTACAACATTAACAGTATTTTAACACAAGCTGTTCGCAATTCGTACATGTATTAATCTCAGATCGACTAATTTCACCAATCTTTTTTTAATAGCATGATTAAAGATCAGACATGTCTTTCTTTCAAATAAAAGTAACAAATTTTTTTTAAGCACCGGTGATAGAGTTGTCAATGCAGGTGCGTATCAGCAAATCCAATGTGCTAAATCAATGTATTTTTCTGAGAATTTACTTTTAATGAGTATTGGAAATAGTAAAAGAATTATTCAAAAGTGTGTTTATATTTCGATTTATTCTCAAGAGCTAATTTAATTTCATAAAGATCAATCAATCATTTCAAGAGCTAGATGCAAAAGATATGGTGATTAGTGTCTAAGGCTTTGCCGTTCGACTCAGGTATTGACTGCAGGCTTTAGATTTCAAATCAAGATATTAATCTTTGTGTTATATTTAGTTTGGCTCGTTTTTACCATAGCTAATGTTTTTAGATCAAATTTGTCGCTTGACATGTTTGGTGCTTGTAGATAGCTAATTGAGAAGTGTTTCAATTTCTTTGTTCTGATGTGAACGAGGCCGCTTTATACTGCCAATCCAAGTTTTGAAAAAAATCACATTTTTCTTCATAGAAATGAAGAAGGAAAAAACGAAGAGGAAATGATATTTGCAAGCATGGAAATTATGTTTTAAAAATCAGTTCTGTGTACCTACTTGCTAAAAACATTACGATTAAGCAATGATTCACATCTGTATCAATCACATATCGATATGAATAACTCCACGTTTAAAAAAATGTTCTTCATCAAAATATTGACCTCTGTAAAAAATATTATCAAAAATGAAGACAAATGGATCCATTTTAGTTCGAAAATTAAAACCTGTAGTTAATTGTCAGATCAATTGTGAAGGTCTTGAACTAATTTTATACGAGTATGTGTTACGCAATATTTTGACTGGGAGTTGGGGAGAGTTGCGAAGTCAGCAGCACATGGCTTGAAGTCTCCCAGGACTTTGGGACCCAAAATTATTTAATTTCATTTAGTTGCTTTCAGACATAATTTTGAAAGAATTTCATATTTTCATGCACTTTTCCGGATGGTTCAGATTTTGCGGATTTTCATATTTAATATCTTGCTCCAGCAGTCTGATGAAAGATATCTTTCCACATGAATATCACTAATAAGATCAGGACTAGGATTCAGTTCTGTGATCCTGCAATTTTTCAATTAATACTTTCATCTATTAATACATTTCAAGACAGCCGCTTTAAATGAAGGAGTGTAAGTTCCGACATTTAGTTGTTCTGATAGGAAATATATCACTATCAAGCAGCGTTTTACGTGTGCAGTGGTGGTCAGAAGGGGGAGATGCCGGCATGCATCCCCCCACCAGCCCAAAGTATTGTGATATAAAATATGAACATTCAATTTATCAATTTAACATCAGCAAATTCTACATTTTAGCTTCCAAGCAATAATTTGGCAATGTATTTGCACTGAAATAGTACAAAAGTCGGACGGCGAAACGAACTCTATCTCGTTACATCATTTCCGCTTATATCACTGATTTAGAGCTTATCAATTTAGAGACATGTAAAACCAAGGAATGTAGCGGCCTCCGCAATAGGTTTGTTTATCCTAGGCAGCTCAGATGTTGATAACCCGCTGTGATATTGCGTATCCTACATGATGCACTTGAATTAACAGATGTTCTGCCCATCAGCTCTGTGATGCAAGAAAGTTGACCAAGTGCTTTCAAATCCGTTCCACCCACGGACTTTCCACCCACATGTGTGGTGGTTTGCCAATTGGAACGACTATAACATGTATCTGTCATTCGATTCGTTCTCAATATTTCTTAAATGTTGTGCCGATGGATCACCTAACACATATTCTATCGTGCTTAATTAACGGATTTCGTTTTCCTAACTCTCTGATAATTCAAATGATGGCATCTCATTTAAATGAACATATACATGAAAATGTAATTTAAAACAGGCAATTTAATATAACTTATGACATTTGCTGATTATTTCACCTTTTATTCTGTTTGAGGATTGGAACAATTAAATTTAATCCCGCCACTGGAATTTTCTGTGACCGCCCCTTTCCGTGTGTGATAGGAAAATGTCGCTTTGCATCTAAGAACTTTTAAATGATAAAGAAGATAAATATTTTATTTGAAATTCTCTTAGAAGGAAGGAAATAATTACGAGAAAGTATTCTTTTCTTTAATATAGTAAAAGTCACACTAGTAATGAGAGAAAGCTAATCGAGCTTTCCACCTTCCTTCAGATTTTTATAATCATGAAATGAATCAAATTGAGCAGGCATTTACACGTGTCACTGAAAGATAAAAATGAGGAAGTTAACAGGTAAGATAAGAACAGAGCGCGCCGACATAGGGAGGGATTGGCATTCATGATAAAACATTCAAGCACCGCGAACGAGATTACGAAATTGGTATTTATTTATATTGGTGACTCCGGAATTGAAATTAACAGCATTGTTGGGAATCGGGATGCGATCTTGAAATAGATGTTAAAAATTTCCCGCTGTGGAGGTCATTGTGGGAATAGCGCATGATGAATAATGATATAAAACACATCAAAGCAGTGAATACTACGAGCTTATCTTAGCTTATAAGTTAGCACATTCGACAGATACTTCTGTTCCACTTTGTACTTATAATTATATTTCGGTTTTACATCATCCAATCTTATTAATTGATTAATTGAATAAGTGAAGAAATAGATCGTTAAAACGAGAGACTCTACAATTGAGAGTGTGTGTCGATCGCCAGCAAATAAGTGATACTTCCTATATTTGTCTTTATGCATGTATGTAATTAAGTATGCGTGATCCATTAATGTATTATTGAGATTAAATATGTACTAGCCATGATTACCCTTTCTTTGTTATTCCCATGCTACAATTCCCATCAAACTGAGGTGACCGACTTTTCAAAGAAACAAAGAAGAGAATCTATTCATAAGGATGATGAATTGCTCTCTAAATAAGCATGTATGGACCAAATGTAATGACAGAAATCTAATATCACCGCCACCACAGTATTTTAATTATCTATTAAGCTTGAATCCATGGTCCATAATATTTGAAATTATTTTAATTATGTGTTAAAATTAAAATTCACACTTGAATTTTAATACAGACATGATAATCACCCTAATAAGTTTAAACTCTTTCCTTTTTATCTGATGCGGTTTTAGTAGGTGAAAGCATAAGAGCATAAATCTTATCTCTAATAATAGCAGTGCTTTCAAATCTAAAATTCTACCAGTATCGCAAGATGCTTACAAAAAGTTAGAAAAGACAATAACTTTACATACTTTACACCTTGAATATACGCATGCATGCATGCATGGAAACCAATATAGTCTAATGTTCCATAGAGTTTCATTTTACTTACTTATTGTCAAAAGTTTATTTGTCTGCTCTCACTAGGTGTGACACGCAGACTGAATCAAACTAATTGAAACATGATTCCTGCTAGAGTATCGATCAAGCAATGGACAGTCACTGGACAAGCAATCACGAAATGAATAAGTAGTAGCTAAAAAGTACATATGCAGAAAAATTACTAATAGGAAAAGAAGTGCATCGACAACTTGAATAAAAAGAAAGGACCATTGTCTGATCGATATTCTAGCAGGAATCATGTTTCAATCACTTTGATTCATTCTGCTTGTCACAACTACTGAGAGCAGACGAAACGCAGTTGTGACAATAAACAAGTAAAATGAAACTTCTGGCGATATTTTTCATCCGCAAGATCACAGCGGGGCGCATTTGCTTGATTATGTTATAATCCTATATTAATAATATAAATCTCCAATACAAGAAACATAGCAATTATCAAATACTCTTCAATTGCAATATTTTGCATTATTTTTCATTTAAATGAAGTTTATCTGCCTATATGCAGAACGTCTATGTTCCATCATCAACTTATCATTTATCGCATATTTATAATGTATTTCCTGTTTGTTGCAGATCAACTCCTACTACATTTCCCAATGGAAGAGAAAGAAATATGGTGAATGATTTCTGAGAAACTTTTCATCGAAGCAAGTGTTCAAACGGTTAAAAAGAGAAGATATTAAAAATCATTGGCTGTTTTTTGAATTTAATGGCGTTTTGTGAATGATCATGAAATTAGCTAAAAAATAATGCTCCATAGTGTGATTGATACTCAAACAATTTTTGTTTTTGAAATCTGGGTCGGACTTTCACCGACATGTCAAGGGGATCGAAAGTGAAAAGTGCAAATACCTCATGCATGTTGTCTTTAAATTGACATTATCACAATTGCTAAACTAAACTGATTATTCTTTACAATCATGATCACATAAAGCGTCAGTATGTCGCGGAAAGGTTTAGACACGCTGTAGCATAAGGAGCTGCCATGAAAAATGAATTTCCCAAAATTCGATAGGACAGAAGTTCGATAGAACAGGATTTCCCGAAATTCGATAGGACAGGATTTCCCACAAGTCTATGGGACAAATTAGTCCCACAGGCAATAGGATCAAAGTTCCCCAAAATTCAATGGGACAAAACATTCCAACAGTGCCGTAGAATAGAGTTCCATAGCAATAGCACTACCCGCTATAGGAAAATTACAATAATTCCGTAGGACGTTTCCTATAGGAGTGCCATAGATTTTGGTTAATCGGGCTATGTTAAGATTTACGTTTATGATTAGGATTGACAACTTCGTGATAACTTTATTAATTTTCTTTTGCACTTTATCTATTGTGTCAAGCAGCGTGTGATGTACTTTAATTTCTTTTCTATTAACTTGCATTTTCTGCTGATTCATCTTCAACGCCGCTTTAAGAGTATTTAACTTAATTTTAAGAACATCTAATTGTCTTTTAACAGCATCTAACTGTTCTTTATTTTCTTTAGATTTTTCTTGCAAATTTTTCTTTAATTCATTTTCTAAATTGATTTTAAGAGTTTTCATTTTATCAACTTTTCGATTAAGCGAGTTTACTTCATTTATTATTCTATTCATCTTTTTCATTTGTTGAGTAATTTTAGAACTTAATTCATAAACACTTTTTTGGAATGTAGCTTGTAACTGCTTTAAATTTTTTTTAATTCTTTCAGGAAGTTTTTCTATTTCATCTTCTAATTGTTCTTTCAATAATTTTATCTGATGTTTATTTTTAATGTTGGCAGATTTTAAGTTTATAGAAAGCAATATTAAAATTTCTGATTGTTCAGAATTTTTTTTTAAAAGTTTTGCTATTTCTGTTTCTAGCTCTCTATCCTTTTTATCAAGTTTTAATAATTTTTCGTTTAATGATTTGTCATTAAGTTTAAGCAACTTTAATTCATTCGTCAGTGGAACCAACACATCGTTTATATATTTTTCTTTGAAGTCATTGATTTGTGTATCAACATATTGTTTATTTGTTAACTCTGTATTTTGTTGCGGAAGAATAGAAAGATGCAATGGACCAGATAAAACGTCTCCAGTTTTCATAATATAATTTTCTATTTCTATTTCTGATTCACGATTATTCGGGATATATGCACCTCCACCAACATTTGGTCACATCAATTTTTAACAATAAAAAAGTAATTTTGTTTCTAAAAAGTAATTTTTTCATACACAAAAATAAAAAAATGGAAAAAGCAAATTTAAAAAAATTATATTCGCCCGTATCATCCTGTTCTTCTTATTCGACGAGATCAACGGGATTTGAAAATAAATGTTTTGATAATAATAATAATCCATGTATAGATGTTAATCTTTTGTTTGAATTGCAAGCCGAAATATTTAAAGAACAAATTAAAGGTTTACCTTCTATGGAAACCAACTATTGTATTTTCCGGGAGATCCATTTATTAAATTTATGGATATAGTAAGCAAATATAATGATGTTGCATATGTAGAACTGAATAAAGAAAATATGGTTATAATAGGTCATAATAATGTTTGCGGTTTTATTCGAGCAGTGTTGCCAATTAGTAGTACTGATTGGATAGAAAAGAAAATAATTAATTATATCAATATTAGAGAATTAGTTAAAAAATTAAAATCTTTTTCAAAAGAAATAATTAGATTATTTGTTGATGAACATAATCAATATAATATTCATATAGAGAGCAAAAAACATAATGAAGAATTATTATGCCAAGTTTATTATAGAGATACAATTTATAAAAAAGAAAGTTCTGATATGCCTCAGATATACGATAATGACACTTATATAGGATTATATTCAAACTTAAAAATTAATTTATTAAAATCCTACATAAATGGATTGGCGCAGCAGGAAAAAATTTATATGTGGACCACACCTTATACTATTAACAATGACCATAATCATAATCATAATAATTTTAAAGAATCTGATAATAATAATGATGATAATAATAATGATGATAATATAGATGATGATTCTGAAACATCTGAAAAAGGTGTAAATGGTAAAAAAGATTACAAAAATATTAGTAATTATAAAAATTTAAGTGAAGAAAAATTTAGATCTCAACATGATATTAATACTACATATAATCAAAATTTATCTAAATTTCATTTTCTTACAATTGAAAATAATAATAATGGAATAGTTGAAGATACTATTAGACAACTATGTGTTGGGTCTACAAAATTCAAATTAGGATTTACATCTAATCAATTTAAAATTGTATCATCTTCAATAAAAACTAAAAATGATTCAGATTATGGTGGTGTTATTAAATTTTCCAAAAGAGATCAAAGACCAATATTTTTCTCAATTATATTATTATCAAATAATAAATGTAATTTGAAATTAGATATTCCTATTAGGGAATGCCATCCTATACGAAAAAGTGTAATTTATGATGTTGAAGAATCAATTTATGATGATGAAGAATCAATAGTTAGTGAAAATAAATTTAAATCATCTTTTCATAAGACTTTATATGATATATTCTAATAATAAAAACTTAATAGAAAATACCAAAATATTCGATAAATATATTTTCATATGTAATAAAATTTTTAGATGTAATGAGTTTTTAGATGTAATAAAAAAATTATTATTCCCACGTGTCATCATCATCACTTAAATTACTCTCACAGACGATTGTTTGAAATATTTCAGCTTGAATATCTTCTCCGTTATAAGGTAACATAATTTCATTTTCATCAGGTGTTTGACGTTTAAGAATATTTATTTGACCAGAGAATTTTTTTTCTTCAGTATTATTATTTTTATCAGGAACACTAATTCCAGTTTCTAAAGATCTTTTCCATGGTTTATTAACTGTAGTCAATAATGTTTTCCCCGAATATAATTTTTGAAAATCTTCCACTTTTACTTTATCTTGTGAATATCCTTTGAATGTTTTCTTTTCACTAAGTCTCCCTTGTTCATCTACAGTAATACAATATTTTATTCTAGGAGCAATAAACATTGCAAAAATAATTCCACCATTTCCATAATCATTTTTTCCTTGACACAATTCTCCCCCAACATATCCAGCAGCATCTAATTTATTGAAGAGTTCATTAGAAATGTATATTGAATCAGTGTTTTTTACAATTAATGGAAAACCACAATTTAATGTGCCATCTTCTGTTTCAATATCATAAACATATTGTGGTTTATTATTTAAATATCTTACAGTGGTGACATCTTTGGTAATATTATTTTTAACTTGACACGCACTAGAGCATAATGGTTTATCTTTTCTTTCGCTTACTAGCAAATTAATACCTAGAGATGATGCCAAATTGTATAAACCACTAAAGGTTTCTTTATTTTTCTGTGTGAAACGAATAGTTGCATATTTCCTTGTAAAAAAAGATTTCTTGTCCCCATCTGCTGCATAAAATCCAACAAAGAACCAATATCTAATACTATATTCAGCATTTAGAACATACCAAGGAACACGTTTTTCTCTCAACTGATTATAATAATTTTTGCTAAAGTATATAGCATGCTGTCTTGGATTTTGAAAATTAAGTTTGTATACTCTAGATGATCTCATTGTATCATATATCTTACAATCATTGTTATAAACTTCATTAATATATGTTTGTAATTTAATTAGGAGGTCAAGGTTTTGGTTATTTAAAGTACAACAATATCTGACTCCTGATTCATAATTATAGAGTCCAGCAGAACCATCTCCTAAAAAGAACCCTTCTATAAATGCTTGCTTACATCTTAAATTAGGTGGATCATTAACATAAATATCACTTACAATTTGTTTCAATGTGATTGTATTGTCGTGTAAAAATATTTATTATCTAGTAAATTTGTTCCTTTATTTAATTCTTGTGGCTTTATTTCATTACCTATTTCATCTAACAATGAATGATCTTCAGTAACATCTACTATTCCAATTTTTGTTCTTATTCGATAAATACTTTTATTTGTAAGATGTCTAATAATATTTTTTACTTTACTCCATCCATTATGAGTATAAATTTCTAAATTATCAACTAATGAAATTTCTTTCATATCACCATTAATTTCAAACGGATTAATTTTATAGTTGTTTACAATACTATCTATTCTAGAAATAAATAATAAATTATTCTTTCTCAATATTACAGGCGTGTCAGCTGTTACTGAATCTGTATAATGAATGTATTTTTCGTTAAAACCATTAATTTCTAAAATAAAGTTATTCATGATTCTTCTAGAGTGAGAAAGAATAAAAGAACCTAAGTGTGATGGCATGAATGACGTCTTCCCATCTTTTACAATATTAGCTTTAAGAAATTCATCATCTTCCATTTCTACTTTCGCTAAATATTGTTCATCATTTAATTTTTCATAATCTTTTACTTCTTGAGTGAAATTTTTTCTCAATGTATTCTCATTCCATAAATGGTATTTAGTGGTTATATCTTTTTGTACAGTTTTGCCATATAGCGAATTCATCAATAATTTAATTAACTCATCGCCTACAGTATTTCCTTCTGTTTTATATCTTTTTCTGAAATTGAAAAGTTTTTCAATATATTTTCGAAATGGTGAAACTTGATAATTTTTTTCATAAATTATACCATCAGTAATATGTAAGATTTTTCCACCACATCTAACAATTTCTTGTATGTCTACAGAAGTTAATACATCATAACATATACCATTTCTAAACCTGATTACTTTTACATGAGAATTACTATTTTGATTTTTAACTTTATCTTTTATAGGAACTGGTTCGAAAAACATATCATTCGGATATTGAAACACAAGAGAATATTCCAGTTTTAGGTCTAAATGTTTGAGAATTAAATTTAGATATTATTTCTCGTTCTTCTTCTTGACGAAATTTTCTAGCTGATTCAGCTTTAGGGTATTCTGAATTTTCATCATACATAGCTGATGGATATAAAGATGTTGCATCAAAAGCCATTAGAAATTCATTTTTTTGTTCAAGTAGTTGATTTGAAATTTTCTTACAAATTCCAGTTTTATCTCCTAAATCTCGATACTGTTTCATTAAATCTATTAAATTACTTCCAGGGGACAAAGTCCCCCCAGCGTAGCGACCAGGTAAATACTGTTTTAATATTGTTACAAAATGACGATATGCATTTTCTTATATTTGCTGAAACTCTTCCACCTTTAACAGATTTTCTAATATAATTTCTAGCCCATAAATCTACATGAGAATGAATATTTATATTGTCATTTTGTACGCCTTTCATCCAACCGTTAAATGTTAAAGCGGAGGATGTTAAATTAGTAGTTATATCTTCACCAACTAAATCTCGCATAACATTATATTTGTAGATAAAAAAGCTAAAGAAAGAATATCGTTAACTAAATATGGTCTCCACTCATTTTCTTTTTCATTATAATTTCCATGTGTTATGTCTCCAATTTCATAATTTAATTCACACACATTGGTAGGAATTTTAAAATTCTCACACCATTTAGAAAGACTTGTTTTTACATGTTGATAACTACATTTCATTATAATAGTTTGAAGTGCTAATTTAACTGGAGGTGAATTTTTTTTCATATTATTATTGTTTTTAAATCTAAAAGATTTTTGAATATATCTACTAACACATTCAGTTGTACAAGGATTTTGTAATGAAACAGTTAATATTTCTCTTGAAGTTTTAAGAGGCGGTTTAGATAATTTAAAATTAGCTTTTATCGGAAAATAGGAATCAAAACCTGATGAATTGTGAGCTATTAAAGTTACTTACATCATCCTCAGTTCTCGTAAATATTTTCACACAATTTTGAAGTTTATTAAATTCTAATTCAGTTAAATTATTATACTCATCAATTTGTTTTTTAAGTTTCTTAATTTCATCTTCATCTTTTGATCGTATAATTTTAATCATATCACTTAACAAACATGTTTCGAATTCTTTCAATCTTTGTTTCGGTAAGCAACATATAAATTTATTAGAATTAATAGCTCCTACAGCATAAGGAATAGGATGTGCTGTTGAACAGTTAGGATCAGGAAAAGTTTCGAGATCCCAAATATATGTTGAACTATAGTCAATTTTTTTCTTTGTTATGATTCTATATGGACGCGTTGTTAGATTTTCATCAGTAACTGTTTTATATATGGGTTTGAAATTATTTTCAATTTCTCTAATAGCTTTTAATTTATGAGTTTTATTAATTAAACAATAGTGTCCAATTGTTGAACCTTCGTGAAAATAATTGTAATAAACATAATTATGAAACACTTCAATTCCTCTAGGATTCAAATGACGATTGGCAGGACTATAATATTGAACACATTCTCCAAAATATTTATTGAATTGAGAAAATTTGCAGCTTGACATTACTCCTGTTCTAGATGTTGCTTTCTCTTTATATAAAAAATTATTAAACATTTCTTTCATCATTTCTCCTTGTTCTTCATTAAAACCTCGTAAAACATTATAACATTTAATAAAACAAAAATCTTCAGAAGGAATATAACAATATTCACCGAAATATTCATTGATTCTATATTTCATATTAATACCTGCACCTCTATGTGATCTTTGTACTAACTTCATTCCAAAATCTTCATATTTAACATTACCTGTAAAAATCCATTCGTTAGCATCGGATTTCTCATCCAGATTCGAAAACCATGTTTCAAATGATTTTTTATTATAGAAGGTTATGTAAAAATTTTGAATTATATTTTCCTGATCTTCAACAACTTTTCCAAGTAAATTAATAATTTTACCATTTGCTAAAAGTTTCCGCATATCATTTACTACATTAATAAAAGATACATTTTCATATTTAATTTCATTTGGATTAAATAAATTACATAAATCATCACCAAGTTCATCCTTAATTCTATCATCAAAAAAATATCAGTAATAGGAGTTTCTAATATTTCTTTTGTTCTACGTTTCTGTTTTTTAATACTACGTTTAATATTACATTTAATATTACGTTTCTGTTTTTTAATACGTTTACTATGTTTAATTTGTGCATCAAACTCAGCAATTTGTTTCTTGATTAATTCATCAATCCTAGACGTTTGTCCGAGAGACATTTCACGATTCTTATTTTTTAAAAGAAAAAATGTATTTTTTAAAAGAAAAAATGTATTTTTACATATACACAGGAATATGTAATTGATGTAATGTTTCTAATTCATGTGTTGTTAAATGTTCTTTCCTAACCAACCACCATAAATTATTATACGCTAAAAATACTCTGAAACTTCGTAGACAAATTGGAAAGTCTTTTGTTTTAACACACGGTTTAATACCATGTTTTGCTTTATAATCTGTAACGAGCGCTACGTATTTATGATGATAATAAAACCTAACTTCTTTCTTCGAATTGACAGGGTTTGTAGGATGACGATAATCTTTTAAAACTGGTACATGTTCTACCTTGTAAGAATTCAACATATTTTTTTATTTTTATTAATAAAAAATTTATAAGAAAATATTATTCGATCACTCCGCGAAAATATTTTCTATAACTCTGTCATGAATTTGTCTATCAATATTAATTGTAATGAAGCCATAATCTTTTGACCAAGCATTGTTACAGGATTGTTTAAATTCATCTTTATTTCTTACGCATAAATCTCTTAACAAATCACTTTAGTTTCTTGCATTTGTTTCAAATAGTATAAATATATTTGCATTCTTTCTAATAACACTTCCGTCTAATGAATACATACTTTGTGTTAAATAAAAAACACTACAGTTGTCATGTCTACCTCTTGTGAAATAGTTTCTCTGTACTGACTGATTTCTATCATTAACACAATCATCAAAAATTACACAATGTTTCACTTTTTTATCTAGTTTACTAGGATCTTGCATATTACCACTATTATCTATTAATTGTATCTTTATATGCTTATTTTTATTGGATTCCACTAACTGATTATTTTTGCTGCTTCTTCACACCACGAACTTATTTCTTCTTCATCTTCAGATTTTTCATATTCTTTGAATAATGAAGCAATTGCTGTTTTTTAAGATTATTTTCAAATCCATATTTTAAAAATTGATAGACGGGTTGTTCTGCTGTTGTTGTATAAATTATAAGATTGTTATCATCCAAAAAATTTGGAGTCGTTCAAATTTTAAATAATAGATACGTTTTCCCACAACCCGATCTTCCACAAATAACTGACAAAACTTTATTAGATAAATTTGGATGATGATTAAATTTGAGTTTTTATTATTTAATGGGGCACTTCACTAATTTTTTAATAAAAAATTTTAATTTTAATTTTTTTATTTTTAAAGAAGAATAATAATAAGAAGAAGAAAATTAAACTTCTCTAGCTTCGCGTGGGAGTTTATACCTCCCGAACCAAAAGATCTATCATAATCTCTTCACCTCCAAAATTTATTTCTTTTCCTTTCTCATCAGTGATTCTAATGTTAATGTTGTTAATAGTTTTTCTTGTAATAGGGAAATATATTAATGTTTGTGGAAATACATTTAATCGATAACCAATGGGTACATTAAAAGCTGGAAAACTGAATATTAAATTTGACAATTTACCATTTATATATCCTCCTTCAATAATGTCACAATGTACAACAATTGAATTTATTTCAGTTATTTTTGGAATCTTCTCACCTAAATGATAACCTTGACTATAAGTTTGTTTATTAAATCCTAATAGTTTTGACAACGATCTATCATGATTAAAATTAACTTAATGATTTTCTTCTAAAGTAAGAGAAAATTTATTAACTGCCGGTTCAACTGCAAAATGTAATTGTTTCTTATCTTTAAATGGTATACCTAAATGTCTCTTAATTTCATTTGATATTGATTCAACTTCGTAAGAACCAGGAAGAAAAGTTAGTATTTCCCACGTTTTGCCTTTATCAGTAGAATATCTAAATTGATCATTCACATCTTTTATAACATTTTGAATAGTGTTAAATGTTGAGAAACTAGTCAATGCAATTCGATAATTTTTATTTTCTTCTATATGTAGAATGGGTTCTAAATTACAAGTGTGTGATGAAGTAGTTGTTATAATTTTTAACGTCGTACCAAATTTTGATTAACCCAAAATCTCTGTTAGATTTTCTAAATGATTATTAATTTTGTCTAAATCTGCTGATGATAATTCTCTCGAAGACATTTTTTAACTAAAAAAATTTAAATAGATATTTTTTATAAAAATTAGAAACAACATATTTCAACTATACTTTTATAATCCTGTTCATTTAGAATCTTCTTTTCTAACAGTCTTTTCAATATAGCATGAATTTCATTGAAACTAGAATTATGTCCTTCTTTTATTGCAGATATTAAAATATTTAATCTTTTTAGTAATTCTTGTGGATCATCTGGTAAGAATGCAGTTGTTTCAGTTTTAAAACCTTTTCCTACTTTAACTCCCGTTGATAATAAATTTTCTAATTCTCTATAACGTTTAAGAGTTTTTACTGCTTTAACTGTATCTAACATAGCTTTATATTTTATGAGATCTTCTACAGTATAATTATTTTAATCTGCTCCTTTTAAAAGATCAACAAAATTTCTATCTAAATTAAAAGGTTATTTATCTGGTGAAAAAATTAAACCTCGAAAAAGTTGTGGAAATATTTCTTTTTGTCCGAGATAAAATCTAGGTATTGTTTTTCCATCTATAAATGAAATAGAATGTTCAAATTGCATAGATTTTAGTAATTTCTTATTAATGTTTGATTCTAGTAATCAGTAATGGGCAAAAGACCGTTCCAGGACACCATAAAATTCAAAAAAATAGTATCTTTAAAAACGACATAAATTCATGAATTTGAACCCTTTTTCAGGTTATTAAGACTTAAATACATGAATTTAGTCCATTCAAAAAGTACCATTTTTTCAAAAAATGACATTTTTAAAAACGACATAAATTCATGAATTTGAACCTTTTTTCAGGTTATGAAGACCTAAATTCATAAATTTGGGCGTTTTTAAAAATACCCAATTTTCAAATTTTTCAAAATCTCAAATTTGAGAATTACAATTTTCACCCCCAAAATCATGACCGTTCCAGGACACCGAAAATCATAAAAGTTAAGAATCTCAAATTTGTGATTATGATCATTTTCTTGCTCAAATCATGACCGTTCCAGGACACCGAAAAAATCATAAAAGTTAAGAATCTCAAATTTGAGAATTACAATTTTTACCCCCCTTAAATCATGACCGTTCCAGGACACCGAAAAAATCATAAAAGTTAAGAATCTCAAAATTTGAGAATTACAATTTTCATTGCTTAAATCATGACCGTTCAAGGACACCAAAAATCATAAAGTTAGTTTTTTTAAAAACGTCTTTTAAATCCGTTTTTCAGGTTTTTAAAATATATCATGTGACTAATAATATTTCTTTAACAGGTAGCGGTTAATGCAAAATGAAAACACATTCTTTTTTCTTTTTGAAATATTTTATTCACATATATGTGCAAGTAGTTTAGATTACAAAGTAAATATATGACATCTAGAAAAATGTTACATTCATAAACTGGGAATGGCATTCCCATTTTTCTATTGTTACATAAAATGATTGACAGTACACACCACTACGTCAAATAATATGCTAGAAGTCACACAGTATAAGAAAAAATAAAGAATGTTTCATTTATAAGCTGCGAATGCTCATTCCCATTCTCTTATTCCGTCTCACAAAATAAAATGTTAATGCATGCTACTCACATAATATAGCAAAGTCTTACAATACAAGAAAAAGCAACCACTGTTTCATTTATAAACTGCGAATGCTCATTCCCATTTTTCTATTCTGTTACATAAAATGATTGTCAATACATACTACTCATTTTGTGTTTGGCGCTCCTGTATATGTTGTGTCTCTAATTGCTGCGTTAGTCCAGTTGTCATATCAGATGTTTGATTGGATTCTTGGGAAGAAAATATCCCTGAGCTAATTTGAAGCAACTGTTCCTCTTTTTCAAATTCAAAATAATCTTCAAAATACTTAAAGTTTTTGAAAACAAAGAATATACTTAAAGTACATGTTTGAAGCTTTGTGTTAGCTTGAGAAAGGCGATATAATTTTATCAAAAACGTTACATACCTTCTTGAGAATTTAATGTTATATTCACTCTCCAACTTTTGAGTAAAGGCTACCATTGATAAATGTTCCATTGATTTTAATTTAGATATCACAAATCCTTGGCAAATAGCAATTGATAAGGAAGAGTTATTGTGTACTTTTTCTTGATAAATTAGAGAATGTAGAGTTGTAACACAGTTTTGGATAGTGCATGTCGCCTGTGCACTCACGTCGAGCTGTCGTTGGATTAGTTGTCCTGATGAAAATGAGTTTCTTATTTCAGAAAAAATCTCATTTTTCTTGTCTTCTTTTTCTGGTTTTATCTTCTTTTGAAAATAGAATTCATGATTTACAATAAGAGTTTTGAAAAAATCTTTCTTCTCATCTTTGATGAGTGGAAGTACTTGATCACAAAATTTGAGGAATTCGCGATGAATAGAAGCACTCATTTTTGACACAGCTTCGATATTTTGGGTCTCGGATAAATTGTAAACAGTCAACAGTCTCGTAGAACGCTCAGAGAATGAATGCACGCAGTAAGACTAAAATTGTAATACTTGGAATAATGGCAGCAGCTGTTTCTGAGAGAGAGAGAATCTTTATGACCTTTGCCCCAGCAAGCGACTAAAGCATACCCGCATTTATGGCGCTATTGTCTGCCACAAGTCGCCGCAGCTGTCACCACTTCAATGTTCAACGTCAAAACCAAGTCAAGCGAAACAAAACGAAGATTATCGACTTCTTCTGCAGAAACTAATTAAAATGTGCATTAAGATGCATTTCTTCCCAAAAAGGATATTTTTCGTGGAATGAAGAGTAGTTTTTTTATCCTCATAACATGTACGATTGCATCGGTATTGGGCAGTAGAGCTATACTGGAGTAAACAAAAAATTCAATTGCTAATCTACGATTCATACTGGCAAACAATTCCTTTGTTCTCTCTCCCTCTTCGTCTCATCCTCTCCCAGAGCTTTTGGTCTGACTGTGTTCTTAGAAATATACGGCAAACAAACAACTGCGTATTTCTATTTAAATCAAAATTCAGAAGATTGTATTCAAAATATTTATTCAAAATATTTCTTTAAAAATGGAAGAAACCGCAAGAATATATCCTTCAATATCATATGAACGTAGTTCTACTTTAATGGACATTGAAAAGATTAACATTGAAAAAATGAATAAAGAAAAACACAAAGATAGAGTTAGGTATATGAAAGATAAGGAATCTCAATTATTATTAAGATTAGAGCATTATAAAAAATTAAGAAAGAGATGGACTAAAGTTAAGAATGTAACACAAGGAATTGGCATATTCTTAACAATAAGTTTAGGTGCTTTGACAATTGTTATATCTTCAGGTGTTTTAGTAATTCCAGTAGTTGCTACAGCTTTAACAGGTACGGGTGTTTTTGCAACTCCACTTGTTACAATGTTAGATAAATCTTTAATAACTAAGAAACGAAAATCATTAAAAACTAAGCATTTACATATTAAAGAAGTCTATGATAAACTACATTACTACTTTCAGAGAGTATGTGATGATAATGTTATTACGTTAGATGAGATTGAAAAATTTGATCAAATAGCTAATGAAGTAAATCAAATATCATTTCAATCACAGACAGAAAAAGTTAATGATAAAAATAAAAAGGATGGTAAAATTTCTAGTGATGGTAAAACTTTTATTGATGATAAAATTTTTAATGAAGAAAATGATAAAATTTTTTTAGAAGAGCTAAAAACTTTATTAGACAAAACTTTATTAAACAAAACTTAATACGAGAAAATTTTAAACGAAAAGATGTCAAACAACAAAGCAATAAAAAAATAATTTGTTCAGTAAAATGTTTTTGCTGTATTCCAATGTTACCACAAAATTCAAATATTATATTTTAAAAATGGATAAAATTAGAGCTGATAATTTTAAAAGAATAAAACAATTAGAAGAGTTAATAAAACAAAGAAATATTATGAAAGAAAATCATCTTCAACATAGAATGATAAAAGCTGGTATTCAATCTGATATGTTTGAAAAAATGCAGCAAACCGAGCAAGTAAAAACTGATTTTGAAAAAACTATGAAACCATTTAAAACTCTTGAAAAAGAACTTACAAATAATGATAAACAAATTGATATAACAGATCCAGAGCACAAAACTATATTAGATGACTATGGATTACTAGAATCAAACATTAATAAGAAATTACTAAAATCTATGCAATTTGAACATTCTATTTCATTTATAGATGGAAAAACAATACCTAGATTTTATCTCGGACAAAAAGAAATATTTCCACAACCTTTTCGAGGTTTAATTTTTTCACCAGATAAATCTCCTTTTAATTTAGATAGAAATTTTGTTAATCTTTTAAGAGGAGCAGATTTAAATAATTATGCTGTAGAAGATCTCATAAAATATAAAGCTATGTTAGACAGAGTTGGTGCAGTAAAATCTCTTAGACGTTATAAACAATTAGAAAATTTATTATCAACGGGAGTTAAAGTAGGGAAAGGTTTATCTGAAAAACAGAAAACTGAAACAACTGTATTTTTACCAGATGATCCACAAGAATTACTAAATAGATTAAATATTTTAATATCTGCAATAAAAGAAGGACATAATTCTAGTTTCAATGAAATTCATGCTATATTGAAAAGACTGTTAGAAAAGAAGATTCTAAATGAAAAGGATTATAAAAGTGTAACCGGACATCTCTGATGTCCTCCAGGGCTTCGCCCGTAGCTGAAATATGTTGTTTCTAATTTTTATCTATGATTTTTATCTATGATTTTTATCTACGATTTTTATCTATAATATTTATTTAATTTTTTTAGTTTAAAAATGTGTTCAGCAGATTTAGACAAAATTAATAATCATTTAGAAAATTTGACAGAGATTTTGGGTTCATCAAAATTTAGTACGACGTTAAAAATTATAACAACTACTTCATCACACACTTGTAATTTAGAACCCATTCTACATTTGGAACAAAATAAAAATTATCAAATTGCATTGACTAGTTTCTCTACATTTAACACTATTCAAAACGTTATCAAAGATGTGAATGATCAATTTAGATATTCTACTGATAAAGGCAAAACATGGAAAATACTAACTTTTCTTCCTGGTTCTTACGAAGTTGAAACAATATCAAATGAAATTAAGAGACATTTAGGTATATCATTTAAAGATAAGAAACAATTACATTTTGCAGTTGAACCGGCAGTTAATAAATTTTCTCTTACTTTAGACGAAAATCATCAAGTTGATTTTAATCATGATAGATCATTGTCAAAGCTATTAGGATTTAATAAACAAACCTATAGTCAAGGTTATCATTTAGGTGAGAAGATTCCAAAAATAACTGAAATAAATTCAATTGTTGTACATTGTGACATTATTGAAGGTGGATATATAAATGGTAAATTATCAAATTTAATATTCAGTTTTCCAGCTTTTACTGTACCCATTGGTTATAGATTAAATGTAATTCCACAAACATTAATATATTTCCCTATTACAAGAAAAACTATTAACAACATTAACATTAGAATCACTGATGAAAAAGGACAAGAAATAAATTTTGGAGGTGAAGAGATTATGATAGATCTTTTGGTTCGGGAGGTATAAACTCCCGTTCGGGAGGTATAAACTCCCGTTCGAGAGGTATAAACTCCCGTTCGAGAGGTATAAACTCCCACGCGAAGCTAGAGAAGTTTAATTTTCTTCTTCTTTAGAAACAAAAAATAAAAAAAATAAAAATAAATTTTTTTATTAAAAAATGAGTGAACTACCTCCATTAAATAAAAAAAAACTTAAATTTAATCATCATCCAAATTTATCTAATAAAGTTTTGTCAGTTATTTGTGGAAGATCAGGATGTGGAAAAACATATCTATTATTTAAAATTTTAACGACTCCAAATTTTTTGGATTATAACAATCTTATAATTTATACAACAACGGCAGAACAACCCGTCTATCAATTTTTAAAATATGGATTTGAAAATAATCTTAAAAAAACAGCAATTGCTTCATTATTCAAAGAATATGAAAAATCTGAAGATGAAGAAGAAATAAGTTCGTGGTGTGAAGAAGCAGCAAAAAATAATCAGTTAGTGGAATCCAATAAAAATAACCATATAAAGATACAACTAATAGATGATAGTGGTAATATGCAAGATCCTAGTAAACTAGATAAAACAATGAAACATTGTGTAATTTTTGATGATTGTGTTAATGATAGAAATCAGTCAGTTCAGAGAAATTATTTTACACGAGGTAGACATAATAACTGTAGTGTTTTTTATTTAACACAAAGTATGTATTCATTAGACGGAAGTGTTATTAGAAAGAATGCAAATATATTTATACTATTTGAAATAAATGCAAGAAACTTAAGTGATTTGTTAAGAGATTTATGTGTAAGAAATAAAGATGAATTTAAACAATCGTGTAACAATGCTTGGTCAAAAGATTATGGCTTCATTACAATTAATATTGATAAAAATATTCATGAAAGAGTTATAGAAAATATTTTCGCGGAGTGATAAAAATATACAAATATAGTGTTATAATATTTTTTTATTTTATGTATATATCAAATTTGTCTATCTTAGAAATTAGAAAATTAAAAAGGTTCAGTAGTTATTCCATCAGGTAAAATTTTTCTTTTATCATCAAATGGATCTAATGCTAATTTATGTTCTTCTTTTAAATACATTTTATGTTTCTTTGAATTAAGTCTATAATTACATGCTGTTTTTATTTCATTATTAAATAATGCATTTTTATAATCTTGAAATGTTATTTGATTAGCCACTGATGCCTTTGAAATTCCTTTTAATGTTTTATGTGTTTTAATATTATTAGTTGTATCATAACAGTAACATTTAGATTTTAAAAATATAGCTTCTGTTATGAAATCTTCATTTCCTTCTAATTCATCTTTTACTTTACATAAATCAGAAGGATGAATGATATCTTTTATTTTATTAATTTCTTCATCAAGTGTAGAATTATACGGTATTGTTAATTCTAAGAAAACAGAATCGGTATCTGTAAAGTGTAATTTATAGTTTTTGCCATAAGCAGGTGCTAAATAATCATATATAAATCTATACATAAATAGTTTAGCTAATTCTAATATAGTGAAACCAATGAAATTAAACTTATCATGTTTTACGCTGATTCGACGTAAATGTACAGCACATAGTTCATCACTAAATCTAGTAGTTCTTTTATATGTAGGTTTCCTTGTTAAATTTTGAAACCTATCTTTATCATAAACTATTTCAATATTTTGTCTATTACGCACATTTTCTAAAGTCTTACCATAAAATGCATTATTCATTAATTTGAAGAACACGTTTCCAAAATCATCTTTATTTCTTTTAGCTATTTTGCGTTTTTCAATATTGAACTCTATATAATTTTTTAACCACCTAGATTTTTGATAAAATAGTTTTCGATGTATTTTGGTGAGAATCATTCCATGATCTAAATACCAATCTAGCATTCTTCCTTCAACAACATACTTTCCTTTATTGCTTTGTGTTAACATAAGTTTTTTTGTTGGTCTGTATTTTTTAGGAATTAAAGATTTTTGATAATCTGAAAAATCTTCTATATTAGGAATTTTGTTTTCTGGACAGAAAGGATAATATTTTGTTGCGTCTTTTATATAATCAGGGTATACTAAATCAACTTCATATATATAACCATGATTATAATTTCCATCATATGTTTTTTGATAATCTAGAATATTACACCATGTCATTTCACCTGTTGGTAATTCTTGTATCATGCAAGAAGAATATAAGCTATTAAAATCATAATATAACAAATAGTTTTCTCGCATGAATTCATCAATTGCTTTTTAACGTTCTACTCCTTCTCGTTTCGTTCGAAAAATTTCTAATATTTTTTCTTTTTCTTCTGGAGATAAAGGTTTCATTATTCCATATTCTTGTGGATTTACTTTCTTATTATAACATTTAACATATCTATTACCTAAAACTGATGAAACTCCACCTCTAATTCCAGATTCAAAAAATAATAATTTATCATATGTATTTTCTTTATAATGTTTAAGTTTAACATTTGTATGTTTTAATCCTGCTAACCATGTTAAACCTGGTGTAGAATAACAATAACATGGATCTATTCCGTAATATTCTAAACACATATCACGAAAGTTTTCAAAAAGATCAGCTAGTATTAATACATCTATCTGTAGATATTTCATTGTATAATCATACATTGTTTTACAATTTAACTCTCTCCAATTTTTTTCAGCTTCTGCATAGTCTTCGTCAGATAATTTTGATTGTTTTAATGTTGATTTAAATTTATTTATTGGAGGAAGTTGTTCTTCTTCCATAATTTTATTCACAGAATTAAAATCTCCAGTTATGTACTCATACGGAAATATTCCTTTTAAAGGTTTTAAATTATATTTATTTAATATTTTACATTGTTCAGATTTCAAAGTTTTTCCCATAACATCTAATGAATAAGGAGTAAAAAATCTAAATGCATCTAAAATTCTAATACAACCTAATTGCATTGAAAAATATTCTTCTTCTGTTTTACATAGTACATTTATTTGTTGTTGTAATTTTTCAGATGAAAATAAATCTTTCATTACTAGATGGAAATCATATTTAGAACCATTATAGAAATATAAAGGAACAAAGTTATATTTAAATTTATTAGCATTAAGATTACAAGAATTATGTGCTGCACCTCTATATAATCCATTTAGATGATCATGATCTTTTACCTTGACGGCAGAGCCGTCGCTTCGCCTATCAAGATATCTACCTTTGCCATTTTTATAATTTTTTGTAAATTCTCTTCCACAGTAATAACATTTTGTTTCATTAATAAAATTTAATTTTTCTTTTTCTGTTAATGGCATCATCGGTATATTTGTTTCAAGCAATTGTGAAAAATAATTTTGTAATTCTTCTACTTTCTTTGTAAACATTTCTGAACTATCTTCACCATAGTATTGATAATATTCTGATTTAAATAATTCAGGATAATTTGAATGAATGTACATTCCCCAACATAATGGTTTTTGTTCAAATAAATATTTTTCTTTACTTTGTTCAGATGCACTTTTTTCATAATTAAAAACCGAAGGTTCTAATTGGCCCGTACCATTTTCAGAATTATCATTTTTAGAATCGGGTGAAGCCCTGGAACTTTCCGTTTTATTTTGTGTCATATTAACATTATATGCTTCAAAATCACAATAAATAGTAAAGGGTACTTTATTTTTAAAATACCATTTATTATATTCTAAATAATCATCTTTAGGAAAAGTATTTTGAACTGCTTCGTTTTGTTGACAATTCTCCAAATGTCTATTCATTTCTTCTAAAGTTCTAAAACTTGTCATACATTGAAGACAAGGAAAATTTTTATTATCTGAAGTTTTTGTAAATATAGAAACATCTTTACACAATATAAAATGACCCTGATAATATAATATATTCGCTTGTGCTGGTTGTTTTGACTGTTCTAGTTTTTCAAATTCATCTTTATATATTTCATGTGTTTCATTAATTTCTTTTGTAATATTAAATGTATTTTGATAATAATTTTGATTTAATATTTGTAGCTGATAAATATATTCTTTATCATATTGTTCTTTATATTGTTGTAGACATTTTTTTAAACATTCATTTAATTCTTTATTTTCTTCATTATTTAATTCTTTATTATTTAATTTTTTATTATTTTCTTCATTTAATTTTTGAATTGTTTCTATCTTATTTTGATATTTATGGTGATATTCTTGTAGTAACATTTTTGTTTGTTGTTGATAATCTATTTTACATTTTTGTAAACTTTCATTTAAATTTTCTAATTTTTGTTGATATTCTGAAGATAAAGATGAATATTTGTAATTATAATCATCAGTGCGTCCTTTATAATTATTATGATTAATCATTATTGGTGATAGTGTTTTAACAAGTTCAAATTTTTCAGTACATATTATATTTCCTTGGTAAAAAATATTATGATGCATGTAATTTCCTCTATCATTATATACTATTTCTGATTGGCATAAATTTTTATTATTCAAATAAAATTTTTTTGAATCTGAGTAAAGTGGAGTAATTTTACCAATAGAAACATAATTCACATTTAATTCAAAAACATTTACTTCTATTAAATTTTTATTCTTTTTATGAAACTTTTTTAACCTATTATAATCATATGGAAATTCATCTAAGCCATCAGAAAGATCAAATTCATTTATGTATTCTTCTTTATTATAATGACTTAGTCTTTCTTTATGATATTCTGCAGGATGTAAATGTGCTATAATACTCCACAGAAAACAATAATCATCTTCATTTTTTATGTTGATTATTTGTGGTGAACTGAAAGGTAAAGGAACATAACTACCACCAGTATTATTTTTATATTTATCAATTACTATTTTCTTAGATAGTATTTTAACAAATCTCCAACCAGATTCACGTAACTGGGCTTCAATTATACAATTTTCTAATTTAAGTATCATCGATTGAAATATGGGTTGTATATTATTTACATTATGAATTTCTTGTGACTTTGTAAAATGTCCTTGTATTATTTCTTCAGGAATTCCATCAGGTCCATTTTTTGTATAAAGTACTTCTACATTCATATAACATTTGAAAGATTTCTTAAATATATTATAAAAGTTGGTTAGAATATCAGAAAAAGTTTCATCGGTTTCATTATATTCAAAAGACTGATTAAATAAATATTTTATATTTGCTAAGGCTTCATCGTTACGTTCAGCTTCATCAAATTCATCAGTATCGCTAAATAAATATCTTCCATCTGTTACGGGCGAAGCCCTAGAACCTTCGGTTTGTATGGTCTCATCTTCACTATTAAAAACTTTTTTATATTCCGAATGTGAATAATCATCAAACATTTTTTTAACTTTTATATCAGTAGGCAATGTTTCTAGATAGTTTTTATAACTATTTAATTTTAATATATTTCCTTCATCAACTCGTTCTACATTTTGTAAATGCAATTTACTATTTAAATGAGATTGATAACTTCTTTTTGTTTGCAATTTTTTTTTACATAAGTTACAATAAAACTTGGTATTTTCCATTTTTTTTATTTTTTTAGAGAAAATTTAAGAAAAAAATTTGTGTTTTAATTTTAGATATAAACATTCTAATATCAAGGACTTGAGTGTTATTTTATATTATCATATATTTCACGTTCTTTAGTTATTTTTTTCTTTATCACATTAAGTTTTATCATATTAAGTTTTATCATATTAAGTTTTATCTTATTAAGTTTCATCATATAACGTTTTATCAAAAGATAATTTAAATTTTTTTTCACTAACTATTGATTCTTCATCATCATCATAAATTGTTTCTTCATCATCAGATCATCATCATAAATTGTTTCTTCATCATCATAAATTACACTTTTTGGTATAGGATGCCCTTCCATGATAGGATACCATTCTCTTATTGGAATATCTAATTCTAAATTACATTTCTTATCTGATAATAATATAATAGAGAAAAATATTGGTCTTTGATCTCTTTTGGAAAATTTAATAACACCACTATAATCTGAATCAGTTTTAGTTTTTATTAAAGATGATAAAATTTTAAATTGATTAGATGTAAATCCTAATTTAAATTTTGTAGACCCGACACATAGTTGTCTAACAGTATCTTCAACTATACCATCATTATTATTTTCAATTGTAAGAAAATGAAATTTAGATAAATTTTTATAATTACTAATATTTTTATAATCTTTTTTACCATTTACACCATTTTCAGATGTTTCAGAATCATCATTATTATCATCTATATTATTATCATTATTATCATAAGATTCTTTAAGATCGGGCAAAGCCCTAGAACCTTCAGTTCGTTTATTATGATTATGGTCATTGTTAATAGTATAAGGTGTTGTCCACATATAAATTTTCTCTTGTTGAGCTAAGCCATTTATGTAAGATTTTAACAAATTAATATTTAAGTTTGAATATAATCCTATATACGTATCATCATCATATCTTTGCGGCATTTCTAATGTTTCTTGTTTATAAATTGTGTCTCTATAATAAACTTGACATAATAATTCTTCATTATGTTTTTTACTCTCTATGTGAATGTTATATTGATTTTGTTCATCAACAAATAATCTAATTTTTCTTTGGAAAAAGATTTTAATTTTTTAACTAATTCTTTAATATTAATATAATTAATAATTTTAGTTTCTATCCAATCAGTATTACTAATCGGCAAAACTGCTCTAATAAAACCATAAACATTATTATGACCTATTATAACCATATTTTCTTTATTTAATTCCACATAAGCTACATCATTATATTTACTAACAATCTCCAAAAATTTAATAAATGGATCACCTGGAAATAAACAATAATTAGTTTCTATAGAAGGTAAACCTTTAGTCTGTTCTCTAAATATTTCGGCTTGTAATTGAAATAAAATATTAACATCTATACATGGATTATTATTATTATTATTATCAAAACATTTATTTTCAAATCCCGTTGATCTCGTCGAATAAGAAGAACAGGATGATGCGGGCGAATATAATTTTTTTAAATTTGGATTTTCCATTTTTTTATTTTTATTAGAAAAAATTTTATTTTTTATTTTTATTAGAAAAAATTTTATTTTTTTATTTTTATTAGAAAAAATTTTATTTTTTTATTGTTAAAAAATGATGTTACCAAATGTTGGTGGAGGTGCATATATCCCGAATAATCGTGAATTAGAAATAGAGATAGAAAATTATATTATGAAAACTGGAGACGTTTTATCTGGTCCATTGCATCTTTCTATTCTTCCACAACAAAATACAGAGTTAACAAATAAACAATATGTTGATGCACAAATCAATGACTTAAAAGAAAAATATATAAACGATGTTTTGGTTCCACTGATGAATGAATTGAAGTTGCTTAAACTTAATGACAAATCATTAAACGAAAAATTATTAAAACTTGATAAAAAGGATAGAGAGCTAGAAGCAGATATAGCAAAACTTTTTAAAAAGATTTCTGAACAATCAAAAATTTTAATATTACTTTCTATAAATTTAAAATCTGCAGTCATTAAAAATAAACATCAGATAAAAATGTTAAAAGAACAATTAGAAGATGAAATAGAAAAACTACCTGAAAGAATTAAAAAAAATTTAAAGCAGTTACAAACTACATTCCAAAAAAGTGTTGATGAATTGAGTTCTAAAATTACTCAACAAATGAAAAAGATGAATAGAATAATAAATGAAGTAAACTCACTTAATCAAAAAGTTGATAAAATGAAAACTCTTAAAATCAATTTAGAAAATGAATTAAAGAAAAATTTACAAGAAAACTCTAAAGAAAATAAAGAACAGTTAGATGCTGTTAAAAGACAATTAGATGTTCTTAAAATTAAGTTAAATGCTCTTAAAACGGCGTTGAAGATTAATCAGCAGAAAATGCAAGTTAATAGAAGAGAAATTAAAGTACATCACACGCTGCTTGACGCAATAGATAAAGTGCAACAGGCAATTAATAAAGTTATCTCGAAGTTGTTGTCCATTCACAAACGTAAATCTTAAACGGACCAAAGGTCCTCAGGTTACTAACCAATCGGAGCGAAGCTCCTCGAGACTTTAGCCGATCGGACCAAAGGTCCTCAGGTTACTAACCAATCGTAAATATTTTTTCTCAAAAGTCAAATTTAATCCTAAAAAATGCCTATAATTTATAAACACAATCTTAAACATTTTGCTTCAAATCAAAAAATTGCTCATGAACCACGTATGAATCCTGTTTA
>CAJQUW010004416.1:90140-92610 GCA_907163375.1 Prostheceraeus crozeri
TTAAACCAACAACTAGAAGCTATTCGGAAACTTAGGAATGATTCCGAAGAACTAAAAAAATTAAAAAAAAAACTTTACAGATGAAACAAAGAAACAAACTTGCTAACATAGCTGTGGATTGGTGATAGTAAACATAATGACCATAAAAATAATGAAAAAACAATTGAAGAATTAAGAGGTAATGGCGTGAGCAGCAACCTTCGGTCTAACCAGCAAAGCTGTAGCGGAGCTGGCTCTCAGTCTAAAAATTTATAAAATTCTAAATTTATATTTTAGTAAAAATTTTTTTTCTGATCTGTGAGAAAAACAAAAAGTCAAATTATTTTTTATAAAAATGTCTTCGCTTATCGAAAATAAATTTAGATTAGATGATCCTCCGTTCACCAGTTACAATCAAAAAAAGAATGACTATATAAGAATTGCTATGAATCCCGGATCTTCCAGTAGAGTAAACACTGGAGGTGATTTAATTTTTGAAGTTGATAATCAGCAGAGCTATTTATATTTACCTGATTCATTTTTACACTGTGAATATTCTTTATATAGTGATGCTAATTTTACAACACCATTACCAGAAACCGATAATATTGCATTAGAGAATAATTTTTTTCCAAGATTATTTACACAAATGCGTTTAGATGTTGCAACTCAAAATATAGAAACAATAAGTGATTCTCCAGGTGTAATTGATACAATGCTTAGATTTATAACAATTGGTGAAAATAATAAAAAGTATGAAATCGAAGGTTTGTTTCCTGATACTAATGATGGTATAATTGTTGATGATTTAACTCACGCTGGAACAGATGCAGCAGGAATTGCGAAAGATGTAGAAAATATTGCAAAACATTTAAATAAAACAAATAATGAAGCATATAAAGAAAGACGTGAATTTAACAAAAAAAGTAAACAGACAGTAAATTGGTCATTGTCTCCATTATTCGGATATTTAGATTATGAGAAAATATCATATCAATTAAAATTTAAATTAATAATTCATCGTACAGCAAATAATGAATTAATCTTTTTTGGTAAGACTGGGAAAAAAGCATATTTAAAAATTGATAGACTTGAATGGTGATTAAGCATATTACTCCTAGTTTAGAGGTTGAAACAGCTATTGCAAAAAGATTAAATACTAACAAACCAATTCCAGTAAATTTTCTAAAGCGTACTGCTAGTTCAGTAACTTTTTCCGAACAAAGATTTAACTGGCATTTTACTAGAACTGCGAATACTCCAAGATATTTATTACTAACATTTCAAAGAAATAATTCTCCAAGTTTTGATAAGAACAATAATATTTATCATATTAATACAATTCGAAGTTTACAAGTTTCATTAAATCAAACCCGATATCCAATTGATCCATTAAGATTCGATGATACCAAAAATCAATTTATGGAAGTATATGATTGTTATCGAAATCTTTGTACAGAATTTGAGTTGAACCACAATTAACTCCTGGAGATTGGAGACATTTATATCCAATTTTCTGTTTCGATTTAAGTGCACAATCTGAAGATATTATTAAAAATGGTTGTGATGTAACAATTAATATTGAAAAGAAAGATTCCACAACTTCATTGATGGCTTATGGTTTATTGCTAGAAGATGTAAAATATTCTATTGAAATTCTTAATGAAAGATGGTAAGGATAGGCTAAAGCCAGAGGAGCTTCGCTCCGATAAGTTAATTAAAATTTTTTCATAACTAGAATAGATTAAAATTTTTGGTAACTTAAAATTTTTTGGTAACTTAAAATTTTCATAACTAGAATAGATTAAAAAAATTCTTAACTTATAATTTATTCATAACTAGAATAGATTAAAATTTTGATAACTTAAAATTTTTTTATTAAAAATGTCGCAAGCGAAAAGTAATAATAATAAAACTGTTGAATTAAAATTACGTAATATTGTTGACAAAAATACCCCTAAAACTATTACGATTAACAAAAAAAAGTATTACATAAGTAAACCAATGATAGAGAATATTCAATTACAAGAAGAAAAGAATGGCGGATTCTCCCATTAATTCCACTAATAATAGTGGCATAGCTGCAGCAGGAAGTGTTGCAGGTGGGACAGCTGGTATTGTCCAAGCAGTAAATAAAAATAAATCAGAGAAGGCAGCATTAGAAGAACAAAAACGACATAATAGAGAGTTAGAGAAAGTTGCTAGGGGTGAAGGAGTAGTAGATAATTTTATTAGTAAATTAAAATTAGTTGATGAAGGAAAACGAGTTCTTAAAAATATTCTCCACAATGTTGATGATTTAATTGAAATTAAAGAAACTAAGATGGTTCTGGAATATATCTAAGTCCTAGTATGATTCGGTAATAACCTCAGGACCTTTGGTTCTCTTCGGTAAAACATTTATTTTATCTTTTAATTTTTTTTATCTTTTAAAATGAATTCTACAAATTCCGAAAATTTAACTAAATTAAAAATTTCTAATTTAGATTTA
>CAJQUW010004417.1:0-18726 GCA_907163375.1 Prostheceraeus crozeri
TCATGATTCGGAGTTAGGTTTGCAGCACAGAATCATAAATACTTTTGTTTCTATCTTGCTTCAGATTTGAGCTAGAAGTGTGATTAATACGAAATCGCCGGGCATCGAGGAAACCTATTTAATTGGGCTCAAACAAGGAATTCCTAATGACCAGAAATTATTGCCGAGATAGGACAAATAAGCGACGTGCGTCGCTTGTGGGATTAATGTGAGTTCCAGCAATGTAGTGCTTCAGATTAAGACGACGCCAAGATCGTATTCCTTCAGATTCGAAGAATTCCAGATAATTGCGCACAGGTTCTTCTACATAATGTTAGCCCTCACTACATTCATGATATATCGATCATTATTAAAAACAGTAAGGTGCAGGCGTACGAACAATCACTGAGTTGGAAAAGATCGGAATTGGACATTAATTCCGACACGGAATTTAATTACCATTTTTCGCAGGAAGTTGAATATGGAATTGACGAATTTTTAAATCTACTGGAATTCGGAATGACCTTCGACTAAACCTCAATTCCCACTCGGTCTCGATAGACCTTCGTGATTAAAATTCTATTTGTACAAAAATTGAAATCACAGATAATTCGGCCGTTGTGTTAACTGCACGCAAGAGATAAGAGATGAGAGAGACGATAGATCTGACAGAAGATAGTTTTATTCTAGTTGTTGAAATAAAAAGGGTGCTAATTGTGGACTTTGGACGGGCCTACAGCCCTCTGGACAAATGTTATATAATTCAGGCAATTAAGACAAACAGTTGAAAAAGACACAATACATTTTTTGTTCAATTTGCTATTTAGTTAATTATCATGTAAAGATAAATAGTAAATCAAAAAAAACAATTGTCCGAATTTAGTTATTGATTAGATAAGCACCAAAAATTTAGGACGATTTAACTTAAATTCGTTGTACACCTACGGAAAACAGCAGATGGTTTGTGAAAGAAGGAAAATTGACCCCTGCAATTTACAAGGGCAGCCTGTCAGTTCAAATCACAAAATATTGACAGTGATCAACAAATTATTCTCAATAATTAATGATTCAAACTCTAAAGTGGCAATTGACATGAAATATTATTCAACTTCCAATCACAACAATTGACAATATTAATTTTCAAGACTATAGTTATACAAATACGATACTCAACGATAAAAGAAAAACTTTGAACCTACAGTTCACTAAATAATGTCGAATTCACTTCAATTCGATCGGACTCACTTATGCCAAAATAATATCATAGATATAATAAATATCAGTGTCACTTATACCGTCAATCTTCAATCGCGATCGCTGATGTGTTGCCGCATACGCTACTGTGTTGTTGTTCGCTGGTAGACAGTTGTAGTTGTTACTTCTGTTGTCAAGTTACACCGCGAGAGCCCGGAGTTCTTCTAACAGCTATGAAGATGTCGTATGTGTTGTTGTTGGTTAGTTGTTTGTTGTTTCAATTTCTCATCGTTTATTAGCAAATTTTTGATCAATTGACGATACACAATCCACTTTCTTTTGAAAATTGAAGTTTCCTCTAATCTCTGCTCGTTAGCTTTCGACCCGACCACATTTCGCTCTTATCACGGAAATTTTAATCTCCTTTTTTAACATGGACCATTAATCAGTTTTCATGATATCATTTTTATCGTCGTTTTTTCTTTCATCAACAATCACGTTATTCGCACATTGAATTTCTTTCTTCTGTCAGTTTATTAATAGATCTATTCGCATCTCATCTCTCTCTCTCTCTCAGCGTTTGATTCTTTGCTGACCGTTAATTCTTTTCTCTTTTTCACAAGATGTTGAATATCTCATTTACGAAACGAAAATGGCGTAGGCTGACCGGCTACATATATACATGTACATGTACATGTACACAAGAAATATGAACTATGAACATGAGAACGCACATAGGAACGATGCAGGGAACGGCACACAGGAATAACGAGGATAGGATACGCGCACATGGGTTAGATTGAAGCGAGGAAACTTTAGATACATTAACATATACGCGTCATGCAATTATCAGAATTGAATCTCATTATGGAATTGGAATTGAATTGAGCGGTTTCGACTGGAATTGGAATTGAAATTTCTGCTCTGGAATTGGAATTAAAAAAAATCAGTGGAATTTTTCCAGCTCTGAGGAAAATTAGTTCACTTGATGATCCTCTCCTCGGCATTGCTCACTGTATAGTGCATACACTGAATCGAATGCTATCCAAGAAAGCGATGTGTGTTTTGGTGTGTGCTACGTGATATCACAACACGCAGCCATCTCTCACTGGCTCTGGTGTCCTCTGCTGACAGCTTATTGCTTGCCATTTCCAATAGCAAGCTATACACGAATTATCCATTCGAGAAGGAGCAAGTTGTCTAATTCTGTGATGTGCCATTTCGATATTAAGGTAAGATATGACCCTTCCTTTCTAGGAAACCGAAGCGCGCGCAGATGAATCTAATTCTGTGGGTTGCAGTAATTGAGGTTTACGATATTGAAGTGAAAGCAAGGGATATACATGTATTTTGACCTACAACAGCCAACAGCAGTTTCTTGTAAAGAGTTTTCATTTACCCAATTTTTCACTGCTTATCAAATTCGCGAACGGCATATTTAAGTCTGTATATATCTGTAACGTGGAGTTATCACTTCAAGGCGAGATGAATTTCAAGTCAGTATGAAGGTGGGCGGAATATTATCCAAATAAAGTCAAACACATTATCTGCGTATAGAGAAACAGTACAGCTCCAGGGGCAATTCCTTGAGGCACACCACTTGCAACAGCTATTTCAACAGAGAAGATTGTGTTAGCGAATTTATTTCACAGTTAATGAGCCATTAATAATCCTGTTTAATGCCTGTAAATAACTAGTGGTGTAGGATAATCGTTCGTTGAGTTGGAAGCTCGAGATTCTCGCTATTCAAAACATTTTTGACAGCTGTTTCATGCCCTTCAAATTTAGAGTTCCTACCATATTTAAGAATGCATCGTGCAAAACTGCTCCCATGTAGTGATCAGATGTAATTCAATAAAGTTATGCGAGAAAAATTTATGAAACTCATAATTATTAGAATTAGTTAATCGTGCATAGCAATACTGCTTTTATGCTAGTGAGTTTTAACAAATTATCATGTTAAACCCTCAGAGACCTGAGGGGGAACCATATTTTTCTATTTCACTTTTCTATTGAGAATATATCAATCGTTCATGCCCGTGTAAAATCATCATTTTTTGACGGTGATTCTGCATGTAACTTTGTATCTTAATTGAATCAGCAGAAACATGAAATATAGGCCAATTGGTACAGTGGATCCCTTTGAAGTCTCAGAATGTGTAGAAACTCCCAACAAAGAATGTTACTATCGGATGAAAAAAGTCTTTTACTTTGTGGATATCCACGGTTGCTTATCATGCATAAAATTCATTTACATATTGTTAAAATCATGCTCGTATATGTGCGCTGTGTAATAAGATCGCAAAATGTGAATATTCTGCTTTCGCACATGATCGCGCGTGACTGGTTGGTCTGCACGAATAAATCGGCATAAATCAATATCCAATATGGAAGTTATCGCTACTATCATAGGTCAACACCAAAACAGGAGTGTTGCCTATGTTTTAAAAGCAGAAATTCAGAAGTTTGAGATCTCAACAGCTGTTTTGAGGGTCTAAAAGTGCAACCATTATGTCTTCAGGTAGGCCTTGCAGGGTTCTGCTGCACAGAATAAGCATTACAGCAATATCAACATTGGAATTTTTGAGAGGAACTGGCCGTATAGGCCAGCGCTGATGAGCCTCGGCTCGCGTGGTGGAAATCAATGACAACAAGAAAATAAAAAATAGAATAAATCGTTTTGTTAAGAGAGTTAATAATTCAAATCATAAAATTGAATGATTAAATACAATTTTCAGTACTACCCATCACTATTTGATGACCATGTCCTGATCATATGTAGATACAGAGCGAGTTATCGCATGTGGTAGGCAAGCTACATTGTATTTCACTCTCGATGGCTTCGGAGGTCACAGAAATGATTGAAATGCTTACGAAGCTCTGATTCATGTGAATAAAGCAAAGCTTTTACTTTATGATGAAGTATTTACTTCGAAAATATAAAGTCACCAATTTAAGAAACTTCGATGCAGCAATCTTTCACTCCCGTTGCATAAAAGTGTCAAACCTGTGAACAAAAATATCAGTCCAGGAAACCTCTTACTACTGACGATGAAAATTATCAAAGACTACACCGTTTTACAGGCGCTTTTTAGAAAAACAAGTTACTGGGTTTTCTTGCGAAACTCAAGGTGGTACGCTTTCGAATTTGCCTGGCCTGGCTCTGCGCACGATAGTACAATACTTCGAAACTCTCCATTCTTGTTGCCTAGTGCCTTAATTACATCATTCTTGAAGATTTTGTTGAAGATGACGAAGATGCATGTGTGACTGAGAGCGATGACGACGAAATGCACGCAGAGCACTTTGAGAAAAAGGTAAAAGCCGTCGTCAAGAATTAACGGCTTTTATGTGATGCATGGAGCACTGTTGTGCATGAGCGTCAGAATTTTATGCGTCTTTTAAGTCATATTATAATAGGTCATCTATTGCTCTAAACAGTTTGCTCAATAGTCTCTTAACAATCTCTAAACAGTCTAAATAATAGTTTTGCAATAAAGAATCTTTAGACCAAATTACAATTGCGTAAAGCCCACGTCGCACGGTTGACACTACTCCTGAGAACTGTTGTCAGTAATAGAGCAGTAATTCCTTTTGCCATGAATTACGAATGATTCTTTTGCTTCCAATGCTTGTCATGTCGGACTTGTTTTTCGTGGTTGTCTTCATGTTTGCTATCTGCTTGAGAACTTGCTCTTTATCCAAATGCTTTCCTACAAGTTTTTTCTGCTTTGCTTCTGGAGTTTCTGATTTGTCGAGGAGTACTAGGTGATGACCTAAAATGTTCACAAATATCTCGTCGAACGTGCACTGTAAACCGTAGACCGACAATAATCCTACAAAATTACTGACAAAATCAACCGACGATTGTCACCTCCAATTTCCTGCGATATCCGACGAATTTGTAGGTTCTCCACCGACATCGAAGCAGATGCCTTGTATGCAAATTAACTAAACAAAAACTGCTGAATATTGATTGATTTTTTCGACTAGTGATTGCTTGACTTTTGGGCAATCTGTATTATTGTGTTGTAAAACCATGATTTATTTTGACATAATTTATTTAATCACCTACATTTTTGATAAAATTTAAGCTATAATTCATTGCTCTTCATTTTGTCGCTTTTCGTCAGATATTGTAGGTGTTCAGTGGCAATCATTCTACAAGAACTAACAATGACCGACAAAATAGATTTTGAAGGATAAATGTCTATCAATTGTCAGTCAACGGTTTACAGTGTGGTCTGATCTTCTGTTTCATATCATGGTTCATCTGTTCTGCCTTTGACAGTCACGGGATTGGGAACGCCGAGCTTAGTTGGAAGCAAGCTATTATTCATATGAAGATAAGCAATGCCTTTACCGTAAGTGTTTACTTCGGCAAGTCCGTGAGGAGCATGCTACCAATCATTTTCTAATTTCTATTCACATGTTTCTCTCAGTAAGGCGATTTATCATTAGTATTTTATAAAATATCAAATTTCTCTCTGAGCAGCATTATTGTTTAATCTAACGAGTTAAGACAAATTCGTCTATGTAGCCGAGGCTGCTTGGTTGATAACTCGATGAGTTAATTTAATACTTACATTTCGGCTGTGACAGCCCTTTTCAAAGTATAGAGTAGAAAAGATTTACAAACGGAGTACAAGGCTATATAAAGATGTTTTCAAAAATCAAAATGTCATGTATATACCACTGTACAGATATCTTGTCCTTCATCACGTCTGTTCAGGTCAGGTTGGGCTGTCTTGATTATGAGTGTCTCTTTGAGACGAAGATCTACTGCGTCTTTAGCATGTGACACAATTTCTATGCTGAGGCTGCCATGACATATGAGCTTGTGATCATAGATGGCGGATTTGTTGTAAAATAAGTGCTCTCTAATTCTTGTGTGTAAGGGACGCACTGTACTAGAACAATGTAGACAGAACCGCATGAACATTGGATCTTATATACCACCATTTTTCTGCCAAAGTTGTCATTTTTCATAGGACAGTTCTTCATTGTGCACGTTTGTTTCAGTTTTGGTTTCTTGAGTTTTTGTTGTAATGTTTTCGAGCGATGATAAAGGCGAATGTTTATTTTCTAATGCTGAAAAGCTCTTTTAATCTTTCTGTTGGCATAATCTGATATGCCATATAATCTGATGGGACTGACATGTAGAACGTGGGATAATTGAACGCACGTCTCTGTCTGAACATCCCAATAGGTTTATTAAATTTCTGAACAAACATTGTGACGGGAAAGGACGCGCCGCGTCCAGTGTAATTGGACCTCAACGCTCTTGTTCATGATCGCTTCCATTATGAAAATTCATATTCATATGATTCATGGCGCTGAAGAAACTGTCGACTTAGACTAAGTTATGGAAGACATCTGTGAAGGCATAGCTGTGAATATTGACACCATCACCGATATTTCAATGATCTCACTTTTGGGAAGAAAGGTTCCAGACAAACCACCTCGATCTGTTAGAGTAACATTATCAAAGTTCTCCAAAAATGGATATTTTGAGAAAAGCAAAGTACTTGAAAAACACAGAAATGTCACATGTATTTATTAATGCTGACTTGACACCTTTTCAGTAAAAGGAAGGAAAGTGTTTAGGCGAGAGAATGCGAACTGAGGTGAAGAAGCCAGCTAACAATGGCAAGAAAATCTATATTAAGAAAGGAGCCCTGTTTGTTGATGGAAACGAAGTGTTCATTCAGTTCAAGTGAAAATTTTCGATTGACTTTCTGATCGTAATTCTAGCGTTTTTTTTTTTTTTTTTTTTTTTTTTTTTTTTTTTTTTTTTTTTTTTTTTTTTTTTTTTTTTTTTTTTTGTTTTTTTTTTAAGGAATCTGAAAGCAAAAAAAGGGGATAGCTAGGATTCATAAAAATCCGCTTCTGACGGGAGGGTGATCCCTCAAGTGGCAACACAAACGCATTCCTGTGTTATCCTCATTGTGCATGTTGAATTCTAAGTCTCTTAAAAAGAAGTTGGACGAACTCGGTATCTTTCTTTTGTCAAAACATCGGAATTTTGTGGCTTAATTCTTCAGTAGATGATGTGTCTATTTCATTTCATTTCTTATGAATAATGTGTATCGCACTGATAGAGCAGGTTCTAGAAAAGGAGGCGGCATGCGGTGCTATGTAAAATCCGTGTTATAGTCATTTACATCGTTAACAAACTGATTCTGAGCTTGTATTATGATACTGAATATAAAGATGTTGAGATTCTTATTGTAGGATTATCATGCAAAGAATGTTGTTGCATCAGTGTTAACCTGCATTTTCCTGATGGTGGCTCATTGAGTAACACAAATGTTAAAAAATTGGCGATTTTTATGGCAAGCTATCGAGTCTGTGTTGATAAAGTATCCGCGGTATCACGTATTTTTTCTGGATTTTTTCTGGTTGACATTTCTAGTGAGAAAAACGTTATTTTTTTCCAACGAGAGAAGATGAAATATACCTAAAGACCTTGTTCAATATTATAATGATCCATAGATCACACTACCACTTGGGAGAAGTGATCACAATATCGTATACATCACGCCAAAAGTATTTGACTCGGAGCTAATCAAGGTCATTGATTTCCGGAATTCACATGTTACTCCAGCTCTAAAACAAATGGAAAACATCGAGAACCCAATGCACCACCTCACTCTTAATAAGATGTGTGATAGATTCTAGAATGTCCTGGAATCAATGATGAGCAAGTTACCTTCCAACATGGTAAGGAGAGGTGACCGTGACCCTATTGGATGAGTAACATAATTAAGGTTCTCATCAACAAGCGGTATGAAGACTACAGAAGAAAAGACTCGGGCTTATATAAGCACTAAAAAGAGAAAGTGAAAAAATCTATTCAGGATTCGAAGAAACGCTAGTGTTCAAGTATGGCAAAGAAAGGAGCGATTTGGGAAGTTTACAATGAAGTCATATTGAAGAAGAAGAAGACAAACAGTAATTGGTTGCCCAATTGTAAACATGGTTTCAGTCGGATGAGTGTTCTAGAGGAACTCAATAATTCCATAATTTTGAATTTCAAGTCCAGCACGTGGTTTGAAGAGCCTCTGTTTCCTTTCACCGTGCCATTCTGGTCTATAATTTACGAAGCAAAGCATCTGTATGTCAAACTACTTTCGAAATACGAAATTCATTAAGAATTCTAAGCTCGTTAGATTGACAGACTAAGACCCATCATTAGCGATAAACATGAACTACCAAATTTCGGACCTAGTGAGCGCATCTAGAGCTCATTTCGGCTGATAACTTAAGATATCACCTGTGATACTGCAAAGAAAAACCTGTGGGTATCCCCACAGAATCCCCATACAACCACAGGATTAGACACCTAATTTACATGCTATTCTTCATCTTTTAGAATAACTGATGCAGGCTTCAGTTTGCTAGAAGAGTGATTAATACGAAATCGCCGGCATATCGAGGAACCTATTAAGTGGGCAAAAAGGAATTCCTAATACCTTGCCGAGATAGGACAAAAAGACGTGCGTCGCTTGTGGGTTAATGTGAGTTCCAGCAAAGTGCTTCGATTGCCAGAATTCCTTCAGATTCGAAGAATTCAGATAATTGCGCACAGGTTTTCTCCATAATGTTAGCCCTTCCGATCATTATTAAAAAAGTAGCAGGCGTACGAAAATCAGAGTTGGAAAAGTCGGAATTGGAATTAATTCCGACACGGAATTAATTCCATTTTTCGCCGGAATTGGAATTGGAATTGACGATTTTTAAATCTACTGGAATTGGAATTGACCTTGATAAACCTCAATTCCACTTTCTCGATAGACATGTGATAAATCTATTTGTACAAAAATTGAAATCACAGTATTCGGCCGTTGTGTTAACTGCACGCAGAGATAAGAGAGAGAGATAGATCGACAGAGCTAGTTTTATTCTATTGTTGAATAAAAGGGTGCTAATTGTGACTTTGACGGGCCTACAGCCCCTGGACAATGTTAATTCAGCAATTAAGCAAACAGTGAAAAGACAATCATTTTTGTTCAATTTGCTATTTAGTTAATTATCATGTAAGATAATTAATCAAAAAAAACAATTGTCGAATTTAGTTATTGATTAGATAAGCACAAAAATTGGAGATTAACTTAATTGTTGTACACACGAAAAACAGATGGTTTGGAAAGAGGAAAATTGACCCTGCATTAAAGGGCAGCCTGTCAGTTCAAATCACAATACTGACAGTGTCAACAAATTATTCTAAAAATTAATGATTCAATTAAAGTGGCAATGACATGAAATATTATTCAACTTCCAATCACAACAATTGGCAATATTAATTTTCAAGACTATAGTTATACAAATACGATACTCAACGATAAAAGAAAAACTTTAAACTTGCAGTTTACTTCTTAATGTTGAATTCACTTCAATTCGATCGGACTCACTTATACCAAAATAATATCATAAATATCATGAATATCAGTGTCACTTATACCGTCAATCTTCAATCGCGCTCGCTGATGTGTTGCCGCATACGCTACTGTGTTGTTGTTCGCTGGTAGACAGTTTGTAGTTGTTTACTTCTGTAGTCAAGTAACACCGCGAGAGCCCGGAGTTCTTAAAAATTACCAAGACACCATTTTTTATCAAATAACACTATTTACAACCACATTCTATCAACATTAATCCCTCTATCTAAACTTATCCTTCTAAAATATAATCTCTCCTATTCTTAATTCCCACCCCCGCTAACAACATCTACTGAAGATGTCGTATGTGTTGTTGTTGGTAGTTGTTGTTGTTTCAATTTCTCATCGTTTCTAATTTATGCAAATTTTTGACACTTGACGATAAATCCACTTTCTTTTGAAAATTGAAGTTTCCTCTAATCTCTGCTCGTTAGCTTTCGACCCGACCACATTTCGCTCTTATCACGGAAATTTTAATCTCCTTTTTTAACATGGACCATTAATCAGTTTTCATGATATCATTTTTATCGTCGTTTTTTCTTTCATCAACAATCACGTTATTCGCACATTGAATTTCTTTCTTCTGTCAGTTTATTAATAGATCTATTCGCATCTCATCTCTCTCTCTCTCTCAGCGTTTGATTCTTTGCTGACCGTTAATTCTTTTCTCTTTTTCACAAGATGTTGAATATCTCATTTACGAAACGAAAATGGCGTAGGCTGACCGGCTACCTTATATACTCTACATGTACACAAGAAATATGAACTATGAACATGAGAACGCACATAGGAACGATGCAGGGAACGGCACAACAGGAATAAAAACGAGGATAGGATACGCGCACATGGGTGGTGTAGGGATGCAGTAATGGGGGTTATCGTGTGTGGGTACTGGTTCAGTGTCGCGGCTTGCTAGGAGCTGTTTGGGTTGAGCTGGAGGGTAGGTTTGTGTTGTGTTGGTTTGTGTTTTTTTTTTTTTCGTTTTTCTTTTTTCGTTTTTGAAAGGTTTGGTGTTGTTAGGTTTTTTGTGTTTTAGTAAGCTTTAATGTTATTTAGTCTGGGGAACTGGTGGGATTTGGTTCTATTTTGGTTGTGTTTGAATTTTTAGTTTATGTTTGTATGTTGTTTGTAGGTTAGAATTTTCTTCATATTTTTTTTTTTTTTTTTTTTTGTTTATTTTTATTGTTTATTTATGTTAGGTTTTTATTTTTAGTGTTTTTCTTCCTATTTGTTAGAGGTGTCGTCAGGGTTTTCGTTTTTTTTTTTGTTTTGTTTTTGTGTGCTTTGATTTTTCGTTAAGTGCTTTGAGCTTTGGTTGTTTAATTCGATTTTTTTTTGTAGGGGTTTATGTTTTCGTTTGGATGAGTTTTAAATTTTTGTGGGTGTTTCTTATGTTTGTGGGTTTTTGGGTGTTTATTTTTGTTTTGTGGGTTTGTTTTTTTTGGGTTGGATGGTTGGTTTTTTTTTTGGGTATGTGTGTTGTAATGGAGTTTTATTAGTTTTTTTTATTTTGGTGGGTTTGTAAGGGTATGCTGGTGTTTGGTGGTGGGGTTTTACGTGGAGGGGTTCGGAGTTTTGGGGTGGTGGTTGTTTATGTGTGGTTGGTGGTTGGTTGGTTGGGTTTATTGGGTGGGGGGGTGAGTGGGGGGAGTGAGTTTGTGTTGGGGGTGGGGCTGGTAATGGTGGGGTGGTGTTTTGTAGGGTGGGGTGTGATTGGGGGTGTTGATGGTGTTTGGTGGCGTGGTTTGTGTATTTTGGTGGGTAGGGGGTGTGGTGGGGTGTTATGGTTGTGATTTGGGACGGGGGGGGAGGGGTTGGGGGCGGGGTCGGGGGTGGTCTTGGTGGGTAATGGGGGGTGTGGGTTGTCGCTTTTGGAGTTATGTGCTGTGGGGGGGTCTATAGGGAGGATGGGAGTGGATGGGGAGAGGGTGGGAGGGTGTTGGTGGGGGGTGGTGGGGTGGGTGTGTGGCTGAGTGGGGTAGGTGTGTTGGAGGCGCGGGTGTGTTGGAAATGGTGGGGGGGGTTTTGAGTGGGTGTGGATTGAGGGTTGGACTGTATTTTAGTGGGTGGGGTTGTTGTGTGTTTTTTTGGGTGGGGGTTTTGTTGTTTGTGTCTGTTTTTTTTTGTGTGGTTTGGTGTTAGGTGTTGGAGTTTGATTGATTTTGTGTTAGGTGATGTGTTTTTTTTTTTGTTCTGAGTATTTTGTTGTTATATGTTTTTTGTTTTTTTGTATTTTTTTTTTTGTATTTGTTGTGTTTCTCTTTTCTTTTTAGTTGTTTTCAATTTTTTATTTGGTTTGTTTGTAATAAGTTTTTAGTTGAGTTTTTTGGGATGTTCTTTGTCGTGGATTTTGGATTTTTTTTTTAGTGGGGTTTGGGTTGGTTAATTGTGGGTGTGGGTTTAGGTTTGTGTCAGTGGTGGGTGGGTCGGAGTGTGTGTTTGGAGTTTCTTGAGTTATGTTTTTAATTTGATCTTTTTTTTTAGGTGGTTTTAATGTTGGATTTTCGTCATTTGTTTGTTTGTTTTTTATGTTGTTTTTGGGGGTTTTTTTGTTTTGTGTCGGGGTGTTATGTTTACGTTTTTGTTTTTGATTCCTTTGGGTTTTTTGGTTTTGTAGAGAGTATTATTTGGGATCGGTTGTAGCGTTTAGTTGGTTTTAATGTTGTTGTTGATACGTCGTTTTGTATTTGTCGGTGGTTTTGTATGTGTGTGTGATGATGTTGGGGCTTTTTGTTGTTTGTTTGGTGGTAGGTTGTGGGGTTGATGTTGTGGGTGTTATATCGGTGTTTTTGGGTTTTGCGTTGTTGTGGATTGTTGACTGTGTGGATCGTTGGGGGTGACTCTTTTTGGTTTTTGGTTTTTTTTTGTGTTTCTTTTTGGTGTGATAGTGCGTCTTTGGTGGTTTTTTTTGTTTTGATAATGTTGGGTTTTTGAGTTTGATGGTTGGATTTTTGTTTTTTTATGGTATGGTATTATGTGTATTTATTGGTTTGGTGTTTTTTAGTTGGTTTTTTTTGGCTTTTGGGGTTTTTAGTTTAGTTTTTTTTTTGTTGTATTATTTTTTGTGTTTTATTTGGTTTATTCGGTATGATCTTGTTATTTTTATTTTTATTGGTTTTTATATTTGTTTTGTACATTTTATTATTGATTTTATTTTATTTTTTCTGTTTCGTATTTTTTTTATTTTTTGCATTTATAGTTTTTGAGTTATGTCTGATTTTGTATTTACTTTTCTCAATTTGTCTTGTTGTCAAAGTTGGTTTTTTGCTTTCCTTGGTTATTCTAATGATTTGAGTTATTTTTTTTTATCTTGGGTTGATTAGTAAGGTAATATTTTGTTAAGTATATATAATATTCTTTAATTTCTTTATATTGGCGTTAATGTGCTGATTTTTTGTTTATTGATATCGTTAATGATTTTAGAATCTTGCTGTCTATTGGGTTTAAGTTGTTTATTTTTACGATTTGGGATTCAGTTTTAGGAAAACAGTTTATATTTGCAGTGTATTAATTATAAAGGAAAACGTAAATATGTTATTAGAGAAAAGTTAGTAAGGTTATGTTAATTCAATAGATTGTGAAGTAATACGGGTAAGGAAACTTTGCAAGGGAATACATTTAAGTTTATATTCACAGTTGCGTCATGATGCAAATTCTCATAATTGAATCTCATTAAATAAAATTGTAAATTATTATGTACATATGTTTAATTCCCACTAGGAAACCGAAAACGTAGATCATTATAATAATTTGTAAAACTAAAAATATATTAAAAAGCACAAGAGTATCAAATTAAGGATATTAAAATAATTAATGTGAACGCTTGGACGATAATTTTGATCCTACCGCAAAAGAAAGAAATAGATTCAAAACTAAATTGCGTTAAACCAAAAAACTTAACAAAATGTAAATAAAAAATTAATAAATTGGAAAAATCCTAAAAAAAAATCCAATAAATAAAATAAAAAAGACTTTCCAAGATAAATATACAACAAAATTGGATGAATTGAACGGTTTCGACTGGAATGGGAATTAAACAAAATTACAGTTGGAATTTTTCCAGCTGCGCTCTGACGAAAAATTAGCTTCACCTTGATGATCCTCCTCCTCGGCATTGCTCACTGTATAGTTGCATACACTGAAGTCGAATGCTAGCCAAGGGAGGAAAGCCGATGTGTGGTTTTGGTTGTGTGGGAAGTGATATCACAACACGCAGCCATCTCTCACTGGCTCTGGTGTCCCTCTGCTGACAGCTTATTGTTTGCCATTTCCAATTAGCAAGCTATACACGAATTATCCATTCGAGAAGGATGCAAAGTTGTCGCAATTCTGTGATGTGCCATTTCGATATTAAGGTAAGATATGACCCTTCCTTTCTAGGAAACCGAAGCGCGCGCAGATGAATCTAATTTCTGTCTGTGGGTTTGTTGCAAGTAATTGAAGGTTTAACGATATTATAAGTGAAAGCAAGGGATTATACAAATGTATATTTTTGGACCTACAAGCAGCCAACAGCAGTTTCTTGTAAAGAGTTTTCATTTACCCAATTTTTTCACTGCTTTATCCAAATTCCGCGAACGGCATATTTACAGTCTGTATTATGTCTGTGACGTGGACAGTTATCACTTCAAGGCGAGATGAATTTCAGAGTCCAGTATGAAAAAAAAGGGTGTTTGGGGGGGGGGCGGAAACCCAGTTACAGCTACAGGGGGCCAATTCCTTGAGGCACACCACTTGCAACAGCTATTTCAACAGAGGAAGATTGTGTTAGCGACATTTATTTCACAGTTAATAAGCCATTAATAATCCTGTTTAATTGCCTTGTGTAAATAACTAGTGGTGTAGGAATAATCGTTCGTTGAGTTGGAATAGCTCGAGATTCCTCGCTATTCAAAACATTTTTGATCAGCTGTTTTCATGCCACTTCAAATTTAAGAGTTCCTACCCATATTTAAGAATGCATCGTGCAAAACTGCTACCCATGTAGTGATTCAGATGTTGTTAATCTCAACAAAGTTATGCGACAAAAATTTATAAACTCATAATTATTAGAATTAGTTAATCGTGCATAGCAATACTGCTGTCTTATATTAGTGAGTTTTAGTTAGCAAATTATTCATGTTTTAATCCTCAGAGACCTGGAGGGTGGGAGGGACCATATATATTATTTCTTATTTTCACTTTTCTAGTGAGAATATATCAATCGTTCATGCCCATGTAAAATCATCATTTCTTTTGACGGTGATTCTGCATGTAACTTTGTATCTTAATTGAATCATAGAAAACATGAAATATAGGGCTACATTGGTACAGTGGATTACCCTTTGAAGTCTGCAGAATGTGTAGAAACTCCCAACAAAGAATGTTACTATCGATGAAAAAAGTCTTTTACTTTGTGATATCCACGGTTGCTTATCATGCATTAAAAATTCATTTATATATTGTTAAAATCATGCTCGTATATGTGCGCTGTGTAATAAGATCGCAAAATGTGAATATTCTGCTTTCGCACATGATCGCGCGTGACTGGTTGTTCTGTACGAATAAATCGGCATAAATCAATATCCAATATGGAAGTTGTCGCTACTATCATAGGTCAACACCAAAAAAGGAGTGTTGCCCATGTTTTAAAAGCAGAAATTAAGAAGTTTGAGATCTCAACAGCTGTTTTGAAGGTCTAAAAATGCAACCATTATGTTTTCAGGTAGGCTTTGCAGGGTTCTGCTGCACAGAATAAGCATTACAGCAATAGCAATATTGGAATTTTTGAGAGGAACTGGCCGTATAGGCCAGCGCTGATGAGCCTCGGCTCGCGTGGTGGAAATCAATGACAACAAGAAAATAAAAAATAGAATAAATCGTTCTGTTAAGAGAGTTAATAATTCAAATTATAAAATTGAATGATTAAATAAAATTTTCAGTATTACCGCAATCACTATTTGATGACCATGTCCTGATCATATGTAGATACAGAGCGAGTTATCGCATGTGGTAGGCAAGCTACATTGTATTTCACTCTCGATGGCTTCGGAGGTCATAGAAATGACTGAAATACTTACAAAGCTCTGATTCATATGAATAAAGCAAAGCTTTTACTTTATGATGAAGTATTTACTTCGAAAATATAAAATCACCAATTTAAGAAACTTCAGTCCAGGAAATGCACGCAGAGCACTTCCAGAAAAAGGTAAGAGCCGTCGGCAAGAATTAATTAACGGCTTTTATGCGATGCACGGGGCACTGTTGTGCATGAGCGCCAGAATTTTATGCGTCTTTAAGTTATACAGGGTGAGTAAAAAAAACGTTATTTACCTTTTGTGGGATATCTATTATAAGTTTACAATAAAATGCAACAACAAGCAGGCGGTTATGAACATTGAAAAAGCTGCTCCTCACACGTTGTGGTTACAACAGCGACTCAAAACTGAGCACCTTCCTGCTGAAATGCAAAGAGAGCATCCGTCGAACAAATGAGTCATAGGCCTTCATGCAGGCGTTTAGATGTGAAAGAAGTAATGTTTCTCCTCTCGAATGCTCAGATGCCTTTTCTGTCAGTTCTCTCGTATTTTCTTGGGCAGTCGCGCATACACTCGGTCTCTTAAACGCTCCCCACAGGAAGAGTAGTCGCAAACAGTAAGGTCTGGAGAACGGGGTGGCCACTCAACTGGTCCTCTTCGACCAATCCACCGACCCGTCAGTATTTTCGTCGAGGATTCTTCGACTTCCCATTGCGTTGCTGTAGTGGGGAGGGCTCCATCCTGTTGATCAGAATCTGCTCTGGTTAGTTTTCGTTTCGTCGCAAGAAGGGAATAGCATGCTGTTTCAGAACATTGCAGTACCGATCGCTGTTCATCGTTAGTTCACTGATGTCGTAACTCAGCACTCCAGTATGGTCTATCTATGGCCCATACAGTGACAGATCTCCGGTCATGAAAGCTTTTCGACGAAAGCTTTAGGGTTCTCCAGTTGGCTCCATAGTGCAGATTGTGCTTATTTACAGTTCCATTCACATGAAAGACAGCTTCGTCGGAAAAAAATATTCGGAGATGGAATTGAGGATGCTGAAGTGAGGAATAGAGGATCCATTGACAGAATTCGAGACGTCGGTCGTGATCGTCATCTGAGAGTTCCTGGACGAAGGTTGGCTTATAGGGGATGATACTTTTTTCTTTATGAAGACAGCGAACGACGCTACTATTGCGAGACTCCAAGCGTGTTTGCTTATGCGACGCTAGTAGAAACGTTCGGGTTCATCTTCAATTATCGGCTTGATGGAGGTAAAGATATCGTCACCTGTACCGTCACTGGACGACCACTTCCATTTTCACGCTTATTCATATCCCCATACGTAAGGAATTTCTTCATCCAACGATGGACTGTCGGTGGAGGTGGGGCTTCCTCATGAAATTCATCCATGTATTTTCTCCTTGCTTCGGACACATTGTTGAATGTAACCGCCCATGCAACAAGCCTTGCCTTCCTTTCCATCATAGTTTGGCATGAATGAAGCACTAAATGAATACTTGTACATACACTTGTATAAACTATGTACAGAAGCCATTCGTTCGATGATATGAATTCGAATTTTTTGAACTTAGAGCATTGATTTGGTGCTTGGATATGGAAAATAAAACCATAGAAATTCAATCAGTCAACTTGAGAAAGAAATCAGAATGACAATTCATATAGATTTTTCACAAACTTCAAATAACGTTTTTTTTGACTCACCCTGTATTATAATAGGTCATCTATTGCTCTAAACAGTTTGTTCAATAGTCTCTTAACAATCTCTAAACAGTCTAAATAATAGTTTTGCAATAAAGAATCTTTAGACCAAATTACAATTACGTAAAGTCCACGTCACACGGTTGACACTACTCCTGAGAACTGTTGTCAGTAATAGAGGAGTAACTCCTTTTGCCATGAATTACGAATGATTCTTTTGCTTCCAATGCTTGTCATGTCGGACTTGTTTTTCGTGGTTGTCTTCATGTTTGCTATCTGCTTGAGAACTTGCTCTTTATCCAAATGCTTTCCTACAAGTTTTTTCTGCTTTGCTTCTGGAGTTTCTGATTTGTCGAGGAGTACTAGGTGACGACCTAAAATGTTCACAAATGTCTCGCCGAACGTGGTCTTATCTTCTGTTTCATATCATGGTTCATCTGTTCTGCCTTTGACAGTCATGGGATTAGGAACGCCGAGCTTAGTTGGAAGCAATTGCTTTGAAGTAGAAGCAATCTATTATTCATATGAAGATAAGCAATGCCTTTACCGTAAGTGTTTACTTCGGCAAGTCCGTGAGGCGCATGCTACCAATCATTTTCTAATTTCTATTCACATGTTTCTCTCAGTAAGGCGATTTATCATTAGTATTTTATAAAATATCAAATTTCTCTCTGAGCAGCATTATTGTAAAATCTAACGAGTTAAAACAAATTCGTCTATGTAGCCGAGGCCTGCTTGGTTGATAACTCGATGAGTTAATTTTAATACTTATAATTCGGCTGTCACAGTCCTTTTCAAAGTATAGAGTAGAAAGATTTACAAACGGAGTACAAAGGCTATATAAAAATGTTTTCAAAAATCAAAATGTCATGTATATACCACTGTACAGATATCTTGTCCTTCATCACGTCTGTTCAGGTCAGGTTGTGGCTGTCTTGATTATGTAGTGTCCTCTTTGAGACGAAGATCTACTGCGTTCTTTAAGCATGTGAACACAATTTCTATGCTGAGCCTGCCATGACAGATGAGCCTTGTGATCATAGATGGCGGATTTGTTTGCTAAAAATAAGTGCTCTCTAATTCTTGTGTGTAAGGGACGCACTGTACTAGAACAATGTAGACAGAACCGCATGAACATTGGATCTTATATACCACCATTTTTCTGCCAAAGTTGTCATTTTTCATAGGACAGTTCTTCATTGTGCACGTTTGTTTCAGTTTTGACTTCTTGAGTTTTTGTTGTAATGTTTTCGAGCGATGATAAAGGCGAATGTTTATTTTCTCATGCTGAAAAGCTCTTTTAATCTTTCTGTTGACATAATCTGATATGCCATATAATCTGATGGACAGGACATGTAGAACGTGGGATAATTGAACGCAAGTCTCTGTA